>CM024595.1:16367041-16832142 GCA_014182565.1 Eucalyptus marginata | reverse complement strand
GATCGATATCGAGATTTAGGGCTGGGCAAGCGGGGCCTTAGCTGGTCTGCGGGAGCGTCGACGACCGCTGTTGGCCCCGGGTCGAGCGTTGCAGAGGATGGAAGTCGGAAGAGGGAGAGTCAGGGGATGGTCGGGCAGATCCGAGGCTTTCGGCGGTTGCCATCGAGATCGGAGGTGGGTCGCGGCGTTGCCGGCGACGTCGCAGCCAAGGGATGGCGGAGGCGGAGGCGGAGGCGGCGGCGGGAAAAGTTGTGAGACGGGGAAGGGCGGAAGGAGAGAGAAAATTGCAGAGGGGATCATGAATGGGCTTTTGGAGCATTTCTTGAATGGCCTAAACCCGATAGCCCGTTGCGATCCGACCCGATGCGTTATCCGGTTTGGGTCGCATGCGTATCGGGTTACTACAACATAAAAGCACTTCATTTCTGGGCTTGGGCTGAATATAAACCCAATCGAATGGGCTGTTGAGAACGAAGAAAACAATAATAAGACCAGCGTTTTACCTTCTGGGCCTCCTTGTACTCGGTGACAGCCTTGCGAGAAGCGTAAGAGAAGTTGAAATCAGGGCATAATTCAGGGACGATGTAGTGGCTGGACCAAAAAATGAGATGGATGGGTTAAGTTTAATCATCAATACAAAATTAATTTCTACTCGGTAACTTGTCTAAGATCTGTCGTCCTTACTAGTTGGTGTCGAACCACTTGGTCATCTCCATAGCAGGGACGGAGGCGGTTCCTCTGGCCATCGAGAAGTAAACGTCAAACCCGATCTCGCCGCCGCTCCAACCATATCTCGGAGGAACAGCACCGAGCATCGCGGTGGTGTCGAGCACCTGATCATAGTATGAGAAGGTGTTGCTGGGAATATACTTGATGCCGACGGCGGCCATCTGCTTCCAGATGGATGACTTGAGATGAGCCCCATCTTCCAGCAAATCCTTGGCGGTGCTCTTTCCATGCCAGAATGATCCCAGGGCAAACTTCAGCTCCCTGTTGGGGCCGACGCGAGTATATCCAACTACGTGGGACGCCATTTTCTCTGGATCATCGAAGAAACATCATCTTCAGGTAAGTAACTAGTGTAACTTGTTCAGTTCCCCAGCCTAAGAATGGAGAAATGCGAGCGATGCAAGGATCCTACCTTGGCGGAGACCGAACCGGGGAACGAGACCAAGTGTAATCTATTGCAGTGACGAGAGTGCAAGAGATAGAGAGGAGAAGAAGAAAGAGAACGAAATACGAAAGGAAGTGCGGAGGATGGTATTATATAGTGAGAGGTGGGATCCACCGGGTGGGTCCCGACAGGGAAAAAGCCACCACCAAGGGAACCAAATGAAAAATATGCACCAATGAAAAAATCATAGGTTTTCATTTGGAACCAAGTGAAAAACCTATGATTTTTTCATTGGTGCATATTTTTCATTTGGTTCCCTTGGTGGTGGCTTTTTCGCTGTCGGGACCCACCAATGAAAAGCCTCGTTTGCAAAATAGACTGGCTTTTCGCTGACGAAAAGACTGGTTTGCAAAGTCTTGTTGAAAACAAAACCCACCAGCCTTCTTTTGCAAAAACGACGTTTTCAATTGTACCCGGTCGGTCCCACCTCTCCTCTCGTCTATTGTCAGTCTCTGTTGCCGGCTCCGCGAGATATATCCCCGACTTGAGCAGAAAAGGATGCTGTTAAAGAAATCCCTTCTCGATGCTTCGCCCCAATTTTGCCCCCCCACAAAACATGCGAAGGCTATTTTGCCCGTGTCTCCATTTGTCGAACAATAGTATTTTAATCTCCGTCCTTAAAATAAACTGTTTTGTAATTCCCTATTTATCTCATATATTAAATGATGTAGATGCCTTCACGATACGATGTCACACGGTGCGTTATGATATTTGATCAGACTCATCTAACGTGTGAGTCAGATTGAATTTAGATTAGATGAAAAATGATAAGATCTAAATTAATTCATTTAATTCGCTATGACCTATTTTCATGTAATATAAATCTAATAATCCAACACAATTATTATAGTTAAAACACTTCCATATTTAACCAAATCAAAGTAAACTCATACCCAAAACAAAGGTGAGATCACAGAGCAAGCAAGCACGGGATTGAGTGACGATGAGAGAGAGTGAAGAGAGAGTTTTTTTTTTTTTGTCATTCCTACTTTATTCCTATTCTAACTCTACTCTCGGACTTTGTCTCGCAGTGCGGGCGTGGAACTCACTCTCGAAACCAAATCGTCTCTCCACCCTAACTCCCAAAGAATGTGAGAATTGAACTTTCTCTCCCTTCCAAGTTGGAAGAAGGTGCCACTCAAAAAGAAACCCCGGTTGAGTGAAGAGAGAGTTAGAAAGGTTCGTTAGATCTTAATAAGTTGTGAACCCATTTACTACTTATATTGTCCTAAATTTTACTAATATAAACCCATTTATTGAATATAACTAATCCAATATAATAACTCAACCTATTGGGTATGTTTGGTTTAACATTTTTATTAATCAATCTTATTTATTGAAAAAAAAAACCGCTTTGTCTTTTGAGTATACTCCAAGATTGTATTTGATAGTCGAATAAAATTCAAAATAAGATAATTTTTATTCTATCCTGCGTAGGGGTAAGCATATTGGACCACCTAGACCAACTAGTTTGGTCCGATTCTCGAGAGTGTCGGTCCAGTTCCCGATTCCACAAGAATGGAATCGGAGATTTTTGGTTAGGTTCTCGGTTTTGGGGTGAACCTAACCGGACCGAACCGACTCTTTTTTTTTAAATATATTTTTTAATTTCTTAAAAATAGCAATAATCCTAAGATTGTAATAACTCTAGTTTTGTTTTTTCTTTTTTTTGCTAAGTGACCGGTTCCATTGGATCGGATCGAACCTCCCAAAAAATGAGAATTGATCCTCCCAAACTGATTCACAGTTCTTAAGTGGAACCAGATTGAACCGAAAACTTATCAGCGTCTGCTCAGAATAGGATAAAATCGGATATAATAGGCATGTAAGGCGAATAAAATTATATCAAGGAAGATGTGGGATAAAAGTGGATATAATTTTTAATATTCATAATAAGAAAATTATTTTCTTGAATAACAAAATTCTTAAATTAACAAAGTTAAATTTTATTTCAATATAAAAATATTTGAATTTTAATATAAGAAATTCAAAATTCAAAATAAAAGTTTAATTTTAATTTAATCTTATTTCTATTTATATGTTCGATATTACATTATAAATTATATATATCTATATTTGTTGCATATTTTAGGTATTTTAGTATTTTAGGTATATCGGTAGAATTTGTTATATAATAAAATTTTATTAGAGAATGATGATAGGGGAAGAAAGAAATAAAAAGAAAATTAATTAAAAACAAGAGGGAAAATAAAATAAAAGAAAATAAATATAAAGTATGCAAGAGTGTCGCGAGAGATTTTTTACCATTTTTGTTTGTAAATTTTTTTGTTCATTTATATTGATATACCGTTTATACTAAATAATGTACATGATATTAAATGAATATATTCAATTTTATTACGCAATCACTAAACATGATATATCAAAATTCTTAGATTTCATATTATATCCTATTTTATCCAGTCCTATCATTGTTAGAAATCAAAACGACCAAATATAGCCTAATTGTGCAGATTGCGAGTATGATTACTAGAGAAGATAGACAAGAGAAAATTGTCCAAAAGTCATAAATTTATCGCACTTTTATTATAAATTCAGTCAAACTTTTCGGTTTTGTCAATTTAGCCCTAAATAATTTCACATTTTGTCAAATGAGTAAATCTAACCAATTTTGGCCGTAATTCACCGACGTCGATAATTTTTATTAATATATTTTTGAATTTTTAATATTTTTTTTTGAATTTTTATTCTTTATTTTTATTTTCCTTTTTATTTTGCCTTTTTATTTTATGGGTTTCTTTTCTTTGCTGGTGAGGGTCACTAGCGACCCTCGCTTATGGCCAAAGGGGCTGCAGAGGCCCTGGGATGGCCTCGCTTGCCGCAAGTGAGGTCACACCCCATACTGGTCATGGTCATCGTAAAATGATAACAAAAGATGGAATGACCAACGTGTGAATCAACACCTAATCACGCGTCGAGTCGTACACTTATCTCATAGCGACAAACTTCACCAAGAACCCAGGGCACCGCAAGGCTTGGACCGTCGCAGCCTTCCAAAAGGAAACCTCTTTTGCATCCCTTCGCTGTGCGCGCGGTCCGACGTGGGTTTGTTTCGTCTGATCGGATAAGGACTGTCGTACTCTCGATCGAGCTTAATTACAGCTTCGGAAAACTTGCAAGTTGCGCGGTCGTTCGACGTGGGTTCATTTCGTTTGTGGAAAATCCCCAAGATAACGTCATTCTTTTGTGGGGCCAGACAGCGTGTGCTGACTGGCGACCTTAAAAACCATTTACCTCTTGTTTCACTCTCTTTGATGGGGTCTTGTGTCTTTGCCCTTATGCTTGTAGACTCGTCTTCTAAGCTTATTGTAGTGGCAGCACCATCTACAAACCGGACAAAACTCGGCGATTACTTAATAGATTCGTGTGTTGGGTTTGATTAGTACTTCAAAAGTTAAAGTTTTAAAATTGTGGAAATTTTATGATAGGATGATAATACTAAAGCATGTGTTTGGTTTGACCTTCAACCAAACCATGCTACGTTAGTCGGCCCGGCATTCGCGTCAATAATATCCAGGTCAAAAATAGTCGAAATGATTGAATTGACAAAGAGTTAATAGGTTTAAAACGAGTTGGCATCAATAAAAGATTTATAACTAAATTAATACAAATGCAATGAGTTTATGACCTTTTTTTATACTTTTCTTGGAATGTTGAACCACCATAAATCTATGTCGAAATATCTTCAATCTCTTTAATTCTTTTGTTATATGTCTAATAGAAGTTACTACGTCTGCATTACTAATCTTCTCCCACAAAAGCACCTTCGCACATCTTCACTCGAGTTTTAATGTTCTTAGAAAAGCCAAACACCCATTCTCAGTTGTTGTTTTTGCCATTTTAATGGGAAAATGTCACAAATGGTACATGAACTTTGGTACAAAGTGCAATGTAGTCCAAGAATTTTTAATTTATTCAATTAGATCCATGAAATTTTAATTGTTCGATTTGGTCCATAGATTTTTGCTACATGTTCAATACACTCCCTAGACTATATAAAGATGTTTAATGTTATCCCGACTTGAATTAATAAAATGACAATATTAAACAATTTTATATAATCCACGGACTACATTTAACATTCACCTAAAGTCAAGGGATCATATTAAATAAATTGTGCTGGTGTTAGTTTATTCTCTTCGTCCTCCTCTCTTTCCTTCTTTATGCCTTTACATGAGTGACGGTAATTAGTACACAATTGCCGGAGAGGTTGGTTTATGTAGATAAATATCAGATCTCCAGTCGCAGCACAAGAGCCCGGTTAGCTGTCCACTCGTTTTTTTGCTGCCCTCTCTCTCTCCTCTTCTTCCTCGAGTTTTCCAGACCAGAGAGAGACAGGGTGTGGGGAATATTATGGAGGGAGATTCTGTTTCTACATCATTTGGGCTCGGCATCGACTTTCCCGAATAGTTTTCCGGGCGAGAAGCAAGGTAGAGAATCGCCACTTCGATTGCTCTCCGCGCCGAAACACATTAGTTACATAAATTGCACATCCAGCATTTTATCGGACTAAAAGCAAAGCGGCAAATACAAAAGTCCCACTTTTTTTCCCAAGCTAAAAGGTGTGGTTTAGCCTTGTGTTTTCTATTTTGACGAAGTCATCGCCACAAATAAGAGAGAAAATAATTTAAAAAAAGAGAGGCTACAATGACATTTTCTATTAATTAAGTAGGACAAAATTAATGGAAGGATTTGATTATATCAATTTGACAAGTTTTAGAATTTGATTGCGGTTTTTGTAAATCTTAGGACTCAATTACGCTTTTGAGACAAGTTATAAGATTTTCAACGTACTTGTCCCTAAACTTTTCAAGAAATTGGAAACTAAGTTGATAGATCGTTACATTTTCTAGAGGTTCCATGTCTTGCGCATTTATCAGCAAGGGGTAGAATTATAAATGGATAATGGCCACGTCAGTCAGTTTGTGTTTCTAGTGCAATTCAAGGACCTCTCACTATTCAACTTAGAATAGGAAAAATGTTGTTTTCCATCCTGATTTTAACTTCTTTGTGTCAGACCGATTAAGTTTTGAACAGTGAGATTTTGTAAAACTGTGAATGTATATTTGTAGATTCGGATGAATTTTTTACGAGGAATGCTAGTTTATAACTACCCTCTACGCGTTGATTACTATGGATTAGTCAGGAGTCGAGTGGTCCAAACAAGTATATACTCAAGAGGCAAGTAAAGCTGCGGATGAATGAATGAGAATTTACTCGCCTGGATACAGATTAGGTTTCTTTTGTTCCTTCCTTGCAGATGCTTTAAGAGGAGGTCAAGCAGATTGAATATCAAAGATACTGACATTAGCTTGACTTATTTCACTCCTTGCTTTCGGCTGAGTGGAAAGAAGCAAGTTACCATAAGAATATGACAGCCATTTCGAATTTAACGTGAATAGCATACCATTAGTCCATCACATGGGTACAAGATTAACTCAGCACAACCTTTGCAATGGTTAGTTTTTTATCATGAGTCTCAACGGAGCTGATACAGCAACTGGAAATTTAGAGTTTTGCACTGCAGCACATCAAGTCGAGTATATTGCGCTACCTATTCTCATCCTCATTCAAACTCAGTGCTGCAACCGATATATTTGATACATGAAGTGTTCATCCATGGACACGCTAGTTTTAAGCTTGCCATATCCTTAGCAGCTAATGCATTAGGCAGCAGATATCAGAGGTCTTTTCACATGAGACAGCAGGAAAGTTTCTTTCCAAGGGACAGTACCCATAAAACAGAAGTCCGAAGCAAATGTTGATGCACGAGAGGTGATTATAATTTTACTCATTTTCCCTCTTCTGATATACACAAAACATTTTGAGCGCATAGAGAAACTCAAATACCCCAAAGAGTATGACTCCTAACATTCCATAGAGAAACTCAATAATTAAATAAATATAAAAAGACAGGAATACAGGGAAGTTACTCCTACTTTTCCTTTTTAGCATTGGCAAGTTCAGTGCAGAGGAGCTCAGCAGCAACAGCCATGATCTTGAGCGCATGCTTGATCCCAGTGTGTTTACAAGTCTTGAGTACAAAGTTAGGGTTAAACCACAGTATGTTTGTTGTGAGCATCTTGATGGTTCTGTCAGCAATCTCTTCAGCTGATGGTATTATAAGAGAGTGGATATCATAGACACCGGGGACAATCCCGGCACCATACTTGACTCCCTTGTGGAAAACTGGGAGGAGCTTCTCATCAAAGCGAGAGTTCTCAATTGTGATGACATTGGCATCCACTTTGAAGATTGAGGGGATGATGTCGTCGATGTGGGAGTAGCACACGTGGGTGTGGATCTGCCAATCAATAACAGCCACCAAGTGAAATCAGTATACATGAAAAATGGATCTTCCCACATAAAAAAGGGAAGGGAGTTTCGAAGATACCTGGGTAGTATCCTTAACACCACAGTTAGTGATTCTAAAAGAGTGGACAGCCCAATCCAAGTAGAAAGATTGTTCAGACTTTCTCAGTGGCAGACCCTCTCTCAAGACTTCCTCATCAATTTGGATAACATAAATCCCTGCCTTCTCAAGATCCTCAACTTCGTCCTTGATAGCCAAGGCAATTTGATAGCAAGTTTCAAACCTGTGAAATAAATATTTATTATTCTAGTCCTAAAAGGAGAAATAAAGATTATGTCCGTTGATCAATCCCATGTACACATGAAGTTCACGTTCTTCTGTACCTGGATTGGTCGTTTCGGACAAGGACCAGTTGAGAATGGTGACAGGGCCTGTAAGCATTCCCTTCATCGGGCAAGCAGTCATGCTCTGGACCATGGTGGACGAGAAGACAGTCATTGGCTTGGGGTGGCTCATGTCACCATAGATGATGGGTGGTTTCACAAAACGAGAACCATAAGATCACACCCACCCGTTAATGGTGAAAGCCAAACCAGACAACTGCTGCCCAAAGTATTCCACCATATCGTTCCTCTGCATTGGACACATGAGGATCAAGATGTTTAAGAAAGAAAACATAGCTCATAAGATTCTATCTATCAATTCTACATAATCTGTCCTAATTACAATACCGGATTGAAACACTGTCTTACCTCAGGCTCCCCATGAACCAAGACATCTATATCAAGCTCCTCTTGAAGCTTGACAACTCTCTTAATTTC
Source organism: Eucalyptus marginata (assembly GCA_014182565.1). Taxonomy (NCBI): domain Eukaryota; kingdom Viridiplantae; phylum Streptophyta; class Magnoliopsida; order Myrtales; family Myrtaceae; genus Eucalyptus; species Eucalyptus marginata. The sequence continues at coordinate 16,823,813 of CM024595.1, read as the reverse complement.
CACCTTGATGGCCTTAACATATTCTTCCCAAGACATCCTATAATGAAGTCCAGTCAAAGGACCAATGAAGGTCATAACAAAATGGATAAAAGCCCCGTGTCATATCTATCACCGTCAACTTAGAAAAGAGAGATCTAGTTTACTCACTTTTTGTCCTTGTACTCACGGTCCACTCCTCTGAGTTCTCGCTCTGAGGGAAGGAGTTAAGTTTCTTTTGCTGAGCATCAAGTCTAGCACTCACAATAGCGGCACGGTGATGATCATAGCCCCTCAAAGCAGCAGTCTGAGAGAGACGAGAATATCACGAGTTCAAGACACCAGTAATATCATTTTCACTGGTCTTTTCGGAACGCATAAAAGATGAAGGGTAACTAAGCAGAGGAACATACAGCCTTTTGGACAGCTTCGTTTGTGATTCTTGTAGAGGACTTTCTTGAGGCCTGAGCAGTAGCATTAGCTGAGAACAATGCCTGAAAACAGAGCCATCAGCAATAAGCATTGAAATATCCACTCACAACATTATTAATCAATACTTTGGAAAATGAACATTATGCTTGACATACACCCTAGAGGTGCTAGCTAACAGGCCTAGTTTAAATTAAGAACTTTGCATCCTAGTGACTGTATTTACCCAGTTGTTGCCACATGTATGTAGCTCTGTATAGCCAGTAATTAAAGAGACCCACCACGACGTATCCGCATTGGTTTCTGCCAATCACCATTCATAATAAAGTAGATGTAACTAATTCTAGAAAGCAAGCTAACAATATGGATTCCCACCACTGTTAAGACTAACTAGTAGCAACAACGACAGTGTGCGCATACTGTGCTGCATTTCAGCATCATCTTTAACAGAAAGATAACAAAGTACCTCATCCTTTTGTCCAGCCAATGCCTTGGCCAAGGCATTGACTTCAACGACCTTCTGAGCAGCAAATGCAAGCCATGACTTGATTTCCTCATCCAACTCAGTCTCGTTAACTAGGTCAACAGCAGTGTGCAAAAGAGAGCAAGATGTGGAGACCACAACTTTGTGTACAGATAAAAAACGAATTTCAGATATCAACTTAAGGATACATAACATGCAGATCACACTGTATTGAAAAACATATGCAGAAAGTAGTACCTTTTCCCACGATGCTCTCAAGAACATGGAGGGTGCTGAGCGATCCAGCAAGATCATTGGCCCAGATGTTCCTCCCATCAACAACTCCAGCAAATAGATACTTGCCCGTGGGGAACTCGCCCTTTATTAAATCAATGGACTTGGCTCCATGGACCAAATCAAATCCAAATCCAGTGACACCCTTCAAGGAGGTAAGAACTTCATATGCCTCAGCAGGAACATCGGCAAAATAGGTTTGGACGAGAACATTCACGCCAGAAAGACATGATTCTAGTTCCGAGTATGCTTCAGTGAATGCTTGCAGTTGGTGAGAATCGAGATCCAACACAAGGGTGGGCTCATCAAACTGAACCCATGAAGCCCCAGCTGCCTTAAGTTCGGACACAACTTCCCCGAATGGTTGATCATTGGTCAGGAGGAGTATTCAAAACTTGGGCAAATGAAGACTGCCAGAGAAGAGTTTAATAATATCTTACTTGTAGATGGGAAGTATTTTTCCGAGAAGGGACAGAGGAGAAAAGGTCGTCTCCACACCTTTTGCAGGCTTAGATAGCAGCAGATAGGACACCGGGCCAATAAGGACTGGAACAGTGTCTACTCCAAGCTGGAAATTAGCAAACGAATTCGAAAAAAGATAGCTTTAGATAATGCAAAGATTATGTTAAAGCCCCAGGAAGACGAAAATTAAACAACAAACTACAACCAACTAAAGAGTCAGAATTTGTCGACGAGGACGAGCGCCGAGGGCGGGGGAGCTCGATCGAGATTTAGGGCTGGGCTTGGCCTCGGATCAGCCGCGATCGAAGTCCAGCGAGGCAAGCGGGGGCCTAAGCTGGTCTGCAGGAGCGTCGACGACCGTCGTTGGCCCCGGGTCGAGCGTTGCAGAGGCTGGGATTTGGAAGAGGAGAGAGTCAGGGGAGGGTGGGGGCAGATCCGAGGTTTTCGGCTGTTGCCATCGAGATCGGAGGTGGGTCGTGGGGTTGCCGCCGACGTCGCAGCCAAGGGACGGCGGAGGCGGCGTGAGGGCAGCGGCTGGGAAAGTAGTGCGACGGGAAAGGGCGGGAGGAGAGAGAAAATTGCAATTGGAGAACATGAAATCGACTTTTGGAGCAGTTCTTAAATGGCCTAAGCCCAACAGCCCCTTGCGATCCGACCAGTTTCGCTATCCGATTTGGGTCGCATGCGTATCGGGTCACCAGAACTTGAAATACTTCATTTCTGGGTTGGGCTGAATTTAACCCAATCGAAAGGGCCGTTGAGAATGAAGAAAGCAATAATAAGACCAGCGTTTTACCTTCTTGGCCTCCTTGTAGTCGGTGACAGCCTTGGGAGAAGCGTAAGAGAAGTTGACATCAGGGCCCAATTCAGGCACGATGTAGTGGCTGGACCAAAAACGAGATGGATGCGGGTTAAGTTTACTCATCAAGAGCGAAGTAATTTCTACTCGGTAACTCGTCAGAAATCCGTCATCCTTACTAGTTGGTGTCGAACCACTTGGTCATCTCCATAGCAGGGATGGAGGCGTTTCCTCTGGCCATCGAGAAGTAAACATCAAACCCGATCTTGCCACCGTTCCAACCATATCTGGAAGGAACAGCACCGAGCATCGCGGTGGTATCGAGCACCTGGTCGTAGTATGAGAAGGTGTTGCTGGGAATATAGTTGATGCCGGCACCGGCCATCTGCTTCCAGATGGATGACTTGAGATGAGCCCCAACTTTCAGCAAATTCTTGGCAGTGCTCTTTCCATCCCAGGATGATTCCAGGGCAAACTTCAGCTCCCTCTTGGGACCGATGCGAGGATATCCAACGATGTGGGACACCATTTTCTCTGGACTATCGAACAAACATCAACTACAAGTAAGTAACTAGTGTAACTCGTTCGGTTACCTAGTCTAAGAATGGAGCAATGTTAGCGATGCTAGGATCTTACTTTGTGGGAGACCGAACCAGGAACGATGAACTGGAAGTGCGGAGGAAAAATATTATATAGCCAGAGACGTACGAAGGATCAAACCATCGTGTTTGGGAATTATGTGTCATGTTTTGGAATTATGTGGCTGGGACTGGCAAGAGGAGAGGAAGGATCAAACCTTCATGTTTTGGAATTATGCGGGACTGATAAGATTTGATCCTTCCTCTCCTCTTGTCAGTCCCAGTCATCGGCTCCGCGAGTAAATATATTAAATTGAAAAGAGGGGTGGGGTTACACTGCTCAGCACTCCCAATCTATCCCCCGATTGGAGGGACGGATGTGCTGTTAAGGAAATCCTTCTCCGATGCTTCGCCCCATTTTGCCTCCACACAACACGCGAACGCTATTCCATTCGTCGAACAATAGTATTTTAAACTCCGTCCTTAAAATAAACTGTTTTGTAATTCCCTCTTAATCTTGTATAATAACGCGGATGCCTTCGTAATACGGTGGGGCACGGTGAGCTGTGATATTTGAGTTCGGCTTGTCAAATGTATGGTTCAGATTGAATTTAGATCGGATAGAAAATAGTCCGATCTAAATCAGTTCAATTAGCTCCATGTGACCTATTTCTATGCAATATAAAGATAATGATCCCACATGATCGTTATAGTTAAAACACCCCCATCTCATACCTAAAATTGAGGTGAGATCACAGAGCTAGCGAGCATGAGATCAAGTGACGCTAAGAAAGAGTGAAGAGAGGGTCATAAAGATAGGTTGTTTTTTAATAAGTTGTAAACTCAATTAACACAAGTATGAGATCAAGTGACGGTAAAAGAGAGTGAAGAGAGAGTCATAAATATAGATTGTTTTTTTAATAAGTTGTAAATCCATTTAACACGTGTTGTCCTAGGTTTTACTAATCTAAACGCATTTGTTGAATATAACCACCTTGGGGTTCGCCTTCCATCTTGGCGGAAGGGGAGGTTCAAATCCCCACCTTCTCGTTGGGGTGGAGACGATTTCATTTCGGGAGTGGGTTTCGGCTGACGCCCACGCCCGGGAGGCGGGCAAAAGTGAGTGAGTGTACGAATAGGATTAGCGTAGGAGCGACCAAAAAAAAAAAAAAAAAACTAACCCATATAGTAATTAAGTTTATTGAATATGGGTTAAGAAATAAGTTTATAATCCATTTTGACTGGTCTAATTTGAGTAGAGGTGATTTTTCAATAGATCCCAAGATTGGGCCAAGAATCCCTAATGAGCTTTACTTAATTAAAACGTAATTTAAGCGGACGTCTTCATAGTCTCGCTACAATTGTTTTACACAATTGATTTAGTTAAGAATATATCATATAGTTAATGAACAAAACTAGTCTCGCTACAATTGTTTTACACAATTGATTTAGTTAAGAATATATCATATAGTTAATGAATATTGATCGATAAATCAATTTTTACTATTTAATGATTTCCTCCAAACAAATAAGGTAAAGATAAATAAAAATCTATTCAAATTTCAGATAGCCTCCCCATTAAAAATGTCATGTCTCCATCAAAAGGGAACTTTCTTTCCTCTTTCTCCACTAACCCTAGTACCTCTGCTTCTCGAATTCCGTTTCTATCGTCATCTTTATCGTCACCACCCGTCCCCATTGCCCTCTCCACACACCCCCCCACAGAGAAGATCCGGTAGTTTTGCCATTTTTCTGAGTACAATTCAGAGAGTCATGCAGACCATACAGAAGCAAAAGGCTCAATTGATGGAAAAACGCTGCTTTGCCTTTGTGAGTATACTCTTATTGTGTGCAGATTGCAGGTATGATTGCTAGAGAAGATGGTCAACGGTTCATTTGGCTTTGGAACAGCTCCCAACTAACGCTTTGGAGGTTAAAGGCCTATATGAACGGATCAAAGGTAACTCCGAAGATGGCCGAAAATCCTGAACTTGCATTCTCACTACGTCGCAACATGTACTCTAGCTTTCACTCGTGAAAGTGTTTGTCTTCATATTGCAATTCTACATGATAGTCAATTCTTGAAATCTGGAAAGAGGGGGGATTGTAGAGTTATAAGAGTGTTTGCACTTGTGGAATCATCTTTTGAGCTTCTTATAGTGGGAGCATCGATTGCACACTGTAAAATCTCGGCATTCACTTGATAGATTCAGGTTTTGTTCATGGTTATTAGAGTTGAGAGAGTAAAGTGTGCCAAGTGGAAGGCCAAACCACCATTAATCCATACTGCAATATTTTCAGGAAAAGTACTAAAAAAGTCATATATTCATTGCATCGGTATCAATTTAGACCTAAACTTTTCAATTGAATCAATTCAATTCTAAACTTTTTCGACATTGGTATCAATTCTCTGGCAAATTTTGACCGGCTGGCGCTGACGTGGAAGTCGACCGGTGGTTAGACGCTAACGCAGACGCTGACTGGAAGTTGACGTGGCAATTTTTAAATATTTTTAAATATTTTCGAATTTTTTATTAATTCTTTTCTTTTATTTTTCCTTTTCTTTTCTCCCTTCTTCCTCCTTGGTTGTCCCAGCGGTGGCTACCGAGCCTCTGCGAGGCTAAGCGCCATTGGACAAGGGCCGTGAAGCCCTCATCGGCCACCAGTGAGGCTCATCTGGCCACGCCCAGGGACACAAGCGAGGCAACTCTGCCCAGATTTGGGCGAGGCCATGGTGGCCATCGCTAGGCCGGAGGCTCGCCGGCCATTGGGTGAGGGCTGCAACCCTTGCCGGCGGTCGGCGAGGGTCACTTGGCCTCATCGGACCTTGCCCAAGGCTACAGGCGAGGCTGCCTTTACCTGCACCAACCATTGGATGAGGGTCACAATGGCCTTGCTCGTAGCATTGGGCGAGGTCGGGCGAGGGCCGCGACCCTCGCTGGTGGCTCACAAGGGCTTCGCGGCCCTCACCCAATGGCTGGTGAGTGTCGCTAGAGGCTCGCCACCCACCGCAAGGACAATCCAAGGAGGAAGAAGGGAGAAAAGAAAAGAAAAAGGGAAAAAAATAAAATAAAAATCGAAAAAATGAAAAAAATCATTAAAAATTAAAAATTGCCACGTCGACATCTAGCCACCTTGGTAAGCATCCATGTTTGGCTTGACCGGTCAAAATTGGTTGGATGAACTGAATTGGTACCAATGTGAAAAGATTTAGGACTGAATCGGTTCAATTGAAAAATTTGGGATTGAATTAGTACAAATGCAATAGGTTTAGAATTTTTTTTGTACTTTTTCCCAATATTTTCTATCTCTTTAACTCTTTTAATATGCATTTGATAGATTACTACACTTGCATAACTAGTCTCTTATACAAAAGCACACTCTCACATCTTTCACTTAATTTCTTAAAACAACCAATCACCATTTTTTAGTTGTTTTTTTTTTAGCTATTTCAATTGGCATCGGAGCATGTAACTTAAATTTTTTTGAAGTGCTATATTTCGAGAGCAAGAAGATCATTATGGCTCACATCATAGCGGCATCCTTCAGTGAAGATAATCCATTTTCTAGACCACAAGTGTTCAATGGATATAATTATATCTACTGGAAATATAGGATGAAAATCTTCGCACAAACAATCTTTGGAATGTCACCGAATGGACCATACATACTGGGCCGACAATCCGAGCATATTAATTACGAGCAACTCCACATTTAATGAATTGAATGAATGAGACTAGTATGTAAACCTCAATGAAAGATTCACTAAATGAAATGACCGCCAACGAAATGATCTTAAAATCCAAATTTCAGTACTTCAAAATTTGAAGTTTAAAAATTGTGGAAATTTAATGATATGATACTAAAGCGCGTGTTCGGTTTGACTTTCAACCACATCAAAAGCCTTATTCGAATTCCTCGTTGTGGATAAAGAATTATATTTAATAAACGATGTGCGAAGGTATTCTAATTCTTAGACGTGTGAAAATCTTTGACTAATGTCCAAAAAATGTCCAGTTTCGTATTCAAAAACAGAAATCGCAATTGACACCATCTCTCCTAAGTCCTAAATTCGATTTTATTTATTTATTTAACATCCGCCCTTTCAAAAGTAGATTCTATACTTAATTTCCAGTTAAATTACAAAATACAAACAATTAAAGATGGCTTTAATCCAAAAATTGACTGATAAATTAAATTAAAAGATACTAAAAGACACTTTTTTCTATGAATTGAATGAAGAAGTATGACAAAATAGTTAGAATGGTATAGACTCCACAAATGATAAAACATTTTCGCCTAGCCCTGGCGAGTGCCGCAAAGCCCCTGTTCAAACGACAGCACGAAAGAAGAAAAAAAAAAGAAAAGAATAAAATAATAAAGGAATATTCAAATTTATAAAAATTACCAAATTTTTCCATGTCGGTGTTAGCTGTCCTATGTGACACTACTTGGTATTCATGTTAGCAATTTTTGGTTAAAATTAGCCGCATGAACTCAATTGATAAAACATGAAAATATTCAAGAATAAATTGACAATATTGAAATGTTTAAGATTGAATAGGCCAAATTGCAATAGGTTTGAAATTTTTTTGGACAATTTTCCCGTATATATTACAAAATGAAGACGTGTAACGCGAGGACTCGAATTTCTTCTCTCCGTCTTGCCCTGTTATTTGTCATCATTAACAAGTAGTCCGAGATTCAAAACCCATTTGTTGAATCATGACAATATATGCAATCGTAGAGACCTTTGCCAGCATATTCTAGCGGGTTTACTCAAGATCTTTCAAGGTACGATTGACAAAAATGCTTAAGCCAACCAAACATATTTCCAAGACCCTTTTTTTTCCTAGCGGCGCAGTGACTGAACCGGGTAACGAGACCTACTATTGTCTGGCGCAGGGACCCGATGCAAGGAAGTGCGGATAATTGGGTTTTCTATGTAGAGCCCAGGGCGTTTGGCTGTTGGACCCCATTTTGGGACGGAAGGGAAATCAAATGTGTTTGGCCCCCACGAACTCACGCTATTTTACCGGTGTCTCCATTCGTGACTTGTATACGAGAACTGGAGGATCAATTGTTTTTCATCACTTTTTCAGTACGGCGACCCAACAGTGACAAATTGGCTCAGAAAAGAGGTTCACGGCTCACGGCTCAGACAAGAAGTTCATGGTCTTCTTGTCACCATCAGGGACACTCCATCAGTGGCAAATTGGCTCAAGTACATGGTCTCCATCAGGGACACTCCATCAACCAAGTTCATGGATCTTTTTGGACTTACTTTCATATTTTTGGCTGCAAGTATTTTATCTTGAAAAATGCAAATGACTATCCAGGTAAGTTTAAAGAAAAGTCAGATGAAAGGATATTTTTTTGGATATCTACAACAAGCAAGACATATATAGTTTTTAGTAAAAGCACCCAAACTGTCAAAGAATCAATGGACGTCATATTTCAAAAAGTCTATCAGAATCAACAAGATCATACTCAATTTGAAGAATCTGAGTTAGTCTTAAACTTCGCAAAATCTAAGTCTGCTAAATAGAACCAGCCTTCTGTTGAACAAGATCAAATTGAAGAGAATAAAGAAGAATCAACAAAGACAAAAATCGAGAGACCCTTAAAGAAAAGGACAGATTCAACAAGAATTATAAACACAAATCGAGTCATCCTAAAGATCTTATCATTGGAAACATAAAAGAAGGAATTCGCACCAAATCCAAAGAGAAGGAAGACTCAAATGCTCTAACACTTATTTCTGAAGTGGAACCAAAGGGGGTAGAAGAAGTGTTATTCAATGGAAGTTGGATAGAAGCAATGTAGGAAGAGCTTAGGCAATTTAAGATTAATGACGTTTAGGAGTTGGTTCCCAAACCAAAAGAAAAGTTTGTAATTGGAACTAAGTGGGTGTTCATAAACAAGATAGATGAAAATGGTAAAGTGACCAGAAATAAGTTAAAAGAAAGAATAGACTATGATGAGATATATGCATTAATAGACAAGTTAGAAGCCATAAGGCTGTTACCTGCTTATGAATGTTTTCATAACTTTAAGCTATTCTAGATGGACATCAAAAGTCCCTTCCTTAATGGATTTGTCCATGAAAAAATATAAGTGGAAACAACCTCCTGGATTTGAAGATCCCAGAAAGCTAGACCTTGTCTACAAACTGAAGAAAGCTTTATACGGTTTGAAGCAAGCACTTCGTGCTTGGTACGAAAGACTAAGCAAATTTCTGGTAGGTAATGGCTTCAAGAAAGGTATCGTAGACACTACCTTTTTATCAAGAAAGAAGGTAAAGCTTTCTACTTGGTCAAATATATGTAGATGATATCATTTTTGGTTCTTCTAATGAACTTCCGTGCAATAAATTTTCCAAGTCTATGCAGAAAGAATTCAAGATGAGCATGATGGGAGAATTAACATTATTTCTGGACCTACAAGTCGAGACAATTCAAAGAATGAACCTTTATCTATCAAGAGAAATATGCCAAGGATGTTGTCAAAAAATTTGGAATGGAAAATTACAAGAAGATTGAGACTCCTATGTCAAGCTCTTTCAAATTTGATAAGGATGGAGATGGCAAGAAAGTGGATCAAAAGTCTTATAAAAGCATGATCTCTTCTTTTCTTTATCTTACTGCTTCACGTCCTGATATTCTATTTAATGTGTGCATGTATGCTAGGTTCCTAGCTGATCCTTGAGAATCACATCTTGGTGCTATTAAACGCATTATCAAATATATTGTTACTAATCCAAAGTTAGGTCCATAGTATCCAAAGGGAGGAAACTTTACTCTACTTGGATACTCAGAAACTGACCTAACTAGTTGTAAAGTCGATAGGAAAAGTATATATAAGACATGTCAACTTATGGGATAGATATTAGGGAAAAAGACACGAAAAACTCTGAACTTTACCCAAAGTGACACATTTACCCCAAACTTTTTTTTTGTAACGTGAAAAACCCTGAACTTTTGTTATGTGACACATTTACCCTAAATTTATAGGGCATTTTGGTCTTTTCATTTTAAATTTTTTTTTTCTTCTCTCTTCCCTCCGTTGGCGTCAAGCTGCCCTCACCGGTGTCGGGCAAGGGCCGCCCTCGCCTGCGTCGGGCGAGGGTGTCCTTGCCCTCGCCGGATCTGGCGAGGCCCGTCCTCTCCCGATGCCGGCGAGGGCGGCCCTCGCCAACGTTGGGCGACTCGTAGGCGAGGATGACCCTTGCCGATCCGGCGAGGGGTGCCCTCGCCGGTGTTGGGCCGCCCTCGCTCGACGCCGGCGAGGGTGACCCTTGCCGGACGCCAGATTCCCTCCGCCGGCTCCGCCATGGCCGGCGAAGGGAAGAAGAAGAAAAAAAGAAAAAAAAAGAAAAAGGAAAAAACATAATAAAAAGACAAAAATGCCCTTGATGGGGGTAAATGTGTCATAGTTGGCAAAGTTCATGATTTTTCATGTCACAAAAAAAAAAAAAAAGTTTGGGATAAATGTGTCACTTTGGGTAAAATTCAGGGTTTTTCATGGCTTTTTCCCTAGATATTAATATCCTGGTTCTCAAAGAAACATAATATTGTGGCTCTTTTAACCACAGAAGTAGAATATGTTGCACTTGTAAGTTATTGCTCTTAAATTTTATAGATTCGATAACAACTAATAGACTTTGAAGAAGAAGAATTCTGTGCTGAAATCAAATGCGATAACACAAGCACAATCAATCTCGACAATCCTATTAAAGATCCAACTAAATAGAAAAAGAAAAAAGGAAAATCCTATTACCCAACGGCACATTGACTTATCTAGCATTCCACAACCGTAGAAAAAGCGGTACCCCATTGAAAATCATGCCGATTCCCACCACGTTGTCCGTTCGCCGTGGGAAAGGCGAGTCATCGCAGATGACGGAAAAAGCCTAGAGAATAATCCTCGGCCTTTGGACCCGGCAGTCTGGTCATCTTTGCGAGGACAGGCAAGTCAGAGAGTTATGCAGACTACATAACCAAAAGGCTCCAATGATGGAAGAAAAGAAACCTTGCTTTGTCTTCAGAATATAGTCTCAAAATTGTGCAGATTAAAGGCCTATATGAACAGGTCAAAAGGTAACTTTGACGATGGTCGGAAACTCCAAACTTGCGCTCTCACTATCGCTTGTGCAATATTCCGTCTCTGAAGACTCAACTTCCTTCCCATCCCAACCATTGCATCCACCCTTTCTCATTCTGTTTTTTGTCTGATCGAGATCCCACCGATTATGTTAACACATGTCATGACTCAATGCAATGTGTGATTTCGGATCCATCTTTTGTCATGGTCCGGAATTGCTCCACATCCATCTTCTATATATGTGGCACATGACGAAAACCCAAAAAGCAAAATTCCTGGTACACACTTAACGGCAAAGAATCTCATGAAACTCTATAGCCAATTTCAAAGATTTGGGACCGAAGTATTGAAAATTCTTGGGATGATAGTAGAATCATGCTTAGGCGAAGTATGTAACCTTAGGTAAGATAAATAATGATTGACCAACATTTTGGCAATGAAGTCTTTTGGGAATAAAGGATCCCCTAAAATCGATCCAACACTAAATCGAACTCCTAAAACGAATGCGGAAGACGAGCCTAGGAATCACATGTATGACCGATCAAAGATGCACCACAAAATCGAGCGTACCTTATTGTCCACAGATTTAAACACCAACGTTGAAGTTCGAGGAAGAATCTTGATCCCGTTCTACCGAGGAGCGTGCTGTTGCTATTAGAGGGAGAAAACTCTGAAAAAAGACGTATGTTATTTTATTTTTTTTTAGAGCGTTCTATTGTCTTACATTGTCTGGAGGGGAAAAAGCGTTTTCATGTCCATACCCCAAAAGGTACGTTCCTTTTCCCTTTTTTTTTTTACTTTCCCTCGAAGCGTCTTCTCCAAAGGACGCATCACTTCAACGTAAAACGTTCCTAAAAAAAAACACAACCCCTCATATCTAAACAACGCAACCTTTCACATCGCAACTGTTCCTCCATGGGCCCTTATCTTGCGGGCCGGGCTTTTAGGCCCAACATGGGCGGACGAGCCTGCTTAGGCCTATCAAGTCATAGACTAAACCCATCATCTTCCACTTGCACATGGTGGGCCGAATAGCATCCTCTTTACATCTCTACAACATTCATACCGGCGAATAATCCGTGCGACCAACATACTTTGAAAGCTCGTTACCATACATCTGTTAGGAATATATAGCAGCTCATAATGGGCATCACACTCTAGTAGATTTAGTATGCAGTACCCTAGATCAATCGATCACATTTATATCTCTCTTGATCTCTTTTTAAACAATGATATATTGTATTCACAATTATGATTGTTGCATAAAACAATAATAATTGGTCGACCAGTGAATACAAAAGTAGAATGTGATTCTCCAAATTCGATCTTCCTCTTTTCTTCAAACTCTTAATTTCAGTTCAGCTTGCTTTTCTAGAAATGTCCCATTAGATCGAATCAATTCATAATCATTGGTAACATCATAAGATAACAAACCCCGAATAGAAATCTTGAGAATAAGTAAGAGTCATGAGGGCACTAAATTGAGGAACTCTTTTCCTCAAGAGTCTTACACAGCATAAAAGTTGAGATCAAACTTTTGCCACTCTTATTGGTCGTCTCATGCATACGTAGTATTAAATATGTATTACGGTATTAACTCATTTCCCATGGAGCGTATGTCTACACCATCAATACCGTACCGATGATAGTTCAAACATACCTAATGTCTAATTGAGTTCACATATCTACTCATTCACAGAATTCATCAAAACTCACATCTGGCATCATAAACATATAAAGTAAAATATGTAAGTTATTTTACTTTCTGACATAGTATATATTATGTCCTCATCTTAACACTCAGTTAAGGTGACATATGTATTTTAAGTTTGAGCCCTCGATTATCACTTAGATAATAAGCTTAAAACTGTTTCATCTCTATTTATCACATAGTAAATAGAGGCGATTACTCATGTGAGTGGGCTAATCTTTTATCTGTTCGACATACTTTCTCAACTTTATATAATGCACTGAGCATTAAGATGCATAAACGTCAAACAAAGATTCATAGACATTAATAATGAAAAAAACACAAATTCATTAAATGTGAAAACTTTAGGGAAATTACAATATTCAGTACATCAGCCTTTACGCAGTCCTAGAGATTTTACATGACTACAAAACACATCTCTAGGTATTGGCTTTGTCATAGGATTTGCTACCGTTCTATGTGTAGATATATACTGTAAGTTCACATCCTTTTCGTGCAACCATATCTTTGACATAATTATACTTGGTATCTATATGTTTGGTCTTGCCATGATATTTTGGATCTTTGATGTACGCTATAGCTACTTGGCTATCACAGTTAACCAATAATGGATTTGCAGCATTCCCAATCCAAAAATCTCTTAAGCCAAACTCCTTCTTGTACTGCTGCTGATAATGCCATGAACTCAGCTTCCATTGTGGACAAAACTATACATGTTTGTTTCTTACTACTCCATGATATGGCGCAATTATTCAGTAAGAAAGAAAATCCATAGGTAGATTTCCTTTCATCTAAATCTCCTCCCAAATCAGCATCTGAATAGCCTTCAAGTCGCAGATTCTTTCCTTGGTAATTCAGCTTGTAATCATCAATTCTCTTCAGATACTTCAGTATTCTTTTAACGGCTTTCCAATGTGCTTGACCTGGATTGGATTGGTATCTACTCACCATTCCAACTACAAAACATATGTCAGGTCTTGTACATATCATAACATACATCAAGCTCCCAACAGCACTAGCATAAGGAATATGTTGCATTTGTTCATTCTCTTGCGGAGTCCTTGAATATAGTCTATGGCTCAATCATTCACCTTTTGCAATAGGAGTATCTATGGGTTTACAATCTTGCATACGAAATCGTTCAAGAATCTTGTTTATGTATGTTTCTTGCGAAAGAGATAATGACCTATTCGAACGATCTCTTGAAATCTTAACTCCAAGAATGTATGCAGCCTCACCCATATCTTTCATCTCAAAGTTGGAAGATAACCAACTCTTGACAGTATTAACAAACTCCATATTGCTTCCGGCAATTAGTATATCATCAACATATAATGATATGATTACAAATTGATCTTTAGATCTTTTGATATATATACAATGATCCTCATCAATTATTGTAAAATCATATGCCATTATGGCATTATGAAAACGTATATACCATTGTCTTAGCGACTGCTTAAAGTTGTATATCGATCTCAAAAGTCGACATACTTTTTCTTCTTTGCCTTCCATAATGAAACCAGCAGGTTGTTGCATATATATTTCTTTATCTAATTCTCCATTGAGAAAAACAGTCTTTACATCCATTTGATGTAACTTAAGATCCATACTTGCCACTATTGCCAGAATAATGCGAATCGAGGTAAATTTCATTACGGGAGAAAATGTTTCTTCATAATCAATTCCTTCCTGTTGATTATACCTCTTCGCCACAAGACGAGTTTTGTGTCTTTCTATTAAGCCATCAACTTTACGCTTTATTTTGAGAACCCACTTGTTTTCAATGGCTTTGCATCCTTTTGGAAGATCAACCAATTCCCAAACATGGTTTGACTTCATTGACTCCATTTCATCTTCTATTGCATGCATCCATTTTTCCTTACTTGGGCAATTTAGAGCCTCATGTACATTTCTTGGCTCATCTTCATCTTGTGGAGCAACCATAAAAGTTTCCCCTTCAATGTCAAAGCATCGACGGGGAATACTTTTGCAACTTGTTCGTCGTATGGGAGATTGTACACTTTGTACATCATTCCCCATCATGCTCCCATTCGGATTAGATAATGACGATATCATCTCATCATGTAGTTGTAATTGAGAGTGAGTTGAATTAAATTCATCACTTTTCATATTACTCCCATTTGGACGAACTCCACTAAGTTCATTATCTGGATCCAAGGTTTCAAATAGGGAGTAATCCTCACCTATTTCGCTCTTCTTAGGAAATTCATTCTTTAAGAATGTGACATCCCGTGATTCGAATTCAGTTATACTTCCACTTTCCTGCTCACTTATAAACACATACCCTTTTGAGTGTTCAGAGTATCTTATGAAAATACTTTTCTTTCCTCTATGACCCAATTTCCCAAACTTGTGAGATGGCTCATGAGTATAGACAGCACAACCCCATGGTTTAATAAAACTTAAGTCCGATTTTCTACTTGTCCATAACTCATATGGAGTGGAAGTAACTGATTTGGAAGGCACCCGGTTAAGTATATAGACAGCAATTAATAACGCATTACTCCAAAAGGTGATAGGTAAGTTACCATGCGCCATCATGGACCTAACAATTTCCAGTAGGGTTCTGTTCCTTCTCTCCGTAACACCATTTTGTTGAGGAGTATATGGAATAGACGACTGTCTTTCTATTCCTTTTTCATCACATAAAATTTTGAACTCATCAGATAAATATTCACGACCTCGATCGGATCTTAATACTTTTATTTTCTTGTCTAATTGATTTTCTACCAAGTTCATAAACCTTTTGAAACAACTCAATGCTTCAGATTTATGAGAAATCAAATAGACATATCCGAATCGAGTATAATCATCTATAAATGTGATGAAATAAATAGTCACATGCCTTCCTCTCACATTCATCGGATCACAGACGTCAGAATGGATTAAATGCAAAGGAAATTAAGCTCTTTTACCATTTCCAAATGGTTTCCTTGTCGTTTTCCCTACTAGGCAATGCTCACATAAAGGCAAATCGACCTTTTCAATGTTGCCCAACAAGCTCTCTTTGGCTAGCCTATTCATACATTGTTGGCCAATATGACCAAATTTAGCATGCCACACATTCACATCATTATCATATGAATTAGGAGATGTGAAAAGGGAATAACATACATTGGCATTACCATAGTCAACATTCAATACAATGAAACCATCTAGAAAATAACCACAACCATAGTAATTTGTATCCAAATACAAATCCACACCACTATTATGAAAGTTCATATTAAAACCAAGCTTAACCAACACTAAAACAGATACTAAATTCCGACGAATCTTTGGAGCATACAACACATCATGTAGGAACAAAGTGTATCCACCACGCATGTTCAATTGACATATGCTAATTCCTTTTACTTCTGCTCTGGAGTTGTTTCCTACATATATCCACTTAATTCCAGTTGGTACTCGTCGGAATTCCACGAAGGATTCTCTATCCTTCATTACATGGTCTGTCACTCCTGAATCTACAGTTCACAAAGGATTAGACTCAGTTAAGAATACGAAACTTGACACATAAACAAAGTTCTGAAATGTACAGGGGGTGTGTACCTTCTTTGGCTCGCAACAATCGCAAGCATAGTGACCATTCTTGTCACAATTGTAACACTTCACCCTTGTCAGCTTCTTCATTCGAGGACGCCTTTCTCTTTCATGTTGGTCAACCTTTAGTTTCTTCCTTGAAGCACTTGCTCGCATGCCTTTTCTTTTATTGAACCAGTCAAGACGTTTGTGCTTGGAGCTCAAAGCTCCATGTGAGCTGGAACCAGCATGATAAATTTTAGTTTTTGGCTTAACTGCCAAGAGGCGGTCCTCTTCCAGCTCAAGATGACGCACTGCATCCTCAAAGGTTTTGATATTTTCATTATGAGTCAGGTGCACCTTCATATGCTCCCAACTCTAAGGCAAGGAACGAATCACTGCTTGCACTTGCTGCTCATCAGTCACGACATGACCAGCATCTTTCAGCTCATTAATCATGTTTGACATCTTTTTAAGGTGTTGCTTCATGGTCTGACCATGAGGCTTCTTGTAAGAGTCAAACCTAATAGTGAGCTGTTTTAGTCTGGTCACCAAAGTATGACCAAATCTTGCTGCCAACGCTTCCCACATTTCCTTGGCATTCTCAAAACGCCTAAACTCTCGCATGATGTCATTTTCCATGCTACTTAGCAACATAATGCGAGTAAGAGAGTTCTTTCTTTTCCATTCAGCAAATGCATCCTTATCTCTCATGTTGTGTAGTGTTTCCATCTTCAGGTACCTCCATGGTCAGGTTAAGAGCTTCTAGTGCCTCTTACTCTTCCAGCACATATTGGATTTTCTTTTGCCATATTTCATAGTTATCGCCATTGAGTTTCTCACCTTTGTTCAGCTCAGCGACTATGCTCTTTATGGCTGAAGCCATCGATTTGAACATATCAGACACATATGCACGAATTATTAATGCCTATCATTTATGCATCCATTTTGCACAAACCCATCATATTAATGAATAATTTCAAGTAAGGTTTCAGAATCAAAAGGTCACTATGTTTCCAATCATCATCCAAAAATCCTAACTTGGAATTATTATTAATATAATCTTTTATGCAAAATAAATTCTTTGAAGCTACAAAAACTTCTATGAACTATCCACAACAGCTAACAATTAATAGAAGCAAATAATATTTGACATCCAATAATGATAGAATAATAATGCTTTCACATAATACAACTAACATATCAGTTGCTACACCAATAACAACTAGGTAGAAAACATTTACATAAGATGTCCATAATGTATACTAAACAAAGATCAGTCAAAAACATCTAACGCCAAGACAACACATGAATTGGGAAAGATTATTTTTTGTTCAATTTCTTGATCTTTTCTTCTTTAAATTCCTCATACATTATAGGCAGCCACGGTAAAACAGACGGGTATCCCTTAGGATTTCTCCTTCACACATTCATCCCTCGCCGGATTGAAGTCATTCCATGGGTCGCAGTCCTTGTGGCTTCAATCCGGTAATGTTCATCTATAAAAGCCATTACTAGGCTCCTATATGTAGTAGCTCTGTTGACCTCTCATAGACGATTTAACACTCCTTGCCATATCGATGGAAGAGTGTTCATAAAGAACCGCACTATCTCAGAATGTGGCATGGGACGACCATTCCATATGACCTCTTGTATTTTCCTGTTGACCTCGAGAACATGATCAATTAAGTCGCCACTCTTCCATCGATAATCAGTCAGCTTAGCTATCAACCTAGAAAGCCTTTTCTTTTGTTCATCGGTAATTGCACGTTTAGGTGTTGTTGACACCTAATTTGGCAACCCGTTTGGTTATTTATTAAGGGTTAATTTTATTTCTAAAAAATATTAATTGCATAGCATATCAATTTAGGTGCATTTGTTTTTAATTTACATTTTGTGCATTGAACTGGTGGCAGATAGATTTGAATTAGTGGTTCTAAGCTTTAAATTGACGAGCCAGACTAAGCCCATGAAGTGAGGAAATTGGCCTAAGCCTTTTTTTTAATTGATCGGAAATTATCTCGTGAAAAAATGGGAATTTGAAATTTTCGAGATGCGATTGGATTTTTTTAGAATATCTTTGGATAAGGCAGATGTGTGAAAGGATATTGCAATATATTTTTGCAAGATTTGGATTTAAAGAAAAATTCTATCATAATCTTGAGCCCTTATCAATATGTGACAAAATTGGTGAAAAAATATTACGGATATGGATTCGAAGAAGAAATTGAGATCCTAATTTTTCACCTATAAAAGAGGATGTGCGTATGTTTTTTCGAGGGGGCCACACATTGAATACACGGCCGCACAAGGGGACTTTTTCTCTCAGGTTTCTAGGTTAAAAATTCAAAGCAAGACAGAAAAATTTCTTCCTTCGTTTTTAGGGTTTTTGGGAGGTTTTCCTATCGTTCGTTTGAAGAAATCAGCACAAAAAAGAAGAAAAAGTAGAAGAGCATATCACGAAGCCTCAAGGCCAATCACTGCAGATTCAACGAGCAACCTCGCAAGCTCCTCAGCAAAAGCCAGCAAATTGTTTCTTCTTTGTTTATCGGCGCACTTCAATTCATGAGGTTCATTGTGCTTTTCTTTTTGTAGGTTTTCCGATGATCGGCTACACACCAAGAATCCCACCATCACAACCCGCACGGCCACCGACGAGCTCGAGCTGAGAAGTCCACACCAACATGAGTAGTTGCTGCTATGAGCCGATCACCCACCGCAATTCCCGATTGCGATCCCGGTTCGATTGCGCAAAAGTCCAAATTTGAATGACAATATGCGGATTAGGTAAAAATCTTGTCTAATTTGATTTTCGAAATATTCCTTGATGCACCCGGTTGAAATCCCCGATGTGATATTCACAACTCAAATAGCCTTTTAAATTAGGGATTAATCCTTAATTTCACAACGTGCATACGATTGACAGTTCGATTTTCGCACCCAAAATCTAACTCGCAATCGCACGGAAAATCGCCAATCCGATCTCACGCTCGAGATTCGATTCGCGGTTTTATTTAAAAATTGACCAATCCGATCCCATGTGCGGGATATGATTCGTCAATTTATGGATATCGATCTTATCTTGTTGGATGTGCTGTTGTGTCGTTTGAGTCGATTTTATTTTCGTAAAAAAAATTGAGTTAGATTAGGTTTATCGTCTTAGGGTTATCTTGCATATCTAGAATAGGAGATTTATTTATTTCGAATTTTTGAAAATGAAAAAAAAAAATGCATTCATTTAGGATGTTAGTTTTTTTAAATTGCATGTTTAATTATTTGGCAATTTTAATTTCGAATTTCATTAAAGAAAAAGAAAAAAATTAGAATTAGGTTCATGAAATGTACATCATTTAGTGATTGTTGTTAGGTTCATTTAATTAGAAATTACTCGTCATTAGACTAGGTCATTTAATAAATGTCGCGTGACATATAGCTCGCATATTAAATTGCATGTTGCATGTCATTTTAGTTGAAATAATTTTGTATGTCATTGCATTGCATTGCACATCATTAGAATTAGATCATTTTGGTTAATTTAGATTGCATATTTAACTATTGCATGTTCATTAAGAAATCACAAATATTTTTACTCATTCATATAGTTTAGGTCATTTTGCCATGCCATATTATTTCATTTTATATTAGAAGTATTGCATTGCATATGGACTATATTCTCGTTAAAAAGTGAAAGCAAGAATTGAGTGATTGCTTGTTAATTAGAAATCATATCTAGGATTGCTGATGTGAATTCTGATCTAACAACGCAGATGCTTTCGTTGCTTTGAGGTAAGTTCTACATTATTTAATTGCTTTCTTGAATGTTAAATTGGTGGTATGCGCACCTGTATGATCAGCTCACACATTAGGAAAGTGAATTAAAATCAAATCAAGCTGCCTGCAAAATATTTTTTTCCGAAATAAAAAGAGAAAGGTACCGAAAGGGCATTAGGATAGTCTAGTGTAACCAAGTCCTCGTACCCAAAGTTTCTGATTCGTAGGAGTAAAATGATTCTCCCATTATTTTACTTAGGTGTCTAATCGACCTACCATAAATTGATTAGTGGCGACTCCCCATTGAAAATCTTTTGCATGTTAGATATTTGAATTTAAATCGCGAGTTGGTATGGGCTTGGAAGAGCCCGATCTAAGTCTAGGCTTAGCAATCCATTAGCCTAATTTTAGGTGGTGCACCCGAAAAATTGGTCGCGACAGGTGTGCGTGCCTTATGGGGAGGCATTGTTCCTACAACAAATGCAGAACAAATAAGGGATTACATATAATCCACATTGACTTAATTGGGAAAAAAGAAACACATTCTTTTCTTCCTTTTTTTTTTTTTTGGGTCAACGGTTAACGGTCGAGGTCAACGGTCAATGGTCGAGGCCAACGGGTCAACGGGTCGAGTCAACCGGGTTGGGTCGGGTCGGGTCGGACGGACCGACCCGACACGTGCCACGCGAATGTGCGCGGGCACCATGAGCTGACGCCACGATGACGTCATCTGGCACGTGCACGCGCTAGCGTTCGCGTGCGTGCCGCGCACGTGCGTCGCACGCGCGCGCATCAGCGACCGCACGCGTGCCGCGCACGTGCATCGCACACGCCTGGGGATTGAATCAGCGCGTGCGTTGCAAGCGCCGATGACGCCGGTTCCTACTGGCTGTGCGTGGTGGCGCGTCCGGCGGTCTCCGGCGGCGATCCGCCACTCATTTTTCTCGTATTGACAAGACCTTCGACCCTACGCTATTAGAAACAATCTTGGAGAGTGAATGTCATAGACACCAAGGCCAATCCCAGCAACACACTTGACTCCCTCGCGGAAAACTGAAAGAAGCTTCCCATTAGAGCGAGTGTTCTCGATTGTGAAGACATCAGTATCCATGTCAATGATTGAGCAGATGATGTCATTGAAGTGGGAGTAGCACATGTGAGTGTGGATCTACCAGTCAATAAAAGCCGCCAAGTGAAATCAGTATATGGAATAGACCATACCCCAAAAAAAAAAAAAAAAAATCAATATATGGAGGAAATGGAGCTTCCCACATTGGAAAAAAAAAACAAAACAAAAAAGCATAAAAGGATTAGAGCTATGAAGGGACTTGGGTAGTATCCTTGACACCACAGTTAGTGATTCTAAAAGAGTAGACAGCCCAATCCAAGTAGAAAGATTGTTTAGACTTTCTCAGTGGTAGACCCTCTCTCAAAGCTGCCTCATTAATTTGAATAACATTGATCATTGCTTAGACTTCTGCACACTCCTAACATCTCTGAGTGCGTTTGTTTGTGTTTCTGTTTTTTTTTGTTCCGGGGAACAGAAATAAAAAAAATATTTATGTTTCGGGGAACAATTTTTGATCATAAAAACACGTTTGGTAAACTTGTTCTGGGAATAAAAAAAGAACATAAACATGTTTGGTAAATTTGTGTTCTTTTTTGTTTCCTTTAATTTTTTAATATTTTTATTTTATTTTTATTTTTTTCTTTCTTTTTATTTTTTTTCCTCCTTGTGGCCGGCGGCCTCGCCCGCCACGGCGAGGCTCGCCGCCCGCGGCCACCGCTAGGCGACGCCAACCTCGGTGATGGCCCGGCGAGGCTTGGTGGTTGGGTGAGCTCGGCGGCGCCGGATCCGGGTGAGCTCGAGCTCGCCCAGCCAAGGCGAGGCCGAGTGTCGCCGGCCGGCGCGAGGACCTAGTGGTGGCTCGGCGGGCGAGCCTCGCCGATGGCCGGGCCTCGGCCTTGCCGGATCTGGGCGAGCTCGAGCTCACCCAGCCAAGGCGAGGCCGAGCCTTGCTAGGGGCCGGCGACGCTCCGGCGAGGTTGCCGGCCCTCGACGGCCGGTCGCCGGCCATGGCCGAGGCCGGCGACCGGCCAAAGAGAAAAGAAGAAGAAAAGAAGAAGAAGAAAAAGAAAAGAAAAGAGTGGAGAGAGAAAATTTGTTCTTAAAAGTTGTTTATGTTCTTTTTTTGTTTCCAGGAACAAAAAAATAGATTTGGAACAAAAACACAAACAAACGCGTTTATGTTCTTTTTTTGTTCCGGGGAACAAAAGAACACAAAATGTGTTCATAAACGGAAAAAAAGAACACAAACAAACACTACCTCTCTCTCCACTTGATTTGTTTAATATATGATGGACGTCGTATATGCTTCCTTCCCCTCCTCACTCTTGTATCCTACTCAGTCCTCCCTCTTTGAAAACCCCAAGGGTGCAGGTGAAGGTGTCAAACTTCTACTGCACGCTCGCAATATCTCTCTCTCCACTTGATTTGTTTAATATATGCTGAACGTTGTATATGCTTCCTTCCCCTCCTCACCCTTGTACCCCAATCGGTCCTCTCTTTGAAAACCCAATCTCAACAAGAAAGGGTGTGTGGCTTGAAGCATATAAGTTTGAGCCTCAAACGAATCAACATTTGCTAATAATGTTTAGTTTTGGTGGGCTTGAGCTCATGTACGATGTTGGGTTTGTTATTTATTTTTTGTGATCCCACATTTTGGACCCACACTTTGTATGAAGTGTTTCGATGTTTTGGGTTTGGAAGACGATAAATTTGTTCATTTCGAATCTCTCATTCAGTACACCATCGTACGAGTGATTAGTAGTGTATGCAAAATTTGATTTCAGGTTTTTCAGATGAACGCGATGGATCATGTATCAAATTTTATGTCTAACAGGGTTTGGTAAATTTATAATATAGTATCAGAAATTGGGTAAATCTCTTCGTCTCGCCCAATTACTAATGTTCTATTAAATTTCTTTTTTCCACATCCAAGTAGCGGTTACCACTCTCACAGCTTTTTTTTAAAGCAACGCTCTTTAAATAATGCATGAGGCTAAATGGTGCTCATATATGGGAAAAATCCCCATCTATGAGGTTGCATGTGAATCGTATTGTTCCTTAAAATCTAGTTTCCTATAATTTAAATTTAAGAGTATAATAATAGCTTTAAAGTTGATCATTTTATGGACTAAAATTCCAATTCCTCCAAACACATTATAAGGGTGTGTTTGGGAATATCTTAAGGTGTGTTTGGAGGAAATTGATGTTGGTTTTGCGGCTTATTTGTGTGAGAGTCAGGGTAGGGAATAATATTTTAAGGCGTGAGGAAACTTGTCTGAGAGTCAGGGGGTGGAAAAGTACATACCCTTTACATTATAGAACATAAGCTAACGTATTTATTCTGTAGGTTAGCTTTGCTATCGAATTTATCTGACTTGTAGTTCCCTGGCCGTAGCGAGTGAACCCGCTAGCCCTTAGGCCTTCAGCTAGGATGAGAATTCTAGCATATACTTTGATTTGTTTGATTGTCTGAGAGTCAGACCGGCATTTTGGGGCATGCATACCGGGTTTAGGATATCCTTCGGGCCCAGCCATCGGCTTTGTAGGTGGAGACCTTGCCAAGGGGAAAAGCTTGGTCGCCTTGTCACAAGGCGTTGTGTCGTGACCATGGTGGAATATTGAGCAATAGATTAATCAATGGATGGACCATTGATATGTGATATTTGATGGAGAGATTATTCAATGGACTGGACCATTGATACTTGACTTTGATGATGATTTAAATGAGTTTTCCATATTAGTATAAAGCTTTGATGATATCAAATAACTCTTTTATGATTTGATATGTATTTTATATATTGAGTTGGCATTATGAAGTTTGGTATTGCTTTGTATACATGCATAGTGGTTGTTCGATGGGCTTAGAAGATATGTACTACTCACTGAGCTGTTGTTGCTCATTCCACTCCTCCTTTGATCTTTTCAGGTTCCTCGGTTAGCGGCGAATAGAGTGAGTGCGCTGTCGGTGGGAAACTTTTTAGGGAGTTCTATTTTGGGTATGGCCAAAGGAAGTGGTGCACTTTCCTTGCTAGTGGTTGGTTTGTCTAAATTCTATTTGTATTTTTCTTTTTGGTAGATTATAGAAACTCTGATGTTGCAACCAATCTGTTGGTCTATCTGATATGTATATATATGGTTTGAGATATATAAGTTGATATCGGGTTGTTGGTTGTGTTTGAGGCTGCGTCCTTTGTGTGGAAGGACGGCCGTGTCATCCCCATTCTTTGTAGTTTTGGGGTGTGACATCTTTTGCACGTCGAGCCTAAGTTTTGATATTTTTGGATGTTGTTATGGGACGTTGTGAGGTTGTGTGATAGATTTTATTTTTGTGTTAGTCTTTTAGATTCTAAGGTGTAGTTTTATTCTTGGTTTTAGGTGATCATGCGTTCCGACTTTGAGACTCTTGCCTCGCTTCGTAGGAGCAGCAAAGGCAAACGAGTCGCTACCCCTGATGCTAGAGACATGCCTCAAGCTTCTCGAGGTGCGTCGTTGAGAAGGAGACTTAAGGACCGCTTTGATAGGAGTCCTGACTTGCGCGAAGTTAGAGAAGATGATTGAGAGCCAACCCGTTCAATTGAATTTGAACAAGCAATGATCCATTGGTATCGCCAAGCAAAAGAATTAACCGGAGATGGAGCGACTGGCTCAGGCACTTTTGCTCAATTTAGAAAGGCGAAACCACCCACTTTTGATGGGAAAGCTGATCCTCTCACGGTTGAGCGTTGGATTAAAAAGATTGATGGGATCTTTGAAGCTGAAGAGGTTCCCGAGGAGCGGAAAGTTAAATTTGCCACCCAATACCTAAAAGGTGAAGCAGAATTTTGGTGGGATGGAATGAAGCCAAGTCTTGGAGGTAGGGATGTTATTATATCCCAGGAGGACTTTAAAAAGGCGTTCAATGCTCAATTCTTCCCAAAGTCATTCCGGCAAAGATGAAGGGTGATTTTGTACATATATCTCGGGGTGACTCCACGCTTTTAGAGTATTCAGTCCGCTTTAACCGTTGAGTAGATTTGCGGAGCACTTGGTAACAAATGAGGAAGATAAGGCCGACCATTTCCTAGGAGGGCTCCGACCTGAAATTAATTCTGCACTTGCACCTTTGATGTTAACAACTTATAAGGATGTGCTAGAGCGAGCAATCAAGGTGGAACAAAGCATTATGAAGCACGGCACACAAGGACCGCCTCAGCCCAAAGGTTTAAGCCCACAAATGTACAAGGTAGCCATACTAGTGGTAGTGGAAGGCGAAGAGGTTTCGGTCGGCCGGGGCGGTTCGAAATCCGAGTAACCAGGGCCCCTGCAATAGATGTGGAAGTTATCATTGCCGTGAGTGTCATCGGAAAACTGGAGTATGCTTCTTATGTGGGAAAGCTGGACACATGCGGCGAGATTGTCCTACACAAAGGAATCCTCCTATTGACAATAGATCCTGTTATCTATGTGGGCGACAAGGGCACCTATCACACCATTGTTCCATGCGGAGGAATACCCCTTTGGTTGGTAGGCCCCAAGAGAACCAACAAAGACAAGGTACAAATGGGAAAGTTTTCGCGATGTCGAAGGAGGATGCGGCAGCATCTAACGCAGTTGTTGCAGGTAATATTTTTATTGCCTCACAATGTGCTTATGCGTTATTTGATCCTGTGCTACGCACTCCTTCATTTCAACTGAATTTGCAAAGAAGCTTGATGTGTTGCACGACCCTCTTGAATGTGAATTGCGTGTTGATACTCCTACTGGTGATTTCTTAGTTGCTCATCATGTGTTCAAGAGATGTGTGATTCAAATTAATAATGTTGAAATGCCCGTGGATCTAGTGGAGTTAAATATTTGAGATTTCGATGTTATTATAGGGATGGATTGGTTATCTACCTATCGTGCTACTATTGATTGTTTTTCAAAGAAAGTGATATTTAGACTTCCGAATCAACCCGAATTCTCTTTTTTGGGAAGTTATCAAAACATTTTTCCAAGGTTGATCTCGGCTTTGCAAGCGAGGAAACTTTTGAGAAATGGTTGTTATGGTTATTTAGCTTGTGTAAAAGACATAAGTAAGGCTGTAGTAAAGTTGGAAGATGTTCTTGTTGTTAGAGAGTTTCCAAGTGTGTTTCCTGAGGATCTACTAGGCTTGCCTCTTGATAGAGAAATCGAGTTTTGTATTGAATTGATGCCCGGTACAGCACCAATCTCTAAGGCACCATATCGAATGGCACCCACCGAATTGAAAGAATTGAAAACGCAGCTGCAAGAGCTTTTGGATAAGGGTTTCATCGGACCCGTGTTTCTCCTTGGGGAGCTCCCTGTTCTATTTGTGAAAAGAAGGATGGTAGTATGCGGCTTTGCATAGATTACCGAGAGCTTAACAAGGTAACGGTAAAAAACAAATATCCTTTGCCCTGGGTTGATGATTTATTTGATCAACTTCAGGGAGCTCATGTATTTTCCAAAATCGACCTTCGTTCTAGGTATCATTAGTTGAAGATAAAGATAGATGATGTGCCTAAAACCGCTTTCAGAACAAGGTATGGCCATTATGAATTTCTTGTCATGCCTTTTGGATTAACAAATGCGCCTGCTGCCTTCATGGACTTGATTAACAGAGTGTTCAGGGAATATCTAGACAAATTTATTGTGGTGTTCATTGATGACATTCTAGTGTATTCAAAGAGTTTAGAAGAACACGAACAACACTTGAGGTTTGTCTTGCAGACTTTGCATGAAAAGAAGTTGTATGCCAAATTTAGTAAGTGTGATTTCTGGCTTGATCATATAGAATTTTTGGGTCATGTGATCTCGAAGGATGGCATATTAGTGGATCCAAAGAAGGTTGAAGCAGTTGTTAAGTGGAACCGTCCAACTAATGTTACAGAAGTGAGAAGTTTTCTTGGGCTAGCCGGCTACTATAGGCGATTTGTAGAGGGATTCTCAAAGATTGCTGGTCCACTTACCCGTCTAACTTAGAAGAAAGTTAAATTTGAATGGTCAGACCAATGTGAACGCAGTTTTCAAGAGTTAAATAGACGGCTAGTTTCGGCTCCTATTCTAACTCTACCTTTTGGAAATGGCGGCTTCGTAATCTACTGTGATGCATCCAAAGAAGGTTTGGGTTGTGTTCTTATGCAAAATAGCAAAGTTATTGCCTACGCTTCTAGACAATTGAAATTACATGAGAAGAACTACCCCACTCATGATTTGGAGTTAGCGGCGGTTGTATTTGCCTTGAAGATATGGCGGCACTATTTGTATGGTGAAAAATGTGAAGTCTTTACCGATCACAAGAGTCTAAAGTATATCTTTACTCAGAAAGAACTGAACATGAGGCAAAGAAGATGGTTAGAACTTTTGAAGGATTATGACTTGTCCATTAATTACCATTCAAGTAAGGCTAATGTGGTAGCGGATGCTTTGAGTCGTAAATCTTTTGGAAATATAGCAACTTTACTCACTTCTCAGACACCCATTCTTGAAGATATGAGGAAGTTAGACTTGGAGGTATTGGTACATCAGCTTGGTGCTCAGTTAGCTAACCTTCAAGTACAACCTATGTTGATTGACAGAATTAAGGCTAAACAGAATGAAGATCCACAGTTACAAAAATTTAGAGAAGGTGTAGAAGATGGAAGACAAGCGGATTTTAGTTTACACGTAGATGGATCCTTGAGGTTTCGTGGGCGACTGTGTGTTCCTGAGGACTCAAAGTTGAAAAAGGAGATCCTGCAAGAAGCTCACAGCACTAGATTTTCAATTCATCCGGGAAGCACTAAAATGTATAGGGACTCGAGAGAAAACTTTTGGTGGATCAACATGAAAAAGGATATTACAAAATTTGTCGATCAATGTTTAGTTTGCCAGCAAGTGAAAATTGAGCATCAGAAACTAGGTGGACAGTTGCAACCTCTAGAGATACCTAAATGGAAGTGGGAGCATATTGCTATGGACTTTGTAGTTGGTCTACCGAGGACGCCAAGTGGTAAGAATGCTATATGGGTGATTGTTGATCGATTGACTAAGTCTGCTCACTTTTTGTCATATCGATTTGGCCTTTCAATGGAAGATATGGCAAAGCGATATGTGAATGAAATAGTGAAGCTTCATGGAGTTCCAGTAAGCATTGTTTCTGATAGGGATCCTAGGTTCATATCTAACTTCTGGAAGAGTTTGCAAGGAGCTTTGGGCACTAAACTCAACTTGAGTACAGCTTTTCAT
Source organism: Eucalyptus marginata (assembly GCA_014182565.1). Taxonomy (NCBI): domain Eukaryota; kingdom Viridiplantae; phylum Streptophyta; class Magnoliopsida; order Myrtales; family Myrtaceae; genus Eucalyptus; species Eucalyptus marginata. Next base: position 16,795,403 of record CM024595.1, on the reverse strand, counting down.
CCACAAACAGATGGACAGGTCGAGAGAACGATCCGACATTAGAGGATATGTTGAGATCATGCATCATTGACTTTGGCGTTCTTAGGATGAACATCTACATTTGGCAGAATTTTCTTATAACAACAGTTATCACTCCAGCATTAAGATGGCACCCTTTGAAGCTTTATATGGCCGAAAATGCAGAAGTCCTATTTGTTGGGACGACGTTCGTGATAAAAGACTAACCGCCCGAGTTCATTCAACGGTCGAGAGAAGAGAAAGTTAGGCTGGTTCGAGAACGTCTCGAACGGCTCAAAGTCGTCGAAAAAGTTATGCGGATCTGAAAAGACGCAAGTTAGAATTTAATGTGGGGGATCACGTATTCTTAAAAGTTTCTCCTATGAAGGGTGTAATGAGATTCGACACACGTGGGAAGTTAAGTCCAAGATACGTGGGACCATTCTTGATCTTAGAGAAAATTGGTGAAGTCGCTTATAAATTGGCTTTGCCACCGGCGCTATCAGGTGTCCATAACGTGTTCCATGTTTCTTTGTTGCGGAAATATGTGCCAAATCCTGAACATGTGCAAGATTTTACTCCATTGAGATTACGGGAGAATTTGACATATGAGGAGTAGCCTATTCGCATTGTCGATAAGAAGGATTAGGTGTTGCGGCGACGAACTATTTCTTATGTGAAAATACAATGGCAAAACCACACCGAGAGAGAGGCTACTTGGGAACTCGAGGATGAGGCAAGACACAAATACCCTCACTTATTTCATGATTGAAATGCAAATTTCGAGGACGAAATTTTTTTAATGTGGGGAGAATGTAAAATATGGGTTTTGACCCAGTCAAAGAAAAAAAGAAAAAGGTAGAAGCTACAGCAGAGAGAGGGATCGAGAGTTTTCGAGAGAGAGGGAAAAGAGAAGAGAGAGAGAGAGAGAGAGAGGAAGAAAATAAAGAAAGAAAAAGAAAATAGAAAAAGGGGAAGAGATAAAAAGGACAGCAAGCCCACGTTCGGCAGAAGAAAGAAAAGAAGAAGAAGAAAGAAGAAGAAGAAGAAGAAGAAGAAGAGAAAGGGGAAGAAAGGAAGGGGATTTAGCACGTGCACGCCACGAATGCCTCGCCAAGCCGACTCTACTCTATGACATGGCACCCGGTAAGAGATTATGCCCCTCGTTTGTCCAATTGAAGTAATTTTTGGGTTTAGGGCTCAAATTCGGAATTGTTGGAAAATCAAGTGGCGAAGTCCGATTTTGGAGTCGTTGAGCCGCGTATTTTCATAGGAACGATAATTTAGGGTGTTATGAAGCATGGGATTTTACGAATCGTGATTTAAGCTTGTGGTTTGTCCGAAACAAAATTTCAAAGTTTCCCGCGTGCATTGAATAGTACGCGTCCAGCAGCTTCGGGCCTGTATTTTGTCACCTTTCGGCTTGATTTTGGGACAGTGAAGTTGGGATTCTTGTAATATGTGTCAAGGGCTCTCTATTGACTATAAATTCGTTTCGATCGGGGTTCGGAGGAGGAAGTTAAGGCGTGATCAAGTTTTGCGTTTAAACTCCGTGTTGCGATTTGTTAGCGCGTAGAAGTCCTTTTGTTAGAGTTAAGGCATAAGTTAGTAATTTCGTAGTTAAGATAAGAGTTTTATTAGATTTTAACATTATTCCTCGGTTATTTGATAGGGCCGTGAGTTCGACGATACGGGTATCGTTCGTCGTTTGGTTGTAGACGACGAGGTGAGTGGTACTATATCTTCTTTGGTTTTATAAAATCATGTCTTGAAATATATATATATATATATATATATATATATATATATGTATGTATATGTATATATATTGAATAGAGAGGAGCATTTTTATTGCATAAAAGTTGGATCGAGCATTTACTACCCTTTGGTTGATTATGAGTGTTTGAAAAGCGTATTATATAAAGTTTGTGGAGAAATATATATATGAAATTGCTTTGCGACCGATTGATGGAAAAGTTTATGATGATTTGAGAAATAGATATGAAATGGATGATGGGCTATGCTGCAAATATTATTTGTTTGATTTAAGATATTGATTTTTGGATTGGATTTCTAGTATTGGAGAATGATCATTTATGCTCAATATGACTATGAACCCAATGAGGGGTTTTTGGGGTATGCATACCGGGTTTAGGATATCCTTCTGGGCCCAGCCATCGGCTTTGTAGGTGGAGACCTTGCCAAGGGGAAAAGCTTGGTCGCCTTGTCACAAGGCGTTGTGTCGTGACCATGGTGGAATATTGAGCAATAGATTAATCAATGGATGGACCATTGATATGTGATATTTGATGGAGAGATTATTCAATGGACTGGACCATTGATACTTGACTTTTGATGATGATTTAAATGAGTTTTCCATATTAGTATAAAGCTTTGATGATATCAAATAACTCTTTTATGATTTGATATGTATTTTATATATTGAGTTGGCATTATGAAGTTTGGTATTGCTTTGTATACATGCATAGTGATTGTTCGATCTGCTTAGAAGATATGTACTACTCACCGAGCTGTTGTTGCTCATTCCACTCCTCCTTTAATCTTTTCGGGTTCCTCGGTTAGCGGCGAATAGAGCGAGTGCGCTGTCGGTGGGAAACTTTTTTGGGAGTTCTATTTTGGGTATGGCCAAAGGAAGTGGTGCACTTTCCTTGCTAGTGGTTGGTTTGTCTGAATTCTATTTGTATTTTTCTTTTTGGTAGATTATAGAAACTCTGATGTTGCAACCAATCTGTTGGTTTATCTTATATGTATATATATGGGTTGTTGGTTGTGTTTGAGGCTGCGTCCTTTGTGTGGAAGGACAGCCATGTCATCCCTATTCTTTGTAGTTTTGGGGTGTGACAGTCTGACCCGGCAATTCCCTCCACTCGCATCTCCATGATAATACATCGCCTTAAGCCGAGTGGGGTGGTAACTTTGTGGGGATCGAGAGCTTTAATGGGTATCGGCTTAGGGCGTGCTCTCTCATCCACCGTTCCTCCCAGCATCCGATCTCCATCTCAAGCACCTCTGGCATCTTTGTCTCCTTGCTTAAAGCAAAGCATCTCCTTTTACGCCCTTTCTTTCCTCTGGGAAAATGATAAGGAAGAGCCGACCACTCGACCTACAAGGCATGATTTGGAGGACACTAGGTGTGCTTGGAGTCCGATAACACACCTTGTTTGTCTAGGAGTCCAATTTCCTCCAAACACAACCTTAAAATATTGACACACCTACCGCCCGGCTTTGAAATTCTGAGTAGAGGTGTGAATGTTATTGACTAGATCCCGAGATGGGGCCAAGATTCACGGATGGGCATTTCACTTGCCTAAAAACGTAATCTAAGTGAGAGTCTTCATAAATTCGCTAAGATTATTTTGCGCGGTTCGTTTGTTAGGTGATATATTATGATGTTAATGAGAAGGAAAAAAAATACGTATTACTTAGTAAAATAAATTTTTACGGATCAGTCTTTAATAAGTTTAGTATCTTCCTTCAGACAAACAAGTTAGACATGAGTCGAAATGTATTCAAATTTAAATGGTCTCTCCAACAAGAAATTGGTCATGTGGCGATGCACTTAGTAATGGAATGACTCAATAAAAAGGGAACCCCCTCTCTCTCTCTCTCTCTCTCTCTCTCTCTCTCTTTTCTCTCTCTCTCCTAGTCCATCTCTCATCTCTCTCGATAAAAATTAAAAAAAAAAAATCTCCCCGTGGCCATCGCCCCCCTCTCTCTCTCTCTCTCTCTCTCTCTCTCTCTCTCTCTCTAATAAAAATTAAAAAAAAAACCGCGTCGGCATTTTTTAGGATTGACTTGCACAAATTTGACAAATTTTAGAACTTAATTGTACCTTATGTTAGTTTTAATACTCAATTACAATTTTTTTGACAAGTTTTAGAATGTTAAGTGCATTTATCTCTAAATTTTTCAAGAAAATTTACCGATATTAATAGTGGGTGTAGCAATCATATGACACGAGATGAGTCTATATTCACCGATATTGAAAAGTCGGTTAAATCCCAAGTAAAATTGGGCAATGGTGCATTAGTAGATGTCAAAGGAAAATGCACCATCATTGTGGAAACAAATAAAGGCCCAAAATATATACATAACGTATATCTTGTCCCCAGTCTTGCATAAAATCTACTAAGTGTGAGCCAAATGATACAAAGTGGGTATTGTTTATACTTTAGAGGAGATGCCTACATTATCTATGATAAATATAAAAATATCATTGCCTCTGTTAAGATGGAGAATAAGAATTTTCCTATTCAATGGAATTATGTCAAATATTTAGCCATGAAAGCTCAACTTGATGGCTCATGGCTATGGCATCGAAGATTTGGCCACTTCAACTTTGCTGGGCTAAAAACTCTTCATCAAAAAAATACAATGAGAGACTTTCCACCTATTTCAGAAATTTCAGATGTTTGCAAAGGTTGCCTCCTTGGAAAGCAACAAAGGCGGTCCTTCCCATTTGGAGGTACATGGAGGGCTAAGAAGCCATTGGAGCTAATTCATATGGATGTGTGTGGTCTAATGAGAACCCCCACACTCAATCAGAATAAATAATTCATTCATATTCATTGATGATTACACAAGAATGACGTGGGTATACTTTCTTCGGGAAAGATTAGAAGTTTTCTCTATCTTTTGAAATTTCAAGAACGACGTCAAGAATCAAAGTGGCTGAAGAATCAAAGTTCTAAGGAGTGACAGAGGCACGAAATACAATTCAAAGGAGTTTAATAAATTTTGTGAAGATGGAGTCCATCATCAACTCACTGTTGGCTATGCCCTGAAGCAAAATGGTGTAGTAGAAAGAAAGAATAGAACTGTTATGGAGATGGCAAGGTCTATGCTAAAGGAGAAAGGCATTCCTAACTCGTTTTGGGCAGAAGTAGTCTACATGGTCGTATACATCTTAAATAGGTGTCCAACTAAAGCAATCCAAAATAAAACTCTAGTTGAAGCATGGAGTGGACGGAAGCCTTCAACAAAGCACCTCAAGGTATTTGGATGCATATGCTACATCCACATCCTTGCTCAAAAAAGGAGTAAGATGAAAAGATAGAAGAGGGAATATTTTTCGGCTACAGTGACCAAACAAAAGGCTATCGGGTTTACAACCTAAGACCTAAGAAGTTCATGATCAATCGAAACGTCAAGTTCGACGAGAATGCTGCTTGGAATTGGGAGGACAAGAAGATCGAGAAGAAGTACGTCACCTTGCCAAACACACCACCTGCTCAAGAGGAGTCAACGTCACAAGAAGAAGGATAAGTGTCGGATTCCACCACTCACGATGTAACTCCACCAATCTCTCCAAGAGTGATGCAAGAAGAATCTACTCCAGAGTCTCTAATACTAAGGGTAAAAACCCTTAGAAGAATTTACATAACATGCAACTTCGCTACTTTAAAACCAAAAAACTATGAATGAGCATCCAAAGAAGAAGTTTGGATAAAAGCCATGGAGGAAGAGATCAAAATGATTGAGAAAAATAAAACTTGGGAACTCATCAATCAACTCGAAGACAAAGAAATCATTGGCGTCAAGTGGGTTTACAAGACAAAGCTCAATGTAGATGGATCAATCCAAAAGCATAAAGCAAGGCTTGTGGCGAAAGGATACTTGCAACAACCAGGTATCTAAAACTTTCACTCTTGTTGCTTGCCTTGATACTATTCGGGCACTCATACCCTAGTAGCACAAAAAAAATGGAAGATCCATCAACTAGATGTGAAGTCAGCATTCTTAAATGGATATCTTCAAGAAGAAATATATGTGGAACAACCATAAGACTTTATTGTAAAAGGCCAAGAAGAAAAAGTACTCAAACTAAAGAAAGCCCTCTATGGGTTAAACCAAACACCACGAGCATGGTATAGTAGAATCGACGAATACTTCATCAAGCAAGGATTCATGAGGGGTATCAATGAGCCAACACTCTACATCAAGACCCAAGGTAAGTCCGACACTCTTATTGTCTCTCTATATGTTGATGATCTCATATATACAAGAAACAATGAAACAATGATCCAAGAATTCAAAGAAGAAATGATTAAGACATTAGATATGATGAACTTGGGCTTGATGCATTACTTCCTCGGCATCGAGATCGACCAAAATGAAGGAGTTTTTATCTCGTGGAAGAAATATACCGAGAACCTCTTGAAGAAATTCAAGATGAACTATTGCAAATCAGTTTCAACTCCGCTCATGACAAATGAGAAACTATTGAAGGAAGATGGAGCAGAAAAAGCTTATGCCTCCCTCTACAGAAGTCTGATTGGCAATCTGCTATGTCTCACCGCTACATGACCGAATATTATCTATGCGACAAGTCTACTACCACGATTTATGCGAAGTCCAAGTCAAATTCACTTTGGAGCTGCCAAGAGAATTCTAAGATATTTACGAGGAACTACAGATTATGGCATTTCGTATCGGCCAAATGCAAATGCCAAGCTCATTAGCTACACTAACAGTGACTGGACAAGCTCAGCTAATGACAGGAGAAGTACTAGTGGCTATGCATTCACACTAGGGTTCTAGAATATTCTCATGGGGATCCAAAAAACAAGACTCAATGACATAGTCTATTGCAGAAGCTGAATACATTGCAGCTAGGGGTGGCAAATGGGTGGGTCGGGTTGAGTATGTATCAGGTCGGGTATGGGTTGGGTCGAAATGGGTTGACCCATATTTGACCCATTTAATCCGTTTTGACCCATATTCTTGTAGTGTAAATTTAATGACTCATACCCGACCCGATCCGTATTACTAAAACCGATTAATATTCTAGGAAAACCTACTTATACTATATGCTAATTGGATTAAAACTTCAAATATAATTTTTAATCGAATTTTTAATTTTTTAAATATAATTTTTAAATATATTTATTTTTAAAATATAATTATAATTTTTAATCGAATTTAATTATTTTTATTTTTAATTGACCTACGGCGAGCTTGAGCCTCGCCTCGCCCGTCGTCGTCGGCCGACGGCCGCCTCCGCCTCATTGGCCACCTTAGGCTAAGGAAGGAAGAAAAAGAAAGAAAAAGAAAAAGAAAAAAGAAAAAAAAAAAAAAATGAAATATGAAAAGTAATTATAATTTCAATTTTTTATAAAAAAATTATAAAGTTAAAAAAGCCATGAGTTTAAACTTTAAAGTGGGTTTCCTTTCCTAATAACCCATTTAGACTTATTTTTTTGTGAAATATCTACTTCTGACCCTTATTTAATTTTCACTTGACCTATATATGACCCATTTAACTAAAAATGGGTCATAATATGGGTTTATGACCCATTTTGCCAACTCTCTGTAGCTATTGCGACCACTAGTCAAGCAATATGGCTTCGAAGAATTCTAGAAGACATTGGAGAAGCACAAGCAGAATCAACCCCGATACTTTGTGATAATAAGTCCACAATTGCTATATCAAAGAATCCAATATTCCATGGAAGAACCAAATATATCGACATCAAATATCGCTTCATACAAGAGGTGCAAAATAACAAAGAGATCGAACTGAAGCCAAGTTCGAGACATTGCGGGATATGCTTGGAGTAACATGAAATTGGATCAAAGAGGAGTGTTAAATTCCTGATTCAATTTCTAGAATCAACTAAAGGATACTATAAGAAAAATCTTGACTTTGGCAGCAAAGGAAATCTCTAGAGTACACTAAATTTACGTAGAGTAGGCCACAATATTATCTCTGCAATTTGCAAAGATATTTCCCCTTGAAAGTTGGTTTACAAGCTCATTAATAGAGCTAACTAAGGACAAGAAAATCTGTGACTTGAGCAGATATTTTTGCATGAAGAAGTCAGTGATGTAGGCCTATAAATAGGCTTGTGGTTGTCCATTTTGAGGGGCAGACCAGCAAGGTCAGCTCCTTCCTCATCCCTTTGTACTACAACTAAATAATAAAAGCTTTCCTTTTGTTCCTTTGTGTTCCCTTGCCGCCACTCTCTTTTACACATTCTTGTTGTTACTTTGCCCAATCATTTCTCACTTGCATTGTTCTTAGTTCTTTTGCTCTCTTGATAGTTCACACACAAAACACTCACTTGCACACACTCACATCAAATACACGCTTCCACAAATACCAACAGAAAGAAAACATAGCTCCTAATATATCTATCTATCTATCAATTCTACATAATCTGTCCTAATTACAATACCAGATTAAAACACTGTCTTACCTCAGGCTCCCCATGAATCAAGACATCTATGTCAAGCTCTTCTTGAAGCTTGACAACTTTCTTAATTTTTACCTCAATGACCTTGACATATTCTTCCCAAGACATCCTATGAAGAAGTGCAGTCAGAGGACCAATGAGGGTCATAACGAAATGGATAAAAGCCCGTGCCATATCTATCATCGCTTATTAGAAAAGAAAGATCTAGTTTACTCACCTTTTGTCCTCAAACTCACGGTGCACTCTTCTGAGTTCCTCGCTCTGAGTGAAGGAGCCAATGGTGGTTGTTGGGATGACTGGCAAATTAAGTTTCTTTTGCTGAGCATCAAATCTAGCATTCATAGCTGTGGCACGGCGATGATCATAGCCCTCCAAAGCAGCAGCCTGAGAGAGATGAGAATATCAAGAGTTCAAGACACCAGTAATATCATTTTCATTGGTATTTTTGGAACGCATAAAAGATGAACTGTAACTAAGCAGAAAAACATACAGCCTTTTGAACAGCTTCGTTTTTTACTCTTGGAGAGGACTTTCTTGAGGCCTGAGCAGCAGCGTTAGCTGAGAAGTATGCCTGAAAACAGAGCCATCAGCAATAAGCATTGAAATACCATCTCACAACATTAGTAATCAATACTTTGGAAATTGAACGTTATACTTGACATACACCCTAAAGTTGCTAGCTAACAGGCCTAGTTTAAATTAAGAACTTTGCATCCTAGTGACTGTATTCATTCTAGAAAATAAGCTAACAATATGTATTACCACCACTGTTAAAACTCCCTAGTAGCAACAATGACAGTATGGGCATGCTATGCTGCTTTTCAGCATCATCTTTAACAGAAAGATAACAAACCGTACCTCATCCTTTTGTCCAGCCAATGCCTTGGCCAAGGCATCGACTTCAACGACCTTCTGAGTAGCAAATGCAAGCCATGGTTTCATTTCCTCATTTTACTCAGTCTCGTTAACTAGGTCGACAGGAAAAAGAGTGTGCAAAAAGAGAGCAAGAGCAAAGTCTAGAGCTTTCAAAAATGGATCCTTTTCCCCTCCTTGATCGTGATACTCCAAGCATGCTTCTCAATGCTCGAATTTTGTTGTTGGTAGTGCTTTAGCATTTGGTCTTCCAGTCTTACAATACTTCAGCTCGATCTCTCCATTGTTTTGCACTTCACGAATGAAGTGATATTTTATATCAATATGTTTTGTTCTTCCATGAAAGATTGGATTTTTTGATATTGCAATCGTAGACTTGTTATCACAAAATATTGGCATTGATTCCATTTGTGGTTCTCCAATGTCTTCTAGAATTCTTCAAAAGCCATATTGCATGACTAGTAGTTGCAGCCAGCAAGTGAATTGTGGACTCATCGCATAAACCGTGATAGTAAACTTGTCGCGTACATAATATCGCCGTGTATATAGTAGACTCCCAATTGGCTTACGTAGAGTGAAGCGTCTGCTTTTCAGCTCCATCCTTTTCCAATAGTTTCTCATTCATCACAAGTGGTGTTGCCACTATTTTGCAATTACTCATTTTGAATTTTTCAAGGAGCTTTTCTGCATATTTCTTTGCTATGAGATGAAAATTCCTTCATCTTGATTCACTTCAATAGCGAGGAAATAGTTCATCAAGCCCAAGTCCGTCATTTCAAATGTCTTCATCATTTCTTCTTTAAATTCTCGGATCATTGTCTCATTGTTTCCTGTATATATGAGATCATCAACATATAGAGAGACAATGAGAGTGTCGGACTTACCTTGGGTCTTGATGTAGAGTGTCGGCTCACTCATACTCCTCCCGAATCCTTGTTTGATGAAGTACTCATCGATTCTACTATACCACGAGACCACAACTTTGTCTGCAGATAAATAAGGATCGGATATCAACTTAAGGATACATAATATGCAGATCACACTATATTGAAAAACATATGCAGAAAGTATTACCTTTTCCCACGGTGCTCTTGAGAGCATGGAGGGTGCTGAGTGTTTCAGCAAGATCATTGGCCCAGATGTTCCTTCCATCGACAACTCCAGCAAAGAGATACTTGCCTGTGGGGAAACCACCCTTGATTAAATCAAGAGTCTTGTCTCCATCGATGATTTCCAATCCAAATCCAGTGACGCCCTTCAAGGAAGTAAGAACTTTATATGCCTCAGCAGGAATATCAGCAAAATAGGTTTGGACGAGAACATTCACGCCAGAAAGACATGATTCTAGTTCCGAGTATGCTTCAGTGAATGCTTGCAGTTGGTGAGAATCAAGATCCAACACAAGGGTGGGCTCATCAAAGTGAACCCATGCAGCGCCAGCTGCCTTAAGTTCGGACACAACTTTCCTGAATGGTTTATCATTGATCAGGAAATGCATTCCAAACATGAGCAAATTAAAACTGCGAGTGAAGAGTTTAATATCTTACTTGTAGATGGGAAGTAATTTTCCGAGGAGGGACAGAAGAGAAAGGTCTTGTCAACACCATTTGCAGGCTTGGATAGCAGCGGATAGGACACCGGGCCAAGAATGACTGGAACAGTATCTACTCCAAGCTGGAAATTAGCAAATAGATTCAAGAACGGATAGCTTTAAGTAATGCTAAGATTTTGCGAAGGCACAAGAAAACAAAAATGGATGAGCTGATAAAAATATACAAACAAAAGAATTAACTAAACCAACAAAAAGTGAGAATTTCTCGTCGCCCAAGGGACAGCGAAGGCGGCAGCATCATGAGGGCGGCGGCTGGTGAAGGAGAAAGATGGGAAAGGGAGGGAGGAGAGAGAAGTGCACAGGGGAACATGGGATGAGACTATTGGATCTTTTCTTAAGTGCTAACCCTAAACCTGGTAGTCCGTCGGGGAGTGGTCGGGCAGACCGAGGCTATCGGTCGTTGCCATCGAGTTTGGAGGTGGGTCTTTGGGTCGCCAGACATGTTTCATCAAAAGGACAGCGGAGGCGGCAGCATCGTGAGGGCGGTGACTGGTGAAGGAGTGAGACAGGAAAGGGAGGGAGGAGAGAGAGAAACCCTAAACCCGGTAGTCGGATGAGAAACAACCCCCGGCGGCCTGATTTGTTCACCGGTTTGGACTCTATGCGATTCTGGTTTTGGATAAGGTCACAGAAAACAAGTTTTTCATGTCGGGGAATTCCGGCACTGAATTTGCGGAATAAGGCCAGCTCTTACCCTCTTGGCGTCCTTGTACTCGTTGACGGCCTTCGGAGATGCAAAAGAGAAGTTGACATCGGGACCCAATTCAGGCACCGTGTAGTGGCTGGACCAAATGAGATGGATGGATTAGTTACAAAGAAGAAGAAAAAACAAAATGATTCACTCGTACTTCACTGAGATCTCACTTACTAGTTGGTGTCAAACCACCTGGTCATTTCCATAGCAGGGACGGAGCCGTTTCCTCTGGCCATGGAGGAGTATACATCGAATGGGATCTCGCCACCATCCCAACCATATCTGGGGGGAACAGCACCGAGCATTGCGGTGCTGTTAAGCACATGATCATAGTATGAGAAGGTGTTGCTGGGAATGTACGTGATGCCGGCAGCGGCCATCTGCTGCCACATAGATGACCTAAGATCAGCTGCAACTCTCTGCAAATCCTCCAAACTGCTCTTTCCATCCCAGAACGATTCGAGGGCAAACTTGAGCTCCCTCTTGGGGCCCATGCGAGGATATCCAACGATGTGGGACGCCATCTCTCTGGATCATCGAGCAAACATCAACTACAGTTAAGTAACCTCGCACAACTCACTCAGTTACTTAGTCTAAAAAGTGGAGGAATTCGAGCGATGCAAGGATCCTACCTTGGAGGAGACCGTACCGGGGAACTAGACAGAACCGTATTCTTTGCAGTAACGAGAGTGCGAGGGAAAGAAGAGTGAACGGGGCGAGGAGAAGGGAGTGGTAGGCTGGTTATTTACACATCCGCATTTTGTAGGTTGATGGAAAAGAAATGGGTAAAACCGAATGGGTACAGAATGAGTGAAAAGGTTAGAAAAATGGAGAAGACATAGGCTGCAGGGCCTGTAGAGGTTTTGGGAGAAATTTTCAAGATTCTTGATTAGGATCACCCGACCTTTTTCCAGTACCTTTAAAACGAAAGGGGAAAAAAATTCACATAAAAATGGGGAACAGAACAAACATTTGTCTGTTGGAGAGTGCAAGCGAATGGATTCTGGAATGATCAGAGGGTGAGAAGGCATGGCTTCAAGCGGATACCCTTTAACATGTGTTCAATTTCACAAAATAGCGTTTGGGAGGTTCTGTGACGAAATCGGTCCGGTCTTCTCTCTCTTTTCTCTCTCTCCACAATATTATTGACGACCGATCCTCACTCTATGAAATCCCAATGTCAACGAGAAAGGTTGTGGGGCTTAAAGCATATAAGTTTGGGCCTCAAAACGAATCAACATTTGCTCATTATATCTAGTTTTTTATGGGATTGAGCTGATGTACGATGTTTAGTTTGTCAAATTTGCAATATAGTATCAGAAATTGGTTAAGTCTCTTTTATCTCACCCAATTACTACTCCTCTATTAAATTCTCTTTTCCGTACCTTAGTAAAGGTTTCTACTACATCCGCAAGGTAATCATTCTCACAACGCTATTTCGAATCAACGTTCTTTAAATAATGCTCATATATGCAAAGAATCCCCATCGATGAGACTAAAATGACGTTCACATACGTGAAGAATCTCTGTCTACAAGATCCCATGTAAATCCTATTGTTTCTTAAATTCTAATTACCTTAATTTAAGCTGAGAAAAAACCACCAAAAACTCTAATTATATCCATGGCAACACATCTATTTTGATTTTTTTTTTTTGGTGACATCAACATCCTCAAATTATACCCACTATAACAAAGTTACTATAAAAAAAAAAAAAAATCCAAACTTGTGCCTACGTTACACATCTACCTTTATCTGTCAATGTGCTGTCAAATGATTTTTTTAGCCAAAACAATGTTATTTTTCATGTATAGATAAATTTTTAACAGTGCTCATAAGTTTTGGATTTTCTTGGTTACCAAAAAGAATTTATGGTATACATATCACAATGGACATAATTTGGAGTTTTTAGTAGTTGTTTATCATTTAAAATTAGACTATAATAATGTATAAGTTAGATAATGTTTTGGACTGAGAAAATGTAGGAATGGGACGCCATTTCTCTGGATCATCGAACAAACATCAACTACGGGTGAGTAACCTAGCGCAACTCAGTTATTCTGTCTAAAATTGGAGGAATGAGAGCGCCGCAAGGGTCCTACTTTTGTGGAGACTGAATCGAGGAAAGAGACAAGCTGCTGTCCATCGCTTTTTTTTTTTCTTTTCCATTTTGGTCGGGTACTATCGCAGTTACAAAGCTGAAGTTTGTAGGTTGATGGAAAAGACAAGGGCAAAGCCGAATAGGGGAAGAATGAGTGGAAAGGTTGCAAAAATGGAAAACATAAGTCTTTTTTCTTTTTAAAAAGGCCCACCATTTTAAGCGGTTTTAGCTATTTGGCGGCGGGCTGTTTTCAAAGTGGTTTTCCGACCAAAAAAATAAAAAAAAGGTAGAGAAAAAGTTGGTCGGGCACTTTTTCCCGCGACCTCCCCATCGTCGCCCCAACCACCCCATTCCTTCTCCCGTCATCTTCATCATCTTCTTAAGATATTGCGTCCCGCCACACACCAACGCACACGCACATGCCCCGCCACAAACCCCATTTGTCGTCTTCGTCTTTAATTTTTTAACGGCACGCCCGCATGTCTTCCCTTTCCCTAATAAGAAACAGTCGTTAGGAAAATTTCCTATTTCCTATTTCCTCTCTCGATGTCTCTGCTGGAACAAAGACGAAGGAGAGTTTGTCAGATGTCCTGTGGGAAGTACCATGTATAATGATCAATGACCGCGAGGCCTGCCCGTACCCGATACGATTGGATACGTTGGGCTTTGTTATTTAGTATATGAAATTACACTAGACGTGATTGCTGAGTAGATCCCGAGACTGGTACTCATTTGTTGGTGATATATTATAATGTTAAAGAAAGAAAACGTATCAAGTTAGCGAACCGATTTTTACAAATCAGTATTTTATAAATTTAATATTTTCCTTCGGACAAACAAGCTAGAAATAAGTCAAAATCTATTCAATTTTGGATGATCTCTCCGGTAAGAATATTGAATCATATTATATATGTGTATATATGTCAATGATCCCATTATCATAATCGAACTTAATATATTTTTAATGCACGGGACAAAAATAGTGAATCAGTTAAAATGGATTAATACCATCAAAAACTATAAATTGATACATCAATGATAGACAAAGAGTAAAACCCATAACTTGTATACTTGTCAATCATTATGTGTCATGCAACTTGATAATTTGACGATAAAATTTAATGAAAACCAAAGGAATATAAATTTGTCACGGCCAACTTGGAGTAAGTTTGGGGTAAATTTGTCAAATGTGTACCAATTCAAGATTTTTTGTGATATTAACTCTCTAACTTATCACTATCTTTGCTTTTGTATGATTGGACATTTAAATCATCAAATCGACATACAATATCAGCAGTAGGATTTCTTGCAAAGAAGACGAAAAGAATCAGGCCACCATGCTTCACAAAAGCTAGAAAAAAGTAGACGTCTGTTCCATGCCTAAAAATTCTCGTTTTATTTTGTCCACCTGATTGAAGCCGATGCTACTTTTAATCTCTTAATCGAGCACACTGCTACTTTTAATCTCTCATTAACTAAAGAAGCCGATCCCTTCACGATCTGGTGGGAAATGGTGGGCTCTGATAGTTGAGCAGAGGTGATTGTTCAATAGATTCTGAGATAAGTTTCACTTAGCTAAGAAGTAATTTAAGCGAGCATCTTCACAGACTCGTTGCAATTATTTTATAAAATTGATTTAATTTATTGATGTATTGTAATGTTAACGAACAAGACGTGTTGCTCAATAGATCAACTTTTACAGACCAATCTTAATAAGTTTACTATTTTCCTCCAAATAAACAAGTTAAAAAGATAAATCAAAATCCATTCAAATAGCCTCTCCATTAAAGAGTACGACTCCTAACATTCCATAGAGAAACTCAGTAATCATATAAACATAAAAAGACAGGAATACAGGGAAGTTACTCATACTTTTCCTTCCTAGTATGGGCAAGTTCAGTGCGGAGGAGCTTGGCAGCAACAACCATGATCTTGAGCGCACGCTTGACCCCATTGTGTTTACGAGTCTTGAGTACAAAGTCAGGGTTAAACCACAATATGTTTGATGTGAGCATCTTGATGGTTTTGTCAGCAATCTCTTCAATTGATGGTATTATGAGAGAGTGGATATCATAGACACTGGGGACAATCCCAGCACCATACTTGACTCCCTCGTGGGAAACTGAGAGAAGCTTCTCATCAAAGTGAGAGTTTTCGATTGTGATGACATCGGCATCCACGTCCAAGATTGAGAGGATGATGTCATTGATGTGGCAGTAGCACACGTGGGTGTGGATCTGCCAATCAATAATAGCCACCAAGTGAAATCAGTATATGTAAAAAATGGATCTTCCCACATAAAATAAGGAAGGGAGCTATGAAGGAACCTGGGTAGTATCCTTAACATCACAGTTAGTGATTCTAAAAGAGTGGATAGCCCATTCCAAGTAGAAAGATTGTTCAGACTTTCTCAGTGGCAAACCCTCTCTCAAAGCTTCCTCATCAATTTGGATAACATTAATCCCTGCCTTCTCAAGATCCTCAACTTCATCCTTGATAGCCAAGGCAATTTGATAGCAAGTTTCGAACCTGTGAAATAAATATTTAATTATTCTAGTCCTGAAAGGAGAAATGAAGATTATGTTCTTTGATCAATCCCGTGTACACATGAAGTTCACGTTCTTCTGTACCTGGGTTGGTCGTTTCGAACAAAGGACCAGTTGAGAATGGTGACAGGGCCTGTAAGCATTCCCTTCATCGGGCAAGCAGTCATGCTCTGGGCCATGGTGGACCAGAAGACAGTCATTGGCTTGGGTCGGCTCACATCACCATAGATGATGGGTGGTTTCACACAATGAGATCCACAAGATTGCACCCACCCGTTAACGGTGAAAACCAAACCAGACAGCTGCTCCCCAAAGTATTCCACCATATTGTTCCTCTGCATTGGACACATGAGGATCGAAATGTTTAAGAAAGAAAACATAGCTCATAAGATATCTATCTATCAATTATACATAATCTGTCCTAATTACAATACAAGATTAAAACACTGTCTTACCTCAGGCTCCCCATGAACCAAGACATCTATGTCAAGCTCCTCTTGAAGCTTGACAACTTTCTTAATTTCCACCTCGATGGCCTTAACATATTCTTCCCAAGACATCCTATAATGAAGTGCAATCAGAGGACCAAAGAGGGTCATAACAAAATGGATGAAAGCCCCGTGTCATATCTATCAACGTTTACTTAGAAAAGGGAGATCTAGTTTACTCACTTTTTGTCCTTGTACCCATGATGCACTCTTCTGAGTTCCTCGTTCTGAGGGAAGGAGCCAATGGTGGTTGTTGGGATGACTGGCAAATTAAGTTTCTTTTGCTGAGCATCAAGTCTAGCACTCACAGTTGTGGCACGGCGATGATCACAGCCCCTCAAAGCAGCAGTCTGAGAGAGACGAGAATATCAAGAGTTCAAGACACCAGTAATATCATTTTCATTGGTATTTTCGGAACGCATAAAAGATTAAGGGTAACTAAGCAGAGGAACATACAGCCTTTTGGACAGCTTCATTCGTGACTCTTGGAGAGGACTTTCTTGAGGCCTGAGCAGCAGCATCATTAGCTGAGAAGAATGCCTGAAAACAAAGCCATCAGCAATAAGCATTGAAGGACCCTCTCACGACATTAGTAATCAGTACTTTGGAAATTTAACTTTATGCTTGACATTCGCCCTGAAAGTGCTAGTTAACAGGCCTAGTTTAAGTAAAGAAGTTTGCATCCTAGTGACTGCATTTACCCAGTTGTTGCCATATGCATGTAGCTTTGTATAGCCACTAATTAAAGAAACCCACCACAAGGTAACTGCATTGGTTTCTGCCGATGACTAATCAGAATAGAGTAGAATTCTAGAAAATAAGCTAACAATATGCATTACCACCACTGTTAAGACTACCTAGTAGCAACAATGACAGTGTGTGCATACTATGCTGCTTTTCAGCATAATCTTTAACAAAAAGATAACGAACCACACCTCATCCTTTTTCCCAGCCAATGCCTTGGCCAAGGCATTGACCTCAACGACCTTCTGAGCAGCAAATGCAAGCCATGACTTGATTTCCTCATCCAACTCAGTCTCGTTAACCAGGTCAACAGGAGTGTGCAAAAGAGAGCAGGAGGTGGAGACCACAAGTTTGTCTACAGATAAATAAGGAATTACAGATATCAACTCAAGGATACATAACATGCAGATCACACTATATTGAAAAACATATGCAGAAAGTATTACCTTTTCCCACAATGCTCTCGAGAGCACGGAGGGTACCGAGTGATTGAGCAAGATCATTGGCCCAGATGTTCCTCCCATCAACAACTCCAGCAAAGAGATACTTTTCTTTTTAGGGAACCCGCCCTTGATTAAATCAAGGGTCTTGGTTCCACGGACCAAATCAAATCCAAATCCAGCGACACCCTTCAAGGAAGTAAGAACTCTATATGCCTCAGCAGGAACATCAGCAAAATAGGTTTGGACGAGAACATTCACGCCGGAAAGACATGATTCTAGTTCCGAGTATGCTTCAGTGAATGCTTGTAGTTGGTGAGAATCAAGATCCAACACAAGGGTGGGCTCATCAAACTGAATCCATGAAGCGCCAGCTGCCTTAAGTTCGGACACGACTTCCCTGAATGGTTTATCATTGGTCAGGAAGAGTATTCAAAACTTGAGCAAGTGAAGACTACTAGAGAAGAGTTTAAATTCTTACCTGTAGATGGGAAGTATTTTATGGAGAAGGGACAGAGGTACAAAGGTCTTCTCAACACCCTTTGCAGGCTTGGATAGCAGCAGATAGGAGACTGGGCCAAGAAGGACTGGAACAGTGTCTACTCCAAGCTGGAAATTAGCATATGAATTCAAGAACAGATAGCTTTAAATAATGCTAAGATCTTGCGACGGCACAAGGAAGACGAAAATGTATGAGCTGATAAAGACATGAAAATTAAACAAGAAACTACAACCAACAAAAGAGTCAGAATTTGTCGTCGCTGCCGATGAGGACGAGCGCCGAGGGCGGGGGAGCTCGATCGAGGTCTAGCGAGCAAGCGGGGCCCTTAGCCGGTCTGCAGGAGCGTCGACGACCGTCGTTGGCCCTGGGTCGAGCGTTGCAGAGGCTGGGAGTCGGCGGAGGGGAGAGTCAGGGGATGGTCGCGTAGATCCGAGGCTTTCGGCGGTTGCCATCGAGATCGGAGGTGGGTCGTGGGGTTGCCGGCGGAGGCAGCAGCGTCGCGAGGGCGCCTGCCGGCAAAGGAGTGAGACGGGAAAGGGAAGGGAGGAGAGAGGAGAGCATTGGGGAGCATGGAATAAAGACCGTCGGATTTTTTCATTAAATACTAGGCCTAAACCTGATAGTCCGACACGGACCGGTTTGTTTGCCATTCCAACACGGACCGATTTTTTCATTAAATACTAGGTCACAAAAAGGGAACTTTTCATGTCCCGGTATTCCCGCACGCACTGGGCAGGTAAATTTTTTTTTGTCCGTACTACTCTAACATTCACTTTCAAATTTTTACTTTGCCTCTTCATAGGTATAAGAGTCGAAATTCACGTCTAAGTTAAATTGTCCTCACCTCGACCCCTGAAAAAGTTGGGATTTAAACTTTCCATCTCCCCCTTTCATGTGGAAAGGGTGATCACTGAATCGGCGGTTGATATCTCTACTCATGAGTAACGGTTGCACAAAACAACCTCATTTGTGAGAATTTGGCAACTAGAGCTTGGGAAAATTTACAAAGATTTTGAAGACCATAACTATGGCAATATTGAAAAGCAGTATTGTTTTTTTTTATTATGGAAGGAGCGGATTTGGAAAATTGAATTTGGAATTTTTTTTTTTTATAGTTCTATTTAATGGCGTTAAAAATGTTTTCCCTTGTAATGCTGCCAACGAAATCCCCCCTCCCCCACCAAAAAAGAAAAAGAAAAAGGATTACTACATGATAAAAATATCCTCACTTTTAAATGATCCAAAAAATGCATGAATCACTTAAGGGATAAAATAACCCACTATTAAATTTTCCATTCCCACAAATTGATGAATTCGCTTAAAATCATCGATTTGGAACAGTAACTTTTGGTTTGGGGGTGACAGAACTTGATTCAACAAACCTAGGTCTTCAATTTGGGGCCACTAATTTTTTTTGGTTCTATTTTGTCATTAAAACAAATAAGTTCTTGATTGGAAAAACTACATGTGCGAAACATATTTTGCACCGATGTTGTTGTTATCAGTAATTCTGCATATATGTTCTCTTGATATAAAGATTTGAAATCATTCTTTTTGGCAATTTATGTACAAACAAATCTAACACTTACAATGTTAACAATTTTCTCTTTTATTCTCTTATTTTTATTTTGGCTGATTTTTTTTTTATTTATTTAGTATCAGAAATCCCACTCGGTTGGCTAGCATACCAAGAGGGATTCGTGATTTTCATCAGGGAACGGGGTAAACAAGTCACCCGATTTCCTTACGGTCTGCACGATACCGTAACTCCCCTAGTGAGTAATTTCAAATCTCACGAGAGCATGAATGAAGATAATAATAATAAGACCAGCGTTGACCTTCTTGACCTCCTTGTACTCGTCGACGGCCTTGGCAGAAGCGTAAGAGAACTCGACGACGGGAGCCAATTCAGGCACGATGTAGTGGCTGGATCAAAGATGAGATGGATGGGTTAGTTAAACATCGAAAACAAAACGATTTACTGGTACTTTTCCGAATACCATCACTTACTAGCTACTGTCAAACCACTTGGCCATCTGCATGGCAGGGACGGAGGCGTTTCCTCTGGCCATCAAGAAGTAAACGTCGAGTCCTATCTCTCCACCTTCCCAACCATATCTGGTGGGAACAGCACCAAGCATCGCGGTGGTGTCGAGCACCTGGTCGTAGTATGAGAAGGTGTTGCTGGGAACGTACTTGATGCCGGCATCAGCCATCTGCTTCCAGGTGGATGACCTGAGATCAGCCGCGACTTTCTGCAAGTCCTCCGTGCTGCTCTTTCCATCCCAGAACGATTCAAGGGCGAACTTGAGCTCCCTCTGGGGCCCCATGCGAGGATATCCGACGACGTGGGACGCCATTTCTCTGGATCAGCGTACAAACATCAACTGCAGGTAAGTAACCCAGCGTAACTCACCTAGTTACCTAGTCTAAGAAAACGGAGGAATGCGAGCGATGCAAGGGTCCTACCTTCGTGGAGGCCGAACCGGGGAACGAGATCAGCTGTTGTCTAGCTATTTTCTCCTAGCGCTGGGACGATATTGCAAGGGACAAAAGGAGAGAGGGAGAGAGAGAAGAGAGAGAACGGGGGACGATGGGTGTTTGTGGAGCCGAAGGTGTATATGATGGGGTGACGAGATCTTCGACCCTATCGCCATATATATATATATGGGAGTGACAAAACACCTAGCAAAATCGGGATTTGAAGAATGATTATGATTACTCCTCTTTTGAAGAATAATCATGATTACTTTTCCATATATATATATATATATGGGAGTGACAAAACACTTTTATAAAAAAAAAAAAAAAAAAAAGAGGATTTGACAAAATCGGGTTTTAAAGAATGATCATTATTACCCTTCCATTATAATGGGGGTGACAAAACACTCCAAAAAGAGAGGGTTTGGCAAAACCAGGTTTTGACCAAAACCTGGTTTTACGAAACTACCGTCTGTTTTTTTTTTAGTGTTTTGTCACCCCATTATATGAATAAATATATATATAGCGATTGTGGTCGACAATCTTTCACCCCATCATAATATATACATATATATAAGAAAAAAAAAAAAAAAAATAGAAATCGAAAAAAAATGTGCGGTGGCCGGGGATGCTGAGGGTTTAGGGGAGAGGGGTTCGCTGCATTGCACTCCTGATTGGAGGGCGTGTGGGGTTGTTCGTCGTTTTGTCAAACAAAAAAGGCTGGATTTCTCAAAGTACCAAAGACAACATTTTAATCTCCTTCCCGAGACTGGGCCAAGATTTCCAGATGAGTTTCGTTCACCTAGCTAGAAAGAGATTTTATAGGAAACTTGTCACGGTGCGAGTAAAGCCATGTCAACACGAATTGTACAGATGGCGACACTGGCATTTATATTGAAAAGAAAAGAAGAAAATCAGAGAATCTGGAGTTGTGGAGTGGGGTTTCGGCGGTGGGCCCAGAAAGGGGGTTAAGTGACTGGATGGCGTGCATCTAAATAGCCATGCTCCGTATAATGTTTTTTAATCGTTTCTTTTTCAAGTGACGGTCTGTACTTTGATCTCCTTCCCTTGGCCAAGAAGAAATTTAGGCCAACGTTCTTGTACGCTCGCTGTATTGTTTCTTCTGCACGATTGACTTAATTAGGTGATATATCGTAACGTTGATAAACAAAATGTATTGCTCGATGAATCAATCTTTACGGACCAAGCTCAATGAGTTTTAGTAATTTCCTCCAAACAAACAAGACAGAGATAAAATGAAATCCATGCAGATTTTGGATAGCGGCTTTAAATTAAGAACAAGTGATGGGGGCGTGACTCAAGCAAATAGGAAAGTTCATTCACGTCTCGAATTATGTCAGAGTCTTTTGTCACCCAGCACTACTGTTGGGCGAGATTTCGAGAAGTAAAGGAGGTCCCGTGCCCGCTGTTGGAGGAAACATTCCTTGTCGAGTTGCTTAATCGACAACTCTATCAAACGGGATTAAATTATGGGACCTATCATTACATTGAAGGTGCTTTCGATACCCCCACAACGCATAGAAAATCATATGCTCACCACCCTTGTCCACTTGCGCTTGAAAGGGGGAAAGAGCCAAGAGAATATCCTCAAGGCTCTGGAACCCAGATAAAGTAGCCTAAGAGTAGATCCGGTGGCTTAGAGTATATTCTTCCTACGTCGCAACATACACTCTAGCTTTCACTTGTGCAATGTCTGTCTCCATATTGTAATTCTATACGAGGGCTAAATTCTTGAAATCACAGGAGAGAGGGGATCGTAGAGTTGTTGTAATTGTTGTTTTGGCCATTTTGATTGGTATTAAAGTATGTTGCTCAAGTTCTTGAAGTGCTATATTTCATGAGCAAAAAGATCATTATGACTCACGTCATAAGAGCATCCTTGAGTGAAGACAGTCCATTTTTCTGGATAACAAAAGTTCGATGGATTTAACTGCATCTATCAGAAATGGAGGATGAAAATCTTCATGCACTTCATGGATTGCAATCTATGGAATGTCATCGAGAATAGACCATACATACCAGCACCGAGAATCCCAATGCCTTCGCCCACAGAAACAACTACTTCTTCTACAACAGCAATTTCTACCTCCAGCAACCAAAAGTCCCAATTTTAACACAGAACCCTAAAATGGACTTCAATGCACGGAAGTAAACGAGAGGGCCTTGAGTATGTATAATTCATGAAGTTGCCAATGGCAACTTGCCAAGTCAATTGTTCATGTCAATCTATGTGCAAAAACTTAAACTAGACAGAAGCATCACTAATAGAAGAGTAGTGACGTTAATTAAACAGCGAAGTTGTGCCATCCGCACACTGAAATATCCGGCACTTGTCTTCGGGACCAAAGAACAGTATGCCGTATCAAATTAGACAGAACCACATCCAATATGCATACCTAATCCAGTTCAGCAACATGAAAATTAAAATAAGAACGAACAAGTTATTAACATTAAAATTGACCCAAGCTTCGATACCCTATTCGGATGACCTCAAAACGAAACATTTCATTCATTCCTTTCAATATTGCTTCGGACAGGTAAGTAATGATTCCATCAATATCATCATCATCAATTTCCTCACTTGATTGCACCACCATATATTACAAGCATCTATCAACAGAAGCTATGAAAGTGCCAACTTGGGACAATAATAGAATCACGCTTAGGCGGAGTATGTAACCTTTGGTAAGACAAATCGTGCTTAATCAACATTTTGGCAATGAAGTTGGTTCTTTATTATTATTATTATGGCTACAAGAGCATTTGTCATGGCCCTTTGTCAAGTCGCATGATCTTCTTCAGCAGGGGACAGGCGAAGCCTTACTGGATTTATTAGAGGACATCTATTTCTTTCTTCAGTCACCATGCTAATCAAATAGAGTACATCTATCTCTCTCTCTCTCTCTCTCTCTCTCTCTCTCTCTCTCTCTCTCTCTCTCAAGGCCCCCTTTTTCCTAACAGGCCCAGCCCAGCATGGGCCCTACCGTGCTTGGGCCGACACAGCCCATGGGCCATTGCTAAGTTGTACATGATCTCAAAAGACTGAGAGTATAATTCATATATCACAATCATTAATCATGTAGAACTCATCGTGGAAATCATTGCTATCAACAATCTAGACAAACTTGGTCCGTACGATGTAGAAGTCATCCGTATAGAATTCTCTCGCATGGCAGAGGGTTGAAACTTAACCAGAACAAGAACATTAGTGGAAAAAAATTTAATTCACGAAACACATTAATAGTTACATTAGTTGCACGTTCAGCATGTCATCGGACTAAAAGCAAAGCAGCAAATAAAGCACTCCTATTGTATTATTTTTTCCGCTAATATGATATGAGTAGACAAGAAGGACGAAGTCAGCCGGCACACCCTCCCTTCGATCTGATGTCGATCGCCAGCAACACCGAACAAACCCTCAAATATGAAAAATTTAAAGGGAGTAACAAAAACAGCTATCCATCCAGCAAAAACATGTTTTCCTCAATCTATGTCTCGGATAAATGGAACGAACACATAATGTCACCTGACTATAAATCGGGCTTCAGCCGTTGTTACTGCCGTGCTTGTGCTTCCTCTTCTCTTTCTTCTTCTTTTTGTCCTTCTTGTCCTATAATGGAAGATAAAAGAAAAAAATAGAAAAAAAATTCTCTAATTTACTTATTGTAGGGCCACGTCTGTCCTAGGATCGGGGTCCCCTTTCGCAAGGAGAGAGATGTGATAGGAAAAGAGCTTCAAAATTTTTAAGAAAACTTGGTTTTTGTCAATGTAAAAATAAAAAAAAATGAAGTAGGAGCCAATCAAATTTAAGAAAAGGAAGCTAATTGGGCACCTAGAAATATGTGTGAAAACATTTGTCACTTAGGAAAATCAGAGAAACTTGCGGTTCAAGTGTTCATTCGCATTAAAGGAAGAGTTAGAGTCCCTACAACGCCCTTTTGATACCTCCATTTTAAATTAAAACCCTTGAATGCAATATCACATGATGTCCTAAAATTATCGATGCTACTTTTTTATTCTTTAGTGATCACAAATCTAATACATCCAGCAAAGCTGCATTTGGACGAATCGGTCGTTGACCTTCTCTCTCTCCCCTCGATCTAGGGGTGCGCTCCTCATATCCGAGGTGGCAGCATTCGACCAGGGATCATCTATGACCTCGGATTGAAGGCTGCGGTCTCAAATATGAGGTGGCGCTAGCCTCAATCTTAAATTTGAGGGAGAAGGGTATATAGAGGGAGCATTTTTAATGGTCAAAGCTTGAGGGAGACAAAGCCGCAATGGTCCTGGTGTGATGCAGAACAATGATGATGGAGGGAGAGGGTGAAGACGATGATAGCGCACGGTGATAGACGCTGCGATGATGGTGGTGATGATTGGCGATGCCAACTGACTAGGAGGGGAAGAAGGAGAAAGGGGGGGAAAAAGCTAGAAAAGGAACAAAAGGAAAGGGAAAAGATGCTGACTTGAAAACTAAAATGGACGTGGCTAGCTCCATCAATTTTTGACCAACTCATCGCTGACTCGGCATTTCATGTTCGAAAATTACAAGTGACAAAGGGCAACCTTGTCCGGAGGGAGAATTACAAAAAAAAAAAAAAAAATCCTATTCTAAAACTTCTTTTTTGTTAATTTAGTCTTAAATCTTCTATAATTGTGTCAATTTAGCTAATCCGACCAAATTTGGCCGGTCGGTAAATGCTGATGTAGCATTTTTTTAATTATTTTTTTTTTTTTTTGCATTTTTAATTTTTTTTTTGAATTTTTGAATTCTTTTTTTTGTACCCAATCTTCTCCTTCCTCTGGCTGACTCCAGAGGCGAGGGTTGGTGAGGTCAGCCTTGTCGGCCAATGGCGAGGGTTGACCTCACCAACACTGGCGAGGCTCGCCCTCGCCATGGTTGAGCGAGGCCTAGCCTAGCTAGATCTGGCGGGGTCGAGCCCAGCCAAGGCGAGGGTTGATCTTGCCATGGCTAGGCAAGGCCGAGCCTTGCCAGATCTGGTGGCAGTGGCCTCACCCAACCATGGTGAAGGTTGACCTCGTCGACATTGGCAAGGCTCGCTCTCATTATAATTCCTGAATTATTGATAAATATTCAATATAATCATTTAATTTACTCTAACGACGAGTCAAATCTTATATATTGAGTTTGTTTTTTAATAAAAATTCAGTCAATATGTTCATTTTCTTTTATTTTACTAGATAGAAAAGGAAAAAGAATTAGGGCAATAACATGTCCATTATTACTTGATAAAGTGGATTATTATATCATTGATATGAAATAAATATCTTACTTCGATGATCCACGATTTTGCTAACTTTAATTAATGGAATAACAACAGTTAATATCTTCATATAATCTAGTAGAGGTGAGCAGTTCTAAATTTCTTACTGTTTCCTCATTTTTTAGTGCCTACAACCTATTTGTTGGAATATGTTTCTCATTTATTGAATCTGGAACCTGTCATGTATATCCTGGAATCAAAATCT
Organism: Eucalyptus marginata; assembly: GCA_014182565.1. Classification (NCBI taxonomy): domain Eukaryota; kingdom Viridiplantae; phylum Streptophyta; class Magnoliopsida; order Myrtales; family Myrtaceae; genus Eucalyptus; species Eucalyptus marginata. The sequence goes on along the minus strand of CM024595.1, from coordinate 16,769,199 downwards.
ACCCTGTCATAGGTTTTAAGGTCTAATAGAGAAAGCATTGCGAACTTCAGTATATCAAGCTTGTGATGTATGTATAACACTTTAAGATCGAGCATCGAAAATGAAAACTTTCTCCCTAGAAATGCTTGATAAATGCATCCAAAGAAGCTTTGAAACACTATTGTTCTCTTCATAATCAAGTTAAGTGGTGATTTTTTTAAAGCACGAGCTAAAGAGGATATTGAAAAAGGGAAGAACAGCCTAAATAGGAGTGAGGGCGATCGACCACCCTACTCACGAGTCACGGTTCTCTAGTTTTCGATCTAATTCCTAGTTCCTAAAAAAATAGAAAAGCCATGAACCGGACTGGGATGCATTGGAACCTAGAATCGGACCAATTCCTGGTTCTATCTGAAACCATATTCACTCTTATAATTTAGTGACTAAGTCAAACATTCACTAATAGTTTAATGTCCATATTAAATAAATTAAAAATTTAAAGAAGGTATTACACGTTAGAGCAAAGTACATGTATCATTTGTCATTTTCTCTGGATTTTTCTTGCCAGAAGGAACGAGACTTTCTTTTTCTTGCCAAAAACTTCTTTTTCCTTTAGTGTTTCCAGAAAAAGAACTTTTAATTAGAAAACCATGGGCACCCAAATATTGTAAATTTTACTCAAAAGAACAGTTAATGTAATGGAATATGCGTTTTCATGACTGACGGAATTTGGCTTCTGCACGTAGAGGCGTACTGTGCTGTGTGCGCAAAGTGGCAAGGTTTATCGTCAATTACACCGTGTTCTAGCGAAAATAAATCTTGTATTGAGATTGCGTAATCCGTTAACAGATCGAGATATTATTTCATAAAAAAAATTGTGGGATTAATGTAATTGGAGGTTGGGAAATACAAACAGTATTTGAGTGATTCAAGTGTGGTTATTATCTCTGTTGTATAGTTTGATTTATAGTGAAATTCTATACTGTTTTTCCCGTGGACATAGTTCACCTCGATTGAACCACGTAAATCTAATATTCGATTTATTTTCTTATTCTCTATTTTAACCTTCAATCGCCTTATTCCGCAACATTCATCCTCTCTCTCTATATATATTATTGATTGTATAACAAACAAAAGGCAAATTCCGTCATATGTACTTAACTGCGAAGAATATCATAGAAAATTTCTTTCAACTTATCATGAAGCATATTGATGTAAGATCACGAACCAGATACTTCATTATTTCCAACATATTACTTTTAAGTTTTATTCCACAAGGATCGCGTGCATTAGACAACCAATCAGGTGGTGATCAAACGCCTAATTGGTTGCTTGAAAAATTTATAAGATAAGGTCTGACCCGGGTCCGATCTTATACTAAAAATCCAGTCATCCCGGCTGTTGATTAAAGTGAGATCCATGAATGGAATTCGTTTGGTTCATCGCGAACTGGATCGCCCAATCGGTACAAAGCTCGTTCTGGGTTGAAGTACAGTAGATCGGTCATGATCCCGAGCGTTCCTCTCAAAAAGACTTGGTTTGATTCGTGGAAATGGTTTAGGCTAGGGTCAACCTCCATGCCTTTCGTCCTCAGCGATGGCTGAACTCACCCTTTCGGATAAAAAATAATGTCTCATACGTATGAGATTGAAGTATAGTGACAAAATCATTTACATCACATCAAATCTGACCCAAAACCACGAAATGCATGTCGGAAACCTTTGTGAGCGAGAATTTATCGCGTGAACCATACGTCAAACTGGTCAAAATCATCCAAATCGTTAATTATTGTTGACACCTAAATTTTGACGACCCGTTCAGTCATTTATTGCATTAAAAAATTAGGGGTTAATTTTATCCCTGAAAAAAAATAGTTAATTGCATAGCATATAATTTTAGGCGCATTTATTTTTAATTTGCATTTTTTGCATTTAGCATTGGACCGGCAGTGAGCATATTCCGATAGGATTTTTCATATATTCAGGTAATATACACCAATGGGTATATTATTGGGTAGAAAAGAAATTTTTGGATAGAATATGTGAAAAATAAAAAAAAGGGAATATTGCACGAGGTGAGTATATTTCAATGATATATTTATGGGTATTATGCGCGAACAAAAAGGAAAAAATATATACCGCAAAGATATATTTTTTAGACCTATATAATACCTCGTGTGCAATAGAATTAGGGGGCCTCAGAATTCAATACGTGGCCACATATAGAGATATACGTGAGAGAAAAAGAGAGGGACCTCTCTCTGCCGAACCAAGGAATCCGTTCATTCACGTAAAGGGGAGAAGTGGGGGTCTTTGAGCGTGAAGTTTGGTGCTTGTAATTTCGACGCCAGCGGTTGCCGATCCATCGTTGACCGCCACCTGCCGCTACCGCAACTACCGCGACAGTCTACTGCTTTCCAAAGCCACCGCGATGAAGCTGTTGCTGCTGTGATCTGCTCCTGCCCATCGACGATCAGATCACGTGCTGAAATTTTGGGTGTGTTTAAGACCACCTTCGGTCAACATAGATGGGCACAGACTCATAGAAAATCTAATGCACGACTACAATTCACATGAGAAAAGGAATGTTGCCGCAGCTCTTACAGGGAGAGAGAACAATAGAGAGGTGCACGTCCTCAACACCTCATGTTGTTGCAACCTCCGCAAGCTGTAATACACGGTCTGCTCGATCCTCGTGACACCTCAATATCCTTGCGACGCCCGAAGCAGCCACAACCCGCTCCTCCTTGAGACTCATCAAAGAAATACGTGGCAGGGCATATTCAGAACTTGACGAAGAGTAGCAAAAAAAATACAAAAGGAAAAGAAACAACAAAGGGGTTATTCAAGTTCTGAAATTGATGGCTTTTGTCTTTGCTTTTTGACCATCACTCTCTACAGGTGAAGCACTCGGCAGTTTATCCCCGATGGTGCTGCTCTTTTCCATTGTTACCTTGAACGTCGCGGGATAACTTCTTGCTACAATTGGCCACCGTGAGCAGCACCTGCACCACCCATCCAACAACCCTTGGTGTCGTAGCACCACTTCTTCACCGTGCCAAGCCTCAATCAAGAGCCACCGCTGAGAATTCCACTCCATCGTGAACCATCCATCCATCCGAGCCAATTTCGTTGATTTCGAATTTGGTAACATTATTTGCGAAATTAGGTAATTATCTTATCTAAATTTGATTTGGATATTTTATTGCCTAATGCATGTTTTTCGATATCTTACGTGCATATTTAAATTATCGGCGTATTCCCAATTATGGTTTATTGCCTAATTCGCAACCGCACACCGATTTTTTTATTTCATCTATAAGGCTTTAGGTGAAATAATTAATCAAGTGGGAATAAAATTGATATTTTGATCTTTAAGGCTTAAGATCAAATTATCGATTTTACTAGCGAAATTTTATCCCTTGATCTGAACGATATATGATATCTTTGGTGATTTTGAATGGTTTGGGTGCTTGTCTCATCTTGATTGCTTTATGTTTGAGCTAGATTATGTTCATATTAGAATATTGCATGCTTTAGGGTAATTTGCATATTTAGACTAAGCATTTTTTTTTGTTCTGAATTTTCAAAAAAAAAAAAAAAAAAACGTGAATTTAGGATGTTAGATTCATTAATTTAAATTGCATGTTTAATCATTTGACAATTTTAATTTTGAATTTTATAAAAACCAAAAACACAAAAAAATCACCATGCATATGCCATTAGGGTATTCTTTATACGTCATTGCATATTAGGGTAAAATTGCACTTAGTTGAATTCTAGACAATATTTTTCTTAATTTATTATAAGTTTAGGCATTTTCTTAAATAGATTGCATTTTAGGATAATTTGGATTAAGATAATATTTTAGTTTAAATTAGGATTTAGCTCAACCTAATTCCTAATACAAATTGAATAGGATCTTAACTAATTAAATAATTTTCACATTTTTTCAAATTCCGAATTTCATAAAAAAAATACAAAAATGTCTTAGAATAAATTAGTTTCAATCTTTAGGATAGGTTGCATTCTTTCAAGGAAAAAGAAAAGAAAAAATGTCATATGCACGTCATTAGGATTAGATTCATTGAGATGCATGCCATTTAGTATTTTTGCTAGGCCTATTTAATTAGAAATTACATGTCATTAGAATTAGGTCATTTAGTTAATATTGCATTGCATATTGCATGATTTTCATTAATTAAGTGAAAAAAAAAGGAAAATTGCGTGTTAATTAGAAACCATATCTAGGGTTGTTGATGTGGATTTTAATTTAACATTGCAGATGCTTTCGTTGCTTTGAGGTAAGTTTGCGATTTATTTATTATTTATCTGAGTGTTAAATTGGTGGATTGCACACTCGCATGATCGCCTCACATGTTAGGGAAATAAATTTAAAATTAATCCAAGCTGCCTGCCAAACATTTTTTAAATAAAGAATGGTACCGAAAGGGCGTTAGAGAAATCTAGTGTAACCAAGTCCCCGTACCCATAGTCTCTAGTTCGTAGGAGTAAAGTAAACCTCCCGTTACTTTACTTGGGTTTCTAATCGACTCACCAAAAATAGATTAGTGGCGACTCCTAATTGAAAATCATTTGTATGTTAAGAACTTAAACCTAAGTCGCGAATTGGTATGGGCTTGGGAGAGCCCGAGTTAAGTTTAGGCTTAACAATCCATTAGCCAAACCCTAGGTGGTACACCCGAAAAAAATTGGTCGCGACAATTATTTAGGTCCCATCACAACCTCTATAATCAGGGATCCAAACTAACTTGATCCGCATGATCTAGAAGGCGTCGATTCTCTCGAGTGGTGGATGCTGAAACTAAGCCGGAACAAGAACTTTACGAAAACTTTTATATTTCCTGAAACTCATTAATCACATAGATTGCACATCTAGAATGTCATTAGACTAAAAGCAAAGCAGCAAATACAAACGTCCCATTTTTATTTTTTTTTTGGGGGCTAAACCATGCGTTTTAGTGTTGTGTTTCATATTTTAGTGATGTCATCGCCACTTAGAAGTGAGGAAATAATAAAAAAAGTTATGTCGGCATTTTCTATTAATCAAGTTAGACAAAATTAAGGGGAAGAATTCGATTGTATCAATTGGATAAGTTTTAAGATTTAATTAATTTTTTTTTAAAATTTTACGACTCAATTATACTTTCGTGATAAGCTGTAATATTTTCAACGTACTTATTCCTAAATTTTTCAAGAAACTGAAAACTAAGTTGGTGGATTGTTTTATTTTCTCGAGGTTCCACGTCAAGGAACTATAATGATTCAACTTAGAAGAGGGAATTTAATCAAAAAAAAAAAAAAAAACTTGGAAGAGGGAAAACGTCGTTTTCCCTCCTGATTTTGACTTTTCAGTGTTAGACTAATTTGGGTTTGAATAGTGAATTTTGTAAGATTCTGAATGAATATTTGTGGATTTGGATGTAGTTTTACGATGAATGCTAGTTTATAATTACCCTCTATGTGTTGATCACTATGGATTAGTCGTATCTGAGTGGTCCGAACAAGGACATACTCAAGAGGCAAGTAAAACTGCGGATGAATGAATGAGAATTTACTCGTCTGGATACAGGGTAGGTTTCTTTTCTTCCTTGCAGATATTTTAAGAGGAGGTCAAGCAGATCGAACATCAAAGATACTAATATTAGCTTGACTTATTTCACTTCATGCTATCGAGTTCAATGGAAAGAAGCAAGCAACCATAAGAATATGACAGCCATTTTGAATTAAACGTGAATAGAATATCATTAGTCCATCACATGAGTACAAGCTTAACTCAGTACTACGAACAAACTAAAATAGCCCATAGAGTAGGACTCCTAACATTCCATAGAGAAACTCCATAATCATATAAATATAAAAAGACAAACTACGAACAAACTAAAATCCCCAAAGAGTACGACTCCTAACATTCCATAGAGAGATTCAATAATCATATAAATATAAAAAGACAGGAATACAAGGAAGTTACTCATACTTTTCCTTTTTAGCATGGGCAAGTTTGGTGCGGAGGAGCTCAGTAGCAAGAACCATGATCTTGAGCGCACACTTGACCCCAGTGTGTTCATGAGTCTTGGATACAAAGTTAGGGTTAAACCACAATATGTTTGTAGTGAGCATCTTGATGGTTCTGTCGGCAATCTCTTTAGCTGATGGTATTAGGAGAGAGTGGATGTCATAGACACCAGGGACAATCCCAACACCATAATTGACTCCCTCATGGAAAACTGAGAGAAGCTTCTCATCAGAGTGAGTGTTCTTGATTGTGATGACGTCGGCATCCATGTCGAAGATTAAGGGGATGATGTCGTCGATGTGGAAGTAGCACATGTGAGTGTGGATCTGCCATAACAGCCACCAAGTGAAATCAGTACACGTGAGAAATGGATCTTCCCACATAAAAAAAGGAAGGGAGCTATGAAAGAACCTAGGTAGTATCCCTGACACCACAGTTAGTGATTTTAAAAGAGTGAACAACCCAATCCAAGTAGAAAGATTGTTCGGACTTTCTTAGCGGCGGACCCTCTCTCAAAGCTGCCTCATCAATTTGAATAACATTAATCCCTGCCTTCTCAAGATCCTCAACTTCGTCCTTGATGGCCAAGGCAATTTGATAGCAAGTTTCGAACCTATGAAATAAATATATATTATTATATTCCTGAAAGGAGAAATAAGATTATGTTCTTTGATCAATCCATGTAGACATGCAGTTCACATTCTTCTATGCATGGGCTGGTCATTTCGGACAAAAGATCAATTGAGAATGGTAACAGGGCCTATGGGTATTCCCTTCATCGAGCGAGCAGTCATGCTCTGCGCCATAGTGGACCAGAAGACAATCATTGGCTTGGGGCGGGTCACATCACCATAGATGATGGGTGGTTTCACACAACGAGATCCATAAGATTGCACCCACCCATCAACGATGAAAGCAAAACCTGACAACTGCTCCCCAAAGTATTCAACCATATCGTTCCTCTGCATTGGATACATCCAGATCATGATGTTGAAGAAAGAAAACATAGCTCATAAGATGCTATCTATCTATCTAACAGATCTGTCCTAACTACAATACTGGATTAAAAGACTGTCTTACCTCAGACTCCCCATGAACCAAGACATCTATGTCAAGCTCCTCTTGAAGCCTGATAACTTTCTAAATTTCCAGCTTGATGGCCTTAACATATTCTTCCCAAGACATCCTATAATGAAGTGCATTCACAGGACCAATGAGGGTCATAACGAAAAGTATAACAGCCCTGTGTCATATCTATCAACGTTTACTTAGAAAAGAAAGATCTACTTTACTCACTTTTTGCCCCGGTACTCGCGGTGCACTCTTCTGAGTTCCTCGCTCTGAGGGAAGGAGCCAATGGTGGTTGTCCGGATGACTGGCAAATTAAGCTTCTTTTGCTGAGGATCAAGTCTAGCGCTCATAGTTGTGGCACGGCGATGATCATAGCCCCTCAAAGCAGCAGTATGAGAGAGATGAGAATATCAAGAAAGAAGAAAAAAAGAAGAAAAAAAAATCTGAAAAAATTAAAAGAAATAGATATTTTATAGATTGTATCAAACATATTCCTATTCTTTTTTCACTCTGGGAATAGAAAATTTTATTTAGTTACAAAACACATTTTTTTACTCATAAATTGTTCTGGAGAATAGAAATAAAAAAAGATTATCTCTAAAAAGGAATTGTTCTCCAAATCAAAAGCGTTATCAAACGGGCCTTAATGACCGCTAAATCGTATGATTTTCCGTAAATCTCCGAAATAATGTCTGATGTACATCGAGAACATACAAAATGAAGCTTTCTTCGGGTCCCTATGCATAACGAGGATGATGAACATTCATCAATTTTTACAAAATCCTACGGATCCTCTCCTCACATCGTTATCCGACCCAAGAATAAAGAGGAAAACTATTTTACAGTCGATGGAGACGTGCGGCTCGAGCCAGTTCAGGCTCCCAACACGGCCATCGCCGCCATGGACGACCGATCGAAGCTGCTCCGCATTGGTCTCTCTCTCGCCTACTTCTTCTTCATGGTCATCTTCATCTTCAACCTTCCGTTTCTGATCTCTTCGTCCCTCGGCTGCATTGCTTTCACGAACCAAGCAACCCCATGTTGGAAATTGTGATCCATTTTCTCTAAAACTTTCTAGAAATTTCAAGATTGATATTAGCTAGAAAAGTAAAAAAAAATCCTTAAGAAAATCTAGCTTAGGTGGCCATGAAAATGTAGAAGTCTCTAGAAGAACTACAATCTAGAATTACCTAGATGAAGCCTACATGGACAACATTCTATAGAAATCTAGAATGTTGTACTAAGGTGTGACTCATGCCTATAAATAGGCTTGTAGTTCATTCATTTGTGTGTGTGAGGTTTATACCTCCATCGGTGCGGAGGAGTAGAGCTAAGACAGTTTCTATATCATCAAATATTCCTCCATTACCAAAACGTCTTGTACTATCCATTTCCATCAACTAGATAAATTATATCTCATGTTCTATATCGTTCAATTATCTTATCTTGTCCCTTGTCTCTCCTATCTACAAACTATACCATACACTTGCACACATTACTAACCTAAAACTATAACTAATACCAAAACCATGCTTCCGCGCGCACATCCAAAAAAATTTTTATCACCCCGCCACCTGCCTGCCCCCGTCCTTAAGCGCGCCGCCGTGGACGAGGGATCCTCATGATCCCGGCGTATTGCAGGGACTCCGCCACCTGCAGCATCGTCACGCCCTTGTTCATCCTCGCCTCCACGTTGGCCCCCTTCTTCACTAGCAGTTCCACCACGCCGAACAGCCTCGACTCCGCCGTGCAGTTCAACTCCGTGTAGCCGTCCTCGTCCCTCGCGTCCACATCCACACCCTTGTCGAGGAGCGTCTGCACTGCGTCAGCCTGGCCCTTGAACGCGGCCCGGTGCAGGGCGGTCCAGCCGTGCTGGTCCCGGCCATTCACGGCGGCTCCGCTCTCCGGGACCCGGTTGATAGCCCGGACGTCGCCCTTCCAGGCTGCAGTGCAGAGCCTGTCGCCGAGCTTGAGCGCGTCAAAGAGCCGCGCGTGGCCGTGCTCCACCGCCACGTCGTAGGCCATCTTGCCGTACCGGCTCCAGACGTCCTTGTTCGCCCCCTTCTGCAGGAGGAGCTTCACCATCTGCTCCTCGCCGAGGCGCGCTGTCGCCGATGCTCCGTACGTCGGTCCTCGCGCCATTTGCAAGCAGCAGCCTCGCACAGTCCCTCCGCCGCTCCTCGACCGCAGGTGGAGCACCGTGCTGCCGTCCCTCGCAGGAGAGTCCGGGTCCATGCCCTTCAACAGCAGCAGCCGCAGGACCTCCATGTGGCCGCCCGCGGAGACGAGGGGACCGCGCCGTACGTGGAGGTCTTCGACCGCTCCGTCCTCGCCCGCCGCGTCAGCAGCAGCTCTCGAAATCAGCGCCACCCCAACCGCCACGGCAGCCTCGAGAGGCATCTATCCAGAGCCGCCCCGGGCCTCGACGTCCGCCCCGAACTCGAGCAGAAGCTGCAGGAGGTCGGGCCTCGCCTGGGCGATGGCGAGGTGGAGCATCGTCTGGTTCTGCTCGTCCGCCGCGTCGGCCGCTCCCCACGACGGGTCGCTCCGCTCCAGCACCTCCCTCACCTCGTCCATCAAACCTTCCTTCACGAGCCGCACCAGGACCGGCGACCCCACGAACATCACCTTTACCCCGCTGTCGATGAAGACCTGCTTCTTCCTGGTGATGAACCAGTCGCTCGGGACGAGGGTGGAGCTCGGGTCCGGCGGCGCTAGGGACGACAATGCCCCGTCCGGAGCCGGGAGGTGGTAGGTGACCTCGACGATGAGGGTCCTGGAGAGGGGGATTGATTCCGGACTACGGCCGGACCGGATGCTTTCGCTTTTTGCGCGCGTTTTTCTCTCTTCTCCTCTTTTAATTAGGGATTAAGGAGGGGAGAGAGGGATTAATTAAGGAAGTGTCGAAGTATGGGGAGGGGAGGGTGGGTTTAATGCGAGCGACGTGGGGAGGGGAGGCCTGCGCGAATCGGAGAGCGCCACGTGGTGGTGTAGAGTTCGATGCGGACTCGTTCCATTCGGTGTCTCGACTCCCTAAAGACGAGCTGAGTAAAGTTAAGGGAGGGAGGAAACTGTAGTTGCATTCGGGAGTTGGTTGTGCGCATACTCATTTTCACCGTATCAATTGAAAATTGCATGTTAATGAGAAAAGTACACGTCTCTTCTCTCTCTCTCTCTCTTTTTCTTTTATTTATTTATTTATTATCTTTTTTTTTTTTTTGCGTCTTTTGAAGTATGCTATGATGCGGGCATTTAAAGGATCTTCTTGGAAAGGAGCTGGGCATGTATAGGGGTTAAAAGGGGTTAGATTCTCTTGATTTGTTTTTAAAACAATAATGGGTCTCTTGTTAGCAAACTAATTCCACAAAGCACACTAGGTTAATATAACGATGGACTTGTCTATGTTGAACATTCTTGTGTTGGGGCCAGAAATTTTTAGGTTTTTCGCCTCCCCCTTTTGGCCACGATTAGGAGCAAGTTTCATTTTCGTAGTCTAAGTACATGGAGGACTAAGGAGTGGTTAACTCCAAAGTTTCTTTTAGTCCATTCAATCAAGAGGATAGAACACTAAAGATCAAAGATGCACTAGGAATTGGCTCGTCCAACTATATGTTAGGAGTGAACCTTTGTATCTATTTATCAAGTGGTTTTTCATTCAATGATAAGTAACATGTAAACAAATCAACCTAGATGTGGGACAAATCTACTTTCGATGATGCAAGAATGATATCACTTAGGAGGAGTACCTTTTCTATTAGCTCTACCCAATACACCATGCACAATAGTCAAATTTGCACTAGAATGGCCAAGTCTACGAAGAAAATGAGGAGGCAGTGTAATTATCATGTGAAAATGTACCCTTTCTTATATTAAGTTGATGAGAATTAAGCATACTCCAAACAAAATCATTCTCGTGGCTAGCTATCAATTATTAACGTGGAAAGTCACACCCTCGGTATTTTAGAAGATACTATGTTTTGTCATCTTTACTTTAAAAATCATCTAGTTCAACTTGATGGGAAAACTTAACGGTGTATATTTTTGTTGATCAAGTAACAATCGTGTACCAACCAAAAGAAAATGTAACAATCGTGCATTTACCAACAACATATGTAACTTAGATGGTAAGATAGTTTACTTTTCTTCCTATGATCTTGGATTCAAGTATTATTAGGAGCACTCAAAAGTAAAATCTTAAAGACGTCAAATTGAAACTGGGGGAGCATGTCCTTATAATAGCTCGACTAGGTGGATGAGTTGAATATGCAAAATTGAAAAAAAAGAAAGTGAATTTTTTTTGGCAAAATCCTTTGAAAATCGCTTGTATTTTTATTTTGGGAAAAAGTTAATACTTTCTTCTGTTCTTCTTTTTCTTTTTCTTTTTCCTTTTGTTTTTGCATTTCACTGGCAAAAAAGTGTGGGACGTTTGAAAATCACGGTAGGAGTCATTTTACAATTTTTCTTTTGGGAATCAATCATGTTTGCTCAACTCGTTTAGGCATGAATTTTTTTTTAAATAACTTTTCAAAATAAAATATTTTCTTTTGGGGTTAAATAAGGAAATTGCAGGTGCCCCCGACACCAGCGGAGAAAATGAAGTCATCAGGCGATGATCGCAAGAGAGAACGAGGACAAAAACAAAGGTGGGGCCCAAGTGCTAAACAAAGTTTTCTTAACAATTAATTACCCGTAAATACACTTGGAAATTACTCTTCCATGCACAAATTTTCCTTTATAATAATAATTATTATTTTTGGCCATTAGATTGTTTTTTTTATTATTATTATTTACTAGGGGAAACGGTCACCAGGTTCGATGCCGACAACATATGGAAGGGAAATAACCGAAAGCATCTTGGTTTAAAAAAAAAAAAAAAAAGTGGTAGGCTACGAGAGGAGACAATAACATAGACAAAAAGCCCTCCTCAAACTGACCAAACGATGCCATTTGTCTTGTTCATTTGATTAGGTCCAAACGATCCCCCAAGATCTTAGGTGATTGCACAGACATCGTTCGTTATTTTCCACAAAAAGCAGTGGGCCTTCTCTTTCGATATTATTTTCCCCTTTTCTCTTGTTTTACTGCCAAAACAAAGGACTTTTTTAATTTGGAAAACCATGGCCACCTGAATATTATTAATTTATAAGCATTGGAATGTTTGCCATTTTGCAGAATTCAGGATTGAAGATACCCCACTTCCTTGTGTATCAAATCATAATTATCTCGCTGGTTGTGAGATCATAAATTATCTCTTTTAGGGATGATGGTATCGTGAACGTTGGTCCAGTGATTTGAAAATCATACCGTGTGTCTAAAATTCAAAGTGGTGGCCCCATGTATTCAATAGGTGGCTTTCACCCGCTTAACCTTCTCGAAAACCCCAAAAAGCGACATCACTTGCTTGTGTCGAGCCTTAAAGAGTATTCCTAGGTTTAATCTCCATCTCTCCCATCTGTGTCATGCCTATGAAAAAGTATTCACGGTGCTTTTGAATCAATGTAAAATCATGGATTTTTTTTTTTTTTTAAAGTTTGCCCCAATGACCACCCTTCCTACATAAGAAGGATAGGTGGGGGTTGACGATTTAGTATTAGATCTGAGTTCCAAGTCTCATGTCTTACAAGAAGGCGAGGCAAAAGTTTGAGAGTGAAAGTTAAAGTTAAAATAGGAGTACAGTAGACGACTAAAAAAATATAGAGATTTGGGTGTTGAATTCTTTTTCATAGCGCCATATATGTATAATTCAAAGGTAAGGCTTTGGCAGTAGTCTTCTAATTTCCATGAATAATGCAATTGGAAATGCTATGATTGGCGTGACAATTTTTACAGAAAAAATTCTAATGAAAATCGTGTCAATATTCTAATGATATAATAAAAAATTTCAAGAAAAAGAAAAGAAACAAATAGTTGCTAAAGAGTAAATCAATACGCAATAATTCACGATGGAATCCTCGACCCAACATTCGAACATGTTTTTACCATATGAGAGTTTAAAATGTGAATAATTGGAAGCTTATTTTAAATATTCTATGCATAATGCAGGAGACAAAAATTGTTTTTCATATTTGTGAAGAATCTCCACGAGATCCCATGTGAAACGTATTGTTTCTTAAAAATTTAATTTTCTCTTTAATTCAAATTTACGGCAATGATATCATATAACATAGTTTTACGTTCATCATTTGTTGAACTGAATTTCTAAATACACTGGACAGATTGGGTACCGCACCTTTAAAATCGCACGAGAGGGTGAATTAGTTGCGAAAACCCGCTCTATACACCCCCGATCACCATACCCAACCAAAAAAATAAAATTAAATTAAAGTTCATCGAATTTCCTAAGTTCTACTTTGATAACTAAGGAGGAGTTTTTTTCAACTTATCGCTCGTCTTTGCTTTTGTAGGCTCCAGCATGTTAAGTCGTCGAATCGATATGTACGAACGATTCGAGTAGGATTTGTTGCGGAGGAGACAAGTGAAATCAGGCCCACCATGCTTTACAAAGAGTTAAAACTGTTGATGTCGTTTGATTAATTTCTAGTATTACTATGTAATTAAATATTTATAATAGTGATAGCTTCGACGTTTTCGAAGTCTGAAGCAATAACGAATTTTTTATTTTCAAGCTAAAGTAGGAGATCAAAACGAGGACGTGTGCACAAAGTTATTTGGCTTTTTACAAGGTGGGTTGTCGTCATCTAATGCATATATGACGCAACAATTTAGTTTAAAGCCAATAAAAGTTCCTAATTCGACGGTGGCTTGGTGGCATAAGAGTTTCCTGATGTAGAATTCTGCTCTTCCATGCCAAAAGACGGGAATTTCTTTTCAGGACCGAAAAATCTTCACAAATATCTGTTAGTGTTTGTTGACGCTAATGACAGAATTTTGGTAAAATCTTCACAAATATCTGTTAGTGTTTGTTGACGCTGATGACAGAATTTTGGTCATAATTGACGAGTAGTGAGCTCAGTTGAAGAAAGTAAAGTTTGGTCAAAACGGATATCATCAATGAACATTACCATGGGTAACGTGAAGGAAGTTGATAATGCGCCAATAAAGTGATCGCCAGCAAGTAGTGCGGAGATCATCGCCAAGAGCCTTCGCCAGTCAACAATCGATAGATAAAGTCATCATCAATAGCAAATAATTGCAGATTTTGCTAAGTAGTGTCATTTATTAACAGAACAAAGGTTTGCCAAAACATCACTCAAAGACAGAGATGGTGGATTGACACGAGCACAAAATTGCCCAGTAGTCATGTCTATAGTCTCGGAATTTGTAAACCTATTGTATATAATCACTAGTAGATAATAGAGAATTGCGGCTAGAATATGGGAAAGCGGAACTGCTTAACAATGAGCATAGATGGTGCGGATCAAGTAGGAGATTGGGTCATTGAAGCCCAATCCCATGAAACTCTCCCTCTGAGCCGGGAGTTACTCAGACTTTTCTTTCATAGCATGGGCAAGTTTGGTGCGGAGGAGCTCGACAGCAGCAACCATGTTCTCGAGCGCACGTTTGACCCCAACGTGTTCACGAGTCTTGAATTTGTAGTCAGGGTTAAACGACAATATGTTTCTTGTGAGTTTCTTGGTGATACTGTCAGCAATCTGTTCAGCTGATGGTATTCTAGGAGATAGGATGTCATAGACACCTAGGCCAATCTCAGCACCAAAGTTGACTCCCTCAAGGAAAACTGACTCATCAGAGCGATAGTTCTCGATTGTGACGACATCAACATCCATGTTGATGATTGAGAGGGGGAAGTCGTTGAACTGGGAGCAATACGTGTGAGTGCGGATCTGCCAATCAATAACAACCACCGAGTGAAATCAGTATACGTGGGGAACGGATCTTCCCACATAAAAAAAGGAAAAGAAAGAAAGACAAGTAAGAGAACTATGAAGGGACCTGGGTAGTATCCTGGACACCACAGTTAGTAATTCTAAAAGAGTGAACAGCCTAATCCAAGTAGGAAGCTTGCTCAGACTTTCTTAGTGGCAGACCATCTCTCAAAGCTAGCTCATCGATCTGAAAAACATTGATCCCTGCCTTCTCGAGATCTTCAACTTCATCCTTGATGGCCAAGGCAATTTGATAGCAAGTATCGGACCTGTGAAACAGAGATTCATTATTCTAGTCCTAAAAGGAGAAATAAAGTTTATGTTGTTTGATCAATCCCATGTACACATGAAGTTCATGTTCTTCTATACTTGGGTTGGTCATTTCGGACAAAGGACCAGTTGAGAATGGTGACAGGCCCTGGAAGCATTCCCTTCATAGGGCTAGTAGCCATGCTCTGGACCGCAGTGGACCAGAAGATATACGGTAGCTTGGGGTGGCTCAAATCACCATAGATGATGGGTGGTTTCACGCAACAAGATCCATAAGATTGCACCCACCCATTAATGGTGAGGGAAAAACCTGACAATTGCTCCCCAAAGTATTCAACCATATGGTTCCTCTGCATTGGATACATCCAGATCAAGATGTTCAAGAAAGAAATCATAGCTCATAAGATGCTCTCTATCTATCCGACATAATCTGTCTTAATTACAGTACCAGATTCAAAGACCTACCTCAGGCTCCCCATAAACCAAGACATCTATGTCAAGCTCCTCTTGAAGCTTGACAACTTTGTTAATTTCCTCCTTGATGGCCTTAATGTATTCTTCCTCAGAGATCCTATAATGAAGTGCAGTCAGGAGAATGACGAGGTTCATAACAAAAAAAAAATAACAGCCTATGTCATATCCAACATCGTTTAATTAAAAAAGGAAGATCTAATTTACTCACTTTTTGGCCTTGTACTGAGAGTGTGGACTTCTGAGTTCCTTGGCAATGGAGTCAACGGTGGCTGCTGGCATGACCAAATTAAGCTTCTTTTTTTTAGCATCAAATCTAGCACTCACAGTTGTGGCACGGCGATGATCAGAGCCCCTCAAAGCAGTAGCCTGAGAGAGACGAGAATATCAAGATTTCAAGACACCAATAATATAATTTTAATCGATATTTTGGAATGCATAAAAGATGAAGGGTAACTAAGCAGAGGAACATACAGCCTTTTGGACAGCTTCGTTTGTGACTCTTGGAGAGGACTTTCTTGAGGCCTGAGCAGCAGCATTAGCTGAGAAGAATGCCTGAAAAGAGAGCCATTGGCAGTCATCATTGAAATACCCTCTCACGACATTAGTAATCAATATTTGGAAGTTGAAAATCATGCTTGACAAACACCCTAAAGGTGCTAGTTAACAGGCCTAGTTTAAATTAAGAACTTTGCATCCTAGTGATTGTATTTTCCCAGTCGTTGCAATATGTATGTACCTCTGTACAGCCAGTAATTAAAGAGACCCACCACAAGTTAATAACATCGGTTTCTGCCGATGACAATTCAGAATAGAGTAGAAGCAACTAATTCTAGAAAATAAGCTAACGATTTGAATTTCACCACTGTTAAGACTACCTAACAGATAACAAACCGTACCTCATCCTTTTGTCCAGCCAATGCCTTGGCCAAGGCATTGACTTCTATGACCTTCTGAGCGGCAAATGCAAGCCATGACTTGATTTCATCATCCAACTTGGTCTCACTAACTAGGTCAACAGGAACATGCAAAAGAGAGCAAGAGGTGGAGACCACAAGTTTGTCTGCAGATAAATGAGGAATTTCAGATACCAACTTAACAATAAATGACAAACAGATCATCAAAACACACTATTTGGAAAAGAAACATATGCAGAAAGTAATACCTTTTCCCACAATGCTCTCGAGGGCAAGGAGTGTGCTGAGCGATCCAGCAAGATCATTAGCCCAGATGTTCCTCCCATCAACAACTCCAGCAAAGAGATACTTGCCTGTGGGGAACCCACTCTTGATTAAATCGAGGGTATGTGTTCCATGGACCAAATCAAATCCAAATCCAGTGACAGCCTTCAAGGAAGTAAGAACTTTATATGCCTCAGCAGGAACATCAGCAAAATATGTTTCGACGGCAACATTCAGGCCAGAAAGACTTGATTCTAGTTCCGAGTATGCTTCGGTGAAAGCTTGCAGTTGGTGAGAATCAAGATCCAACACAAGGGTGGGCTCATCAAACTGAATCCATGAAGCATCGGCTGCCTTAAGTTTGGACACGACTTCCTTGGAATAATGATAACCAGTACCAAAAATGGGTCCGATTGAAAATGCACAGAAACCCACACAAAGAAAACCGGCGATCGGGATCGAGTTTCAAATAGGAATGAGACGATTGTTTTTGTTCGTCTCTTCTTGTTTGCCAGGTGATGCTGGAGTTCTTTTTGGGGGAGAGAGGGAGGTGTACACTATGAAGCACAGACATGTTGTCCGTGCTTCCGTGCCGTGTCCGACACGTGTCGGAGCGTGTCGAACACATCGACATGCTCGGATACGATCGGACACACGGTCAACGTGTGTCGGATTTTTCAACATGCGATCAACTTTTCTCGACACGCGTGTCAATGTGTGTCCGGAAGACTGATGGAGGGTAGAGGCGAGGGAGGGCGAGGGAGCAGAGGCCGCGAACAACAGCGAGAGACGGCTAGAGAAAGAGCCGAATAAGAGAGAAAGAAGAGAGAGAAAGCAAACTCTTGCCGGCGAGACGAAGCCACGAACGGACCACCGCAACGGCGAGAGACTGCTAGAGAAAGAAGAGAGAGAAAGGAAACTCCCACCGGCGAGACGAAGCCACGAACGGACCATCGTGACGGTGAGAGACAGCCAGAGAGAGCGGCGAGGGCCGCCACTGTTGTGATGGATCGGCGACGAGGAGGAGGAGGAGAAGGATCAAGAGGAAGAGGAGAGGAAGGGGGTCGTGCGGAGAGGAAGGTGGTCGTGCGGCGAGGAGGAGGAGGAGAAAGATCGAGAGGAAGAGGAGAGGAAGGGCCGAAGGGGTCGTGCAGCAAGCGGTATAAAGAGGAGGAAAGGGAGGGTAGCTAGGGTTTTGATAAGGGAATTAAAAAAAAAAAAAAGGGGGGGGGGGACGGCGTGACTTTTGAGTTTTGGGGGAGGGGAAGTGACAGGCTAGGGCGACAGCCTGTCTGTCGGTGGTCGGGAAGGGAAAAAAGTAAAATAAATTTGGGGTGGAGGGAAATGGACGAAGGAAAGAAGGGGTGGATTTTGGGGATTTTTTTTTTTTAATCAGAAAATTAAATAAATGAAATTAAAAAATAATTTCGAAAAATAAAAGTATTGAATTTTGAATAATGATAAATTTTGGTCATAGTAGAAAATCATGGATTTATTTAAATAAATTGATTCTAATTTCTTATTAATTATTAGTTTCATCAATAACTTTTGTTAAAGTTAAAAACATGTTTCGCATTAACTATGAATATATCTTTCGAATAATGAATTGATTTATTAATATTATTAGTGTAAATTTATTATAGGCTCTTTTTAAATTATTTATTTATTTATGAATTTGAATCAAATTAATTAAAAATAAAAATATTTATTTAATATATAACGTGTTACGAACGTATCGAAATTCTCTATTTTTTTAGAAATGACGTGTCGTGTCGTGTCGTATCGCGTGTCGGTGCTACTTATGGTGTATATACAGCTTCAATTGCGACGAAGAGAGAGAGTCGGGCGAGAGAGCGTGCAGGGGAGAGAGAAGAGAGAGAGAGAGAGGACAGAAGAGCGAGAGAAGTTAGCCTGACAATTTGGGACACAAGCGACACGTGTCGCGTTCTCGAGGCCCTTCTTATTTGCCATTGAGACGTACTTCTTTTGTTCTCTTCTTTTGGGGCCCCCACTTTACTTCCTATCCATCCCCCCTATTGCGATCTCTCTCTGACTCAGTCGAATGATGTTTTCTCGATCTAAGAGAATGCAAAGGATGCTAAGGGTCTGCGTATAACATTTCCGTTCTTCCGGATTTCTATTCTTTTGTTCCCCAACAAAAAAAAGAAAATCCGTTTGGTAAAACTTTTTGTTCCCGGAACAATTTCTCTATTTTTTTGTTCCCGGAATAGATTTGGAGCAAAAAACGGTAAAAAAAAAAAAAAGCTGCTTCTTGTTCCCGATAACAATTTCTAGAAATAAGCCAATTTTCTTTTTTATTTTTCTTTTGTTCCTCTCTCTTGCCGTGGCCACCTCCAACCGCCTGGAGCCACCGCCGACCGCCCGCCGCCCGCCCGCCGCCCCGCCCGCCACCCGCCACCGCCGCCTGCCCGCCAACGGGCAGCGATTGGCGGTCGGCGATCCATGAGCAAGAATAAAAAGCTGATCGTAGTATGAGAAGGTGTTGCCGGGAACGTACTTGATGCCGACACCAGCCATCTGCTTCCAGATATATGTCCTGAGATCAACCGCAACTTTTTGCAACTCCTCCGCACTGCTCTTTCCATCCCAGAATGATTCCAGGGCGAACTTTAGCTCCCTCCTGGGGCCTATGTGAGGATATCCAGCAACGTGGGACGCCATTTTTCTGGATCATCATACAAACATCAAACTACATATAAGATAACCAGTGTAACTCACCTAGTTACCAAGTCTGAGAAAATGGAGGAATGCGAGCGACGCAAGGGTCTTTCCTGTGGGAACGAGACCAACAGTTTGTCGATTGCAAAGATGAGAGTGCGCGGGATAGAGAGGGAAAGGAAGAGAGGTAACAGGACGAAGAAACTAACGGCTTTTATGGAGGCAATATCATGTGGACGAGAGCCAAATTTGTCGTTTCCGTGCGAGTGATTCAAAGCGAGCAGCGTCAACTCCAGGCGATATCAACAGTTGTCGGATGCGCGCGTGTTTTGTTTTTATCTAAAATGCGGACGATCTTCGTTACTAAGTTCTTTACAAATATATCAAGTATCAAGAGCATCCGCACATAATAAATCTAAAAATACAAACGCGGGATTAGTAACCCAATTTCTAGGAAGACAATTCATGCGTTGAGGGGGCTATCCAATCCGCTGTTTTGTTTGTATTGCAATAGGCTTTGGCTTTGACAATTCATGTGTCCCCAAACAATAGATTGTGAATATAAAAGTGTTTTGCAACCCATCACAATCTATTGTTTGGGGTTGAAGGTCTCGTCCCCATTACATCAAAGGTAAAAGTGTTTCTCACCCCACCGTAATCTAGATCTTGTCCCCCGATCATGATATATACACTCAATAGAAAACATCAATGGCATGCTGTCTTCTCCTCCTCCTCCTCCATTTTTTTTCAAGGAACTCCTCAGTCGATGCGACTTTTGTGACGCTTAACTTCGCTCCATCCAATATTTTAATTGTTTCTTTTTCAAATAACAGTAGTATTCATTCCCTTTAAATAAACTGTCGTTGGATTGATTTTTAATCGCGCTTAATGACAACAATGAATCAGAGATGATACGCAAGTAGAGTTGATTGTTTAGCTTCACCTGACTAATAAGCAATTTAGGCAAGCATCTTCGCATGCCCGTTGCGATTGTTTCTACATCGACTGATTTAATCAAGTGGCAAACCATAATGCCGATGAATGGAACACATAGCTCGATGAATCAATTTTTCACGGATCAATCTCGACAAGTTTAGTATTTTCCTTTAAACAAACAAGCAAATTGGAAATAGGTCAAAATAAAGGCGAATTTCAGATGAAGGTTATCCGCGTCTCAAATCATGTTGCGATACGTACTGCCACGGGATCACCATTGCAGTGATTTGGAAAAAGTAAAGAAGGTCATTGTGCCCGCTGTTGGAGCAAAAGTTTCCTCCATGAGCTGCTTAATCGACGATCCTATTAAAGATCGACTAAATAAAAAGAAAAAAAAAATCCAGCACCGCAGAAAAAGTGGGTGCCATATTGAAAAACATGCCGATTCTCTCCACGTTAATCCCACCTTGCCCTTCCTCGCGGCTTTTCCACTCGCGCTTTTTCCAGGGCAAGGACTACCTTACCTTGCATACATGTATGTATATATGTATGTATATTGAAAACTGATGGTTTTATTTATTTATGTTGATGGGCCTTAAAGGGCCCGTCCGCCCATGTTGGGCCTAAAAGCCCAACCCGCAAGATAATGGCCCATGTATGAAGTGTTGAGATGTGAAGAGGTGTTACGTTGAGGGGTTATGACTTTTGGGGGAACGTATTACGTTGAAGAGTTACGTCTCTTGGAGGAGACGTATTTAAGAGAGAAAAGAAAAGAGAGGAATGTACCTTTTCAACGTACATGAGTTTTTTCCTCCCTCTCTCTCCCTCCTAAAAGCCTAAGAGAACAATATCCTAAAAGAGACGGATTTTTCTCCCCTTCAAGGCGATAGTACATCATCAGATAGAACGGGATCAGTTTTTTCTTCCTCAAATCAACATCGGTGTTTAGTCTGTGGAAACAAGGTACGTTCGATTATGTGATGTGCCTTAGGATCGGTGATTCATGTTTATTGGGCTTGCTTCCGCTTCGTTGTTTCTGTTGGGGATTCTATTCTGTGCCAAATCACTGTTTTGGGAATTCCGTTTTTCCCGACATTGGTATCAAAGCCCTAGTTCATGTTTCCCAACCCCTTTTCATGTTTGTGAATTGTTTTTGATTAAATTTCGGTCGAATTTTCGAGAAAAGCCGTCGCCGGTCGATCGGGGACAAAAAAAACCCAACACCCGCATATTGTTCACCCCTGTTTGTGTTTTTCTGTAAATCAAAATTTGTTTCTAATAGCGTAGGGTTGAAGGTCTCGTCGATACGAGAAAAATGAGTGGCGGATCGTCGCCGGGGGCCGCCGGACGCGCCGCCACGCGCAGCCAGAAGGAACCGGCATCGTTGCACGTGTCGATTCAGTCCCTCAGGCGCGTGCGACGCACGCGCGTGGTCGCCGACGCACGCCCGTGCGCAGCACGCGCGCGAATGCCGACGCGCGCACGCGCGTGGCACGTGCCGGTCGGTTCATCCAACCGGCCCGACCGTCCGACCGGTCCGACCTGCCGACCAGTCCGACCGGTCCGACCCGGTTGACTTGACCGTTGACCGTGACCATTGACTTGACCGTTGACTTTGATCGTTGACTGTTTAAAAAAAAAAGAATTTGTTTCTTTTTTTCCCAATTAAGTCAATGTGGATTATATGTAATCCCTAATTTGTTCTACATTTGTTGCAGGAACAATACCTCCCCTTTAGTTGCGCACACCTATTCGTGTAATTACCGATAAACAAAAGGAACTTTCTAGGCTGATAGCTGAGCTGACTGATTATCGATAGAAGAGTGGCGACTTAATTGATCATGTTCTTGAAGTCAACGGGAAAATACAAAAGGCCATATAGAATGGTCGTCCCATGCCACAATCTGATATGGTGCGATTTTTCATGAACACTCTTCCACCAGAATGGCAAGGAGTGTTGAATCTCTTATGAGAAGTCAACAGAGATACTTTGTATAAGAGACTTGTGATGGCTTTTATAGATAAATATTACTGGATTACTACAAAAGAAAAGATCAAGAAATTGAAGAAAAAATGATCTTTCCCAGTTCATATATTGACTTGGTGTTAGATGTTTTGTCTGGTCTTTTTTTTAGTATGCTTGATGGACATATTATGTAAATGTTTTCTACCTAGTTGTTGTTGGTGTAGCAACTGATATGTTAGTTGTATTATGTGAAAGCATTATTATTATATCATTGTTTGATATCAAATATTATTTGCTTTTGTTATTATTAACTGTTGTGGGTAGTTCTTAGAAAAAAAAATTTGTAATTTCAAAGAATTTATTTTGCATAGAATATTATATTAATAATAATTCCAAGTTAGGATTTTGGATGATGATTGGAAATATAGTGACCTTTTGATTCTGAAACCTTACTTAAAATTATTCATTAATATGATAGTTTTGTGCAAAATGGATGCATAAATGATAGGCATTAATAATTCGTGCATATATGTCTGATGTGTTCAGATCAATGGCTTCAGCCACAAAGAGCATAGTCGCTGAGCTGAACAAAGGTGAGAAGCTCAATGGCGATAACTATGAAATATGGCACATGAAAATCCAATATGTGCTGGAAGAGCAAGAGGCACTAAAAGCTCTTAACCTGACCATGGAAATACCTGAAGATGGAAACACTGCACAACACAAGAGAGATAAGGATACATTTGCTGCTTGGAAAAGAAAGAACTCTCTTGCTCGCAATACGTTGCTAAGTAGCATGGAAAATGACGTCATGCGAGAGTTTAGGCGTTTTGAGAATGCCAAGGAAATGTGGGAAGCATTGGCAGCAAGATTTGGTCATACTTCGGTGACCAGACTAAGACAGCTCACTATTAGGTTTGACTCTTACAAGAAGCCTCATGGTCAGACCATGAAGCAACACCTTAGAAAGATGTCAAACATGATTAATGAGCTGAAAGATACTGGCCATGTCCTGACTGATGAGCAGCAAGTGCAAGCAATGATTCGTTCCTTGCCTCAGAGTTGGGAGCATATGAAGGTGCACCTGACTCATAATGAGAATATCAAAACATTTGAAGATGCAGTGCGTCATCTTGAGCTGAAAGAGGACCGCCTCTTGGCGGCTAAGCTGGAAACTAAAATTCATCATGCTGGTTCCAGCTCACATGGAGCTTCGAGCTCCAAACGCAAACGTCCTAACTGGTTCAATAAAAGGAAAGGCAAGGAAGCGAGTGCTTCAGGGAAGAAACCAAAGGTTGACCAACATGAAAGAGGAAAGCGTCATCGAATGAAGAAGTTGACAAGGGTGAAATGTTACAATTGTGACAAGAAGGGTTACTATGCTCGTGATTGTCGAGAGCTAAAGAAGGTACACACCCCCTATACATTTCAGAACTTTACTTATGTGTCAAGTTCTGTATTCTTAACTGAGTCTAATCCTTTGTGGACTGTAGATTCAGGAGCAACAGACCATGTAGCGAAGGATAGAGAATCCTTCGTGGAATTTCGACGAATACCAACTAGAACTAAGTGGATCTATGTAGGAAACAACTCCAAAGCCGAAGTAAAAGGAATTGACATATGTCAATTGAACATGCGTGGTGGACGCACTTTATTCCTACATGATATGTTGTATGCTCCGGAGATTCGTCGGAATTTAGTGTCTATTTTAGTGTTGGTTAAGCTTTATTTTAATATGAACTTCCATAATAGTAGTGTGGATTTGTATTTGGATACAAACTACTATGGTTGTGGTTATTTTCTAGATGGTTTTATTGTATTAAATGTTGACTATAGTAATGCCAATGTTTGTTATTCCTTTTTCACGTCTTCTAATTCATATAATAATAATGTGAATGTGTGACATGCTAGATTTGGTCATATTGGCCAACAACGTATGAATAGACTAGCCAAAGAGGGCTTGTTGGGCAATATTGAAAAGTCGATTTGCCTATATGTGAGCATTGCCTAATAGGGAAAACGACAAAGAAACCATTTGGAAAATGTAAAAGAGCTTAATTTCCTTTGCATTTAATCCATTTTGAAGTCTGTGGTCCGATGAATGTGAGAGAAAGGTATGGAGTTGTTTATTTCATCACATTTATAAATGATTATATTCGATTCAGATATATCTATTTGATTTCTCATAAATTTGAAGTATTTAGTTGTTTCAAAAAGTTTATGAGCTTGGTAGAAAATCAATTAGACAAGAAAATAAAAGTATTGAGATCCGATCGAGGTCGTGAATATTTATCTGATAAGTTCATAAATTTATGTGATGAAAAAGGAATAGAAAGACAGTTGTCTATTCCATATACACATCAACAAAATAGTGTTGCAGAGAAAATGAACAGAACCCTACAAGAAATGGTTAGATCCATGATGGCGCATGCTAACTTACCTATCACTTTTTGAAGTGATGCGTTATTAACTACTGCCTATATACTTAACCGGGTGCCTTCCAAATCAGTTACTTCCACTCCATATGAGTTATGGATAGGTAGAAAATCGGACTTAAGTTTTCTTAAGCCATGGGGTTGTGCTGCCTATACTCATGAGCCCTCTCACAAATTTGGGAAATTGGGTCCCAGAGGAAAGAAGAGTATTTTCGTAAGATATTCCAAACACTCGAAATGGTATGTGTTCATAGGTGAGCAGGAAAGTAGAAGTATAACTGAATTCGAATCACAGGATGTCACATTCTTAGAGAATGAATTTCTTAAGAATGGCGAAATAGGTGAGGATTACTCCCTATTTGAAACCTTAGATTCAGATAATGAATTTAGTGGAGTTCATCCAAGTGGGAGTAACATGAGAAGTGATGAATTTAATTCCACTCACTCTCAATTACAACCACATGATGAGATAATATCGTCATTATCTAATCCGAGTGGGAACATGATGGGGAATGATGTACAAAGTATACAATCTCCCATACGGTGAACATGTCGCAAAAGTATTCCCCGTCGATGGTTTGACATTGAAGGGGAAACTTTTATGGTTGCTCCACAAGATGAAGATGAGCCAAGAAATGTTAATGAGGCTCTAAACTGCCCTAGTAAGGAAAAATGGATGCATGCAATAGAAGAGGAGATGGAGTCAATGAAGTCAAACCATATTTGGGAACTGGTTGATCTTCCAGAAGGACGCAAAACTATTGGGAACAAGTGGGTTCTCAAAATAAAGCGTAAAGCTGATGGCTCAATAGAAAGGCATAAAGCTCGCCTTATGGCGAAGAGGTATAATCAACAGGAATGAATTGATTATGAAGAAACATTTTCTCCTGTAGTGAGATTTACCTTGATTCGCATTATTCTGGCAATAGTAGCAAGTATGGATCTTGAGTTGCATCAAATGGATGTAAAAATTGTTTTCCTCAATGGAGAATTAGAGAAAGAAATATATATGGAACAACCTACTGGTTTCATTATGGAAGGTCAAGAAGAAAAGGTATGTCGACTTTTGAGATCGATATATGGCCTTAAGCAGTTGTCAAGACAATGGTATATACGTTTTCATAATGCCATAATGGTATATGATTTTACAATGATTGATGAGGATCATTGTATATATATCAAAAGATCTAAAGATCAATTTGTGATCATATCATTATATATTGATGATATACTAATTGTCGGAAGCAATATGGAGTTTGTTAATACTATCAAGAGTTTGTTATCTTCCAACTTTGAGATGAAAGATATGGGTGAGGCTGCATACATTATTGGAGTTAAGATTTCAAGAGATCGTTCGATCATTATCTCTTTCGCAAGAAACATACATAAATAAGGTTCTTGAACGATTTCGTATGCAAGATTGTAAACCCATAGATACTCCTATTGCAAAAGGTGAAGGATTGAGCCATAAACTGTGTCCAAGGACTTCACAAGAGAAGGAACAAATGAAACATGTTTTTTATGCTAGTACTGTTGGGAGCTTAATGTACGCTATGATGTGTACAAGACCTGACATATGTTTTGCAGTTGGAATGGTGAGTAGATACCAATCCAATCCAAGTCAAGCACATTGGAAAGCCGTTAAAAGAATACTGAGGTATATGAAGGGAACTGCTGAATTACCAAGGAAATGATCTACAACTTGAAGGCTATTCGGATGCTGATTGGGGAGGAGATTTAGATGAAATGAAATCTACCTCTGGATTTGCTTTCTTACTGAATAATGACACCATATCATTGAGCAATAAGAAACAAACGTGTATAGCCTTGTCCACGATGGAAGCTGAGTTCGTGGCATTATTAGTAGCAATACAAGAAGGTGTTTGGCTTAAGAGATTTTTGGATCATTTAGATGCTATTGGGTATGCTGCAAATCCATTATTGGTTAACTGTGATAGCCAAGCAGCTATAGCGTACACCAAATATCCAAAATATCATGGCAAAACCAAACATATATATACCAAGTATAATTTTGTCAAGGATATGGTTGCACGAAAATATGTGAACTTATAGTACATATCTACGCATAGAATGGTGGCAGATCCTATGACAAAGCCAATACATAAAGATGTGTTTTGTGGTCATGTAAAATCTCTAGGACTGCATAGAGGCTGATGTACTAAATATTGTAATTTCCCTGAAGTGTTCACATTTAATGAATTTGCGTTTTTTTCTTTTTTCATCATTAATACCTATGAATCTTTGTTTGACGTTTATGCATCTTAATGCTCAGTGCATTATATTAAGTTGATAAAGTATGTCGGACAGATAAAAGATTAACCCACTCACACGGGTAATCGCCCCTATTTACTGTATGATAAATAAAGATGAGACGTTTTTTAAGTTTATTATCTAGTCGATAATCGAGAGCTCAAGCTTAAAATATATATGTCACCTTAACTGAGTGTTAAGATGAGGACATAACATTTACTATGTCCGAAAGTAAAATAACTCACATATTTTACTTTATCTGTCTATGATGCCAGATGTGAGTTCTGATGAATTCTGTGAACGAGTAGATATGTGAACTCAAGTTAGACATTATGTATGTCTAAACTATCATTTGTACGGTATTGATGGTGTAGACATACGCTCCATGAGAAAGGAGTTAATACCGTAATACGTATTTCATACTACGTATGCATGAGACGACCAATAAGAATGACAAAAGTTTGATCTCAACTTTTATGCCGTATGAGACTCTTGAGGAAAAGAGTTCCTCAATTTAGTGCCCTCATGACTCTTACTTATTCTCAAGATTTTTATTCAGTGATTTCTATCTTAGGATGTTGCCAATGATCATGAATTGATTCGATCTGATGGGACATTTCTAAAAAAGCAAGCTGAACTGAAATTGAGAGTTTGAAGGAAAGAGGAAGATCGAATATGGAGAATCACATTCTAAGTTTTGTATTCACTAGTCGACCAATTATAACTATCTTTGGGATAATCGTAATTGTGAATACAATATATCATTATTTAAAAGAAGATCAAGAGAGATATAAATGTGATCGATCGATCTAGGGTACTGTATACTAAATCTACTCAGAGTGTGATGCCCATTATGAGCTGCTATATATTCCTAGCAGATGTATAGCAACGAGCTCTCAAAGTATGCTGATCGCACGGATTATTCACCGGTATGAATGTTGTGGAGAGGTAAAGAGGATCATGTTCGGCCCACCATGTGCGAGTGGGAGATGATGGTTTTATTTATTTATGTTGATGGGCCTTAGAGGGCCCGTCCGCCCATGTTGGGCCTAAAAGCCCGGCCTGCAAGATAAGAGCCCATGTATGAAGAGTTGAGATGTGAAGAAGTGTTACGTTGAGGGATTATGACTTTTGGGGGAACGTATTACGTTGAAGAGTTACATCTCTTGGAGGAGATGTATTTAAGAGAGAAAAGAAAAGAGAGGAATGTACATTTTCAACGTACGTGAGTTTTTTCCTCCCTCTCTCTCCCTCTTAAAAGCCTAAGAGAACAGTATCCTATATACGGATTTTTCTCCCCTTCAAGGCAATAGTACATTATCAGATGGAACGGGATCAGTTTTTTCTTCCTCAAATCAACATTGGTGTTTAGTCTGTGGAAACAATGTACATTCGATTATGTGATGAGCCTTAAGATCGGTGATTCATGTTTTACTGGGCTTGCTTCCGCTTCGTTGTTTCTTTTGGGGATTCGATTCTGTGTCGAATCACTGTTTTGGGAATTCCATTTTTCCCGACAAAAACAAAAGAAGAAATCGAAAAACGAGTTGGTGGCTGGAAGGGTTTTGGTGGTGGAGCTACCCCGCAAGTGACCATGGTATTTTTAATCTTCTTCCTTAACGAGCGAAACGTGTTGCTCAATAAATCAGCTTTTATTGATCAATCTTATTCAAGGAAAAAAAACCCTGCTTTGTCTTTTTGAGTATACTATAATTGTGCAGATTGCAAGTATGATTGCCAAAGAAGATAGACAAGAAAATTGTCCAAAAATTTATTGTACTTTTATTGTAAATTCAATCTTAAACTTTTTTAATTTTATCAATTTAATTATAAATATTTTCATATTTTACCAATTGAGTCCACCTAATCAATTTTGAATCACAATGTGTTACCGTTGATAATTTTTAATAATATTTTTTCAATTTTTTAATATTCTTTTGAATTTATATTTTTAATTTTTTTCCTTTTTTCCTTTGCTTTTTTTTAGTTTCTTTTCTCTGGTAGTAAGGTAACCGGCGACTCTTATGGGCGGACGAGGTCATACCTCATATTGGTCCTGGGCATCGTAAAATGATAACAAAAGATGGAACGTACAACGTTGGAATCAACATCTAATCACGCATCGAATCACACACCTATTTTATAGCCACAAACTTCACCAAGAACCCAGGGCACACGCAAGGCTTCAACCGTCATAGCCTTCCAAAAGGACACCGCTTTTGCGTTGCGCGCGGTCCAACGTGCGGTCGTTTCGTAGGATCGGATAAGGCCTGTCGTTTTCTTGACCGAGCTTAATTACTGCTTCGGAAACTTGCAAGTTGAGCGGTCGTTCGACGGGGGTTCGTTTCGTTTCGTTTGTGGAAAATCCCTGAGGTGACGTTATTCTTTTGTGGGGTAAGACAGCGTGTCCTGACTGCTAACCTTAAAAATCACTTGCCCTCTTGTTTCGCTCCCTTTGGTAGGGTCTTGTCTCTGTCCTACCTACATTTTTGTCCCCACCCCACCTTTCCAAACGAAAATGTGTTTCCAACTTTTGAGTCATCCAATTAAATTGGAAGAAATCGACCCGCCCGCTTGCGAAATCCATGCTGTTAATGAGAGCATTTCACAGTTGTGAAGAAGTGCAGCCAAACTTTGGTAGATCAGGACCATAGGTTGAGCCGTATCTAATTGGATCCAGTTTCGTTTAAAAGTTAAAGCATTCACCCGCATCTCCACTTGAAGCCCGTTTGGTGTAAGCATGACCTGAACTTTCTAATTGAGGTGTGATGTGTTGTAATGTGCTACGAGTATGACTTGTACGTGTGATGCCTTACGTATTAGAAAGTTGGAGCGCCCTAAAAGCCTTGTCATCATGGAGGTGCTACGGCTCTATGGCTGTGAGGGGTTTGGCTCCGAACACCTCATCAAAGATGCAACTCCCTTTTCACGCCAGATCTGTAGAGGCCTGCACAGCTGGCGAAGATCACTGATGACCCTCATCGGCAGAAAAAGAAACCCGGAAACAAGGAAAAATAAACAAAAAATTCAAAATGATAATTAAATAATCAAAAAATTATTAAAAATTATCCACATTAACAAATTAAAATCAAAGTTGACTAGATTTATTGAATTAGCAAAACGTCAAAACATTTAGAACTCAATTGGCAAAATTGAAAATTTTAAGACTGAATTGACAACAAAATTGCAATAGATTTAGAATTTTTTGGACAATTTTCCCGATAGACAACTGCTCAATTGACTCTGAAACGACTTCCACTTAATGCTTTCAAGATTAAAGGCCTACATAGACGGATTAAAGGTAACTTTGAAGATGGCCGAAAATTCCGCGCTTTCATTCTCACTATGCCGCAACATACACTCTGGCCTTCGCTTGTGCAATATTTATCTTCAAGAGATTGTAAATCTATGTGAGGGCCAATTTCTTGAAATATGGGAAGAGAGGAGATCGTAGGGTTGTAAGAGGTGCTCTAAGCTTGTTGTAGTGTGAGCACCATCTACAAACCGTACAAAACTCAGCGATTACTTAATGGATTCGTGTGTTTGGTTTGATTAGTACTTCAAAAGTTAAAGTTTTAAAATTGTGGAAATTTTATGATATATGATGATAATACTAAAGCGTGTTTGGTTTGACTTTCAACCAAACCTTGCTACATAAGCTAACCGACGTCCATATCAATAATATCTTATCAAAATTAACTTGGATGAGTGAATTGGTATTAGTTTTTCTTTTTTTCTTTTTTTGGCCTAAAAGGTTTAGAAATGAGTTAATATTAATAAAATGTTTATGACTAAATTGGCACGAATGCTTTAGGTTTAGGACTTTCGTTACACTTTTCTCGAAAAGGCTGAACTACCATGAATCTATCTTGAAATATCTTCTATCTCTTTAATTCTTTTATTATATGTCTAATAGAAGTTACTATGTATGCATTACTAATCTCCTCCCACAAAAGCACATTCGCACATCTTCACTCAGGAGTTTTAATGTTGTTGAAACAACCAATCACCCCTTCTTAGTTATTGTTTTAGCTATTTTAACAGGAAAATGTCACAAGAGGTACATGAATTTTGATCTAATATGCAATGTAGTCCTTAAATTATTAATTTATTTAATTTGGTCCATGAACTTTTAATTTATTTGATTTGGTCCATGGACCTTTTGCTAAATGTCCAAAATAGTCCCTAGACTATACAAAGTTGTTCAATGTGTCATCTCGGAATATGAATTAATGGAAGGACGGCATTGAATAATTTTATATAATCCATGAACTACATTGAACATGCACCTAAAATCGAGGGGATTATATTGAATAAATTAAAATTTCAAGGATCACATTATACATTGGCTCAAAGTTTAGTGACCATTTGGGTAATTATTCCCATTTTAATTGGTATCATAGCATGTTGCTTAATTTTTTTGAAGTGCTATTTTTCATTGGAGTATCCGACAACCCATTTCTAGACCACAAATGTTTGATGGATATAACTATGTCTCCTGGAAATATAGGATGAAAATATCTGCACAAACAATCTGTGGAATGCAGCGGGGCTGAGAATCCAAATATATTAATCACGAGTTATTCCACATTTAATGGATTGAATGAATAAGACCCACAAAACTGAACCCCACTCGGCTTAAGGAAACACACCTCAATAATATTAACTCTACAAAATCAAGGAAAATGACCGCTATGAAATCATCGCAATAGCAGGAACTCAACTTGCGCAAGGTACTTTGATACTACCGGATTGGATCGACGATGAAGCCATTCTCAAAAGAGCTTGACAAAGTACGGGCCTTTAACACATGGAATATACCATGTTCAAAAATCGAGATAGATGCCAGAAGCACCCAACCCCCATAAATCCAAGGGTGTTCTTCAGGGCTAGCGGTATATCGCGGAGCTTTATAAAAAGGTGCAAGAAGACCCGATGCAAACAAAAAGGTAAAGACCGAAACGAGTAAAAACCAAAAGAACTAGCGACCATTACCACGACTAGAATGAATTGTTTGTGTTGCAAGTTAGAGATGAGTCGAAATGTATATTCCTTTAAACAAACAAGTTAGAGATAAGTCAAAATGTATTCACTTTTAGATGGTTTCTGCAGTAAGAATCGGTCGCGTTACAATAATGACTTATAGAAAGGAAACCCCTCTCTACGTGTCGCACTCCTACCACGAACTCCATCATTGTCACTTCTCTCTCTCTCTCCGCGAGATTCGTTTCATATATGACCGACCTCCTATATACTTCCTTTTCCTCCGCGAGATTTGTTTCATAAATGACCGACCTCCTATATACTTCCTTTTCCTCTCACCGCCCTTTGTATCCATTTCTTGAGGACTCGGCCCTCACTTTGAAATCCCAATCTCAACAAGAAAGGTTGTGGGGCTATGGTTTGCACACTAAAAAGCATAAGTTTGGGCCTCAAAACGAATCAATACTTGCTCATAATATCTAATTTTTGAAGCGACGTTCTTTGAATAACACATGACACTAAATGTTGCTCATATATGTGAAAAATTCCCATCTATGAGATTCCTTGGGAATGGTACTGTTTCTTAAAAAGTGTAGTTTTCTTAATTTAAATGTAAGACTATAATATTATATAACATTGTTTTAACGTCAATCAAATTCCAAATGCACCAAGTCGATAGGAGAATGCGCTCTTAAGATTGACCGGGAGGTGAACTAGTCAAAGTGCATGAAACCAATGGCAAAATTCCCTCATGAATGCTTCATGGCGAAGAATGTCATGAAACTCCAATAGCCAGTGGTAAGACCAACTACAGTTGCATCTTGTCGCATGCTTCTGATGTTGCGATCAAGCTGAACCAACGTGGACAATGGCGGTACGAGATCTGGGACGGAGGCAGTGAAAATTTGATGTAACTATAGTAGAATCACGCTTAGGCAAAGTACGTAACTATTGGTAATAAGTCATGCTACATCGTACGTTTCCGCAATGAAGGTGGTTCTTAATCTTGTTATTTTCATTTTAATGTCTGGCTACAAGAGCATTTGTCGTGGCCCTTCGTCAAGTCGCGCAGTTATCTTCAGTAAAGACATCCGAAGCATTACTATCAAGTATCAGAGGAGATTGATTTCTTCAGTCATGGCGCTAATCAAACAGAGTGCAGATTTCTCTCTCCGTCTTGCTCTGCGTCATTTAACAAACTGGTGCAAGATTCAAAACCCTGTAGTTGAATCACCGAGAATATAGGCAGTCACAGAGAGCATTGCAAGCATGTGTTGTGTCGAGGGTTTCATCAAAGATCTTTCGAGATACAATAAAATGCAAAGGCCGACGGACCACATTTCTAAGAGCCCCATTTTCCTAACAGGCCCAACCCTGCACTGGCGTCGATTGTATCGGGCCGTATTATGCCTGGGCCGTCAAGCTTGTTTTAAGCTCGGCGTATCATAAGCACTCAGTGCAGCAGCCCAATATATTTGGTAGATGAATCGTTCATCCATGGACAAGCTTGTTTTAAGCTCGGCCTATCATAAGCAGCTAATGCGTTTGGCAGGGGATATAAGAGGTGCCTTCAAAAGAAACGGCAGGAAAGTTAGAAGCAAGTAAAGCTTGGATGAATGAATTAAAATCCACACTCTTTGTATGCAGATTAGGTTTTTCTGTTCCTTCCTGGCAGAAGTTTTAAGAGGAGGTCAAACAGATCAAACTTTATAGATACTGACATTAGCTTGACTTACTGCATTTATTGCTTTTGACCGGGTGGAAAGAAACCATAGAAACCATAAGAATATAACAGCTATTTTGAATTTGACGGGAATATAACGTATGATTAGTCCATGACATGATACAAGCTTAACTCAGCACAACCTTAATCTTTGCGATGGCCAATTCGTTATCCCAAGTCTTGACAGAGCCTATACAGCAATTCAAAAATTACAGTTTTGCGCAGCAGCACATCAAGTCAAGTATCTTGCACCCCCAAAACTCTCATACTTATTTGAGCTCAGCACTCGGAACCACAACCAATAGATTTTATAGATGATATGTTCATACATGGACGAGCTAGTTTGAAGATCGCCATATCATTTAGCAGCCAATGCATTCGGCAGCAGATATCACGTATTCAAATGAAACAGCAGGAAAGTTCCTTTCGAAGGGACGGTACCCACAAAAAGAGAAATTGAAAGCGGGACGTCCATGCACAAGAAGGTAATAATAATTTATTCATTATCTATATCCTTTATATTCGCACCACATGTTCTGGGGGAGAGGGTACAAGGACAAAACTAATATACTCCAAAGAGTATGACTCCTAACATTCCATAGAGAAACTCGATTATTGGATCAGTGATAAAAGACGGGAATATTCCCTCGTGTAGGAAGGATCAATTGACAAGGGAGGTTACTCATACTTTTCTTTTTTAGCATGGGCAAGTTCAGTGCGGAGGAGCTCAGCAACAGCAACGAAGATCTTGAGCGCAAGCTTGACCCCAGTGTGTTTACGAGTCTTGAGCAAAAACTCAAGGTTAAACCACAACATGTTTGTTGCTAGCATCTTGGTGGTTTTGTCAGCAATCTCTTCAGCTGATGGCATTATGAGAGAGTGGATGTCATAGACACTGGGGCCAATCCCAATACCAAACTCAACTCCCTTGCATAAAACAGAGAGAAGCTTCTCATTAGAGCGAGAGTTCTCAATTGTGATGATGCTGGCATCCATGTCGATGATTGAGTGTATGATGTCGTTGAAGTGGGAGTACAGGTGAGTGTGGATCTGCCAATCAATAACAGCCACCAAGTG
The DNA here is from genome assembly GCA_014182565.1 of Eucalyptus marginata. Lineage (NCBI taxonomy): Eukaryota > Viridiplantae > Streptophyta > Magnoliopsida > Myrtales > Myrtaceae > Eucalyptus > Eucalyptus marginata. The sequence continues at coordinate 16,734,274 of CM024595.1, read as the reverse complement.
AAATCAGTATCCGTGGGAAATGGATCTTCACACATAGGAAAAGGAAAAGAAAGAAAAAGAAGGAATGGAGCTTATGAAGGAACCTAGGTAGTATCCTTGACACCACAGCTGGTGATCCTAAAAGAGTGGACAACCCAATTCAAGTAGAAAGTTTATTCAGACTTTCTCAGTGGCAGACCCTCTCGCAAAGCTGCTTCATCAATTTGAAAAGTTTCATGACTTTAATAGCAATGTATGCCTACAAAATTTAAGATTGACCATTATATTTTAAATAATTCCACACTTATCAATGCCATGATAAAGTTAATCGTGAAAATATATCTTTACATTATTGATGAGAAGGAAAATTTATATAATTCAAAATCCTATACTTGGTACCTACTAAAAATAGAATAAAATTGATATAAGAAGGATATAATCTGGATAGAATTATCCTTTGGAAGATGTGGAATAAAGTTGTACGGGATTTTTAATATCCCTAATATAAAAGTTATTTTTGTCGAATAACAAATTTCTTAAATTACTAAAATTAAATTAGTATTTGAATATTAATAATATTTGAGTTCTAATATAAAAAAATTCTTAATAACAAAAAATAACAACAATTCTTTTTATTTATAGATTCAAATTTCTTTCTATCTTATAATATAAATTCAGTATATATACTATTTATGTTTATGATATATTTTAGGTATAACAATTTCAGTATATTAGTATAATTTACTATTTAATCAAATTTTATTGGAGTGATGGAAAGGTAGAGAAATAAATAAAAAGAAAAAAAGAAAGAAAAGATTTACAAAAAGAGAGAAAAATTCTTTTGGTTTGTTTACATTGATATGTTGTTTATACCAAACAATAAACATAATATGATGTAAAAATATCTTAGTTTATTATTACGATTCATTATGCATGTATTGGATATAGCAGAATCCTTAAATTTTGTATTATATTATATCTAATCCTATCATGAATAGAAATCAAGACGGTCAAACATAGCCAATTTAAGGTGCTTATCATAATTGCCAAATACAACCTACTTTTATTCACGATCGAATTGAGTGCAACGAGGCAAAAGTTTAGATTTTCTATACTATGCTATAATATCACGTGCCAAATTTGAGTTGGGAATATTTGACCCCCAGCAATACACTCGTCGGCAATTTACAATTGCGTGGCATATGCCTAAAATCGTGTTGTACAAGAAATCATGGGAAGTGATGTGACTTACAGAATTAGGAACAAAAAACTGCCAAAAGCTATTGGGCTTGGGCTACATAAAAGTTAGGCCCATGAAATTAAATTCTTGGGCGGTCCCCACTGAAAGGAAATTTATCACCTACTAGACCGTCGTTTCAAAAGCTGTAATATAATAGACGAAACTCCTAGAGCCTTGTTAAATCCCATGTTCTCAGCCGCATGCTAAATGCCTGATGACCAGAAAAAATGAAAGATTCTTCATTTAATGATCAAGGGCGTGCCTCGCCAGATTTGGCGAGGGCAACCCTCGCCCTTGCATGGGCGAGTGACCATCATCTATGGCGATGGTCGGGAGAGGGAAGAGGAAAAAAGAAAAAAAGGAAAAGAAAAGGAAAAAAAATTTAAAAAAATATATTTAGATCAAGATACCCTTTCTCCAATGGCTAAAATAGTCACCGGCCGGCAAATGCTCTTATTTGAAACGATTTGGCCACTTCAAACCATTTTTCGAAATCATGTCTACTTGGGACCCTTATTTGAGAAAACGAATACCTCTTCAAGCCGTTATTTAGAATTTTTCCCTCTAAAATATAATGAAAATCATATCAATATTCTATGATTTATTATAAAATAATGCAATCTTTCAAGAAAAAGAAAGAAACAAATAGTTGCAAAAGAGTAAATTAATACGCAATAATGTACGATGGAATTCTCAACCCAACATTCGAACATGTTTTTAACATAAGAGAGTTTAAAATATGACTAATTGGAAGCTTATTTTAAATATTCTAAGCTTAACGCAGGAGACAAAAATTGTGTTTCGTATGTGTGAATAATCTCCATCCACGAGATCCCATGTGAATAATACCGTTTCTTCAAGACCTAATTTTCCTTTTAATTTATATTTACGACAACAATATCATATAACACAGTTTTACGTTCATCATTTGTCGAACTAAAATTCTAAATACAGTGGACAGATTGGGTGCCGCACCTTTAAATCACACGAAGAGATGAACTAGTTCTACTTTGATAGCTAAAGAGGAGTTTTTTCAATTCATCGCTTGTCTTTGCTTTTGCAGGCCCCAACATGTTGAGCCATCCAGTCGATGTACAAACGATTCGAGCAGGATTTGTTACGGAGGAGACGAATGGAATCAGGCCCACCATGATTTACAAATAGTTAAAACCATCAATGTTGTTTGATTAATTTCTAGTACTACTATGTAGTTAAATATTTATAAAAGCGATAGCTTCGACGTTTACGAAGTCTAAAACGATATGAATTTTTAATTTTCAAGCTAAAGTGGGAGATCAAAACGAGGACGTGCACAAAGTTATTTGGCTCTTACAAGATGGGTTGGCGTCGTCCGATGCATATATTACGCAACAATTTAGTTTAAAGCCAGTAAGAGTTCCTAGTTCAACAGTGGCTTCATGGCGTAAGAGTTTCTTGAAGTAGGATTCTGCTTTTCCATGCCAAAGGACAGAAATTTCTTTTCTGGACCGATAAATCTTTAGAAATATTTGTAAGCGTTTGTCAACACTAATGACTGAGTTTTGGTTATAATCGATGAGCAGCAAGCTCAGTCGATGAAGGTAAAATTTGGTCAAAATGGATGTCATCAATGAACATTACCATTGATAACTCGAAGAAAATCAATAATGTGCCAATGAAGTCATCGATGGCAAATAGTGCTAGAGATTATCGACGAGAGCCTTTGCTGGTCAACAATCGATAGATAAAGTCATCAGTAGCATATAATTGCAGATTTTGCTAAGTATTGAACTAGGGTCATTCATGAACAAAACAAAGGTTTGCCAAAACATCACTCAAACACAAAGATTGTCGATTGACATGAGCATAAAATTGCCCGCTAGTAATGTCTATAGTCTTGGAATTCGTAAACGTATTGTAGATAATCACTAGTGGATAATAGAGAATTGCAGCTAGACTACGAGAAAGCAGAACTGCTTATCAACGAGCATAGATGGTGCAGATCAAGTAGCAGATTGGGTCATTGAAGCCCAACCCCACGAAACTCTCCCTCTGAGCTGGGAGTTACTCAGACTTTTCTTTCATAGCATGGACAAGTTGGGTGCGGAGGAGCTCCACAGCAGCAACCATGTTCTCGAGCGCACGTTTGACCCCAGCGTGTTCACGAGTCTTGAATTTGTAGTCAGGGTTAAACGACACTATGTTTCTTGCGAGCTTCTTGGTGATACTGTCAGCAATCTGTTCAGCTGATGGTACACTGGGAGAGTGGAAGTCATAGACACCGAGGCCAATCCCAGCACCATAATTGATTCCCTCACGAAAAAGTGACTCATCGGAGCGACAGTTCTCAATCGTGATGACATCAGCATCCGTGTTAATGATAGAGAGGGGGAAGTCGTTGAACTGGGAGTAGTACGTGTGAGTGTGGATCTACCAATCAACAACAGCCACCGAGTGAAATCAGTATACGTGGGAAACGGATCTTCCCACATAAAAAAAGGAAAAGAAAGATAGACAAGTAAGAGAAGTATAAAGGGACCTGGGTAGTATCTTGGACACCACAGTTAGTAATTCTAAAAGAGTGAACAGCCCAATCCAAGTAGGAAGCTTGCTCAGACTTTCTCAATGGCAGACCATCTCTCAAAGCTAGCTCATCGATCTGAAAAACATCGATCCCTACCTTCTCGAGATCTTCAACTTCATCCTTGATGGCCAAGGCAATTTGATAGCAAGTATCGGACTTGTGAAACAAATATTCATTATTCTAGTCCTGAAAGGAGAAATAAAGTTTATGTTGTTTGATCAATCCCATGTACACATAAGTTCACGTTCTTCTATACCTGGGTTGGTCATTTCGGACAAAGGACCAGTTGAGAATAGTGACAGGCCCTGGAAGCATTCCCTTCATAGGGCCAATAGCCATGCTTTGGACCGCGGTGGACCAGAAGACATACGGTAGCTTGGGGCGGCTCACATCACCATAGATGATGGGTGGTTTCACGCAACGAGATCCATAAGATTGCACCCACCCATTAACGGTGAGGGCAAAACCTAACAACTGCTCCCCAAAGTATTCAACCATATCATTCTTCTGCATTGGATACATCCAGATCAAGATGTTCAAGAAAGAAAACATAGCTCATAAGATGCTATCTATCTATCCGACATAATATGTCTTAATTACGGTACCAGATTCAAAGACTTACCTCAGGCTCCCCATAAACCAAGACATCTATGTCAAGCTCCTCTTGAAGCTTGACAACTTTGTCAATTTCCTCCTTGATGGCCTTAATGTATTCTTCCTCAGAGATCCTATAATGAAGTGCAGTCAGGAGAATGACGAGGTTCATAACAAAAAAAATAACAGCCCATGTCATATCCAACATCGTTTAATTAGAAAAGGAAGATCTAATTTACTCACTTTTTGGCCTTGTACTGAGAGTGTGGACTTCTGAGTTCCTTGGCGATGGAGTTAATGGTGGCTGCTGGCATGACCAAATTAAGCTTCTTTTGCTGAGCATCAAATCTAGCACTCACAGTTATGGCACGGCGATGATCAGAGCCCCTCAAAGCAGCAGCCTGAGAGAGACGAGAATATCGAGATTTCAAGACACCAATAATATAATTTTAATCGATATTTTGGAATGCATAAAATATGAAGGGTAACTAAGCAGAGGAACATACAGCCTTTTGGACAGCTTCGTTTGTGACTCTTGGAGAGGACTTTCTTGAGGCCTGAGCAGCAGCATTAGCTGAGAAGAATGCCTAAAAAGAGAGCCATTGGCAGTCAGCATTGAAATACCCTCTCACGACATTAGTAATCAATATTTGGAAGTTGAAAATCATGCTTGACAAACACCCTAAAGGTGCTAGTTAACAGGCCTAGTTTAAATTAAGAACTTTGCATCCTAGTGATTGTATTTTCCCAGTCGTTGCAATATGTATGTACCTCTGTACAGCCAGTAATTAAAGAGACCCACCACAAGTTAACCACATCGGTTTCTGCCGATGACAATTCGGAATAGAGTAGAAGCAACTAATTCTAGAAAATAAGTTAACGATATGGATTAACACCACTGTTAAGACTACCTAACAGATAACAAACGGTACCTCATCCTTTTGTCCAGCCAATGCCTTGGCCAAGGCATTGACTTCTATGACCTTCTGAGCGGCAAATGCAAGCCATGACTTGATTTCATCATCCAACTTGGTCTCACTAAAGAGGTCAACAGGAACGTGCAAAAGAGAGCAGGAGGTGGAGACCACAAGTTTGTCTGCAGATAAATGAGGAATTTCAGATATCAACTTAAGGATAAATGACAAACAGATCATCAAAACACACTACTTGGAAAAGAAACATATGCAGAAAGTAATACCTTTTCCCACAATGCTCTCGAGGGCAAGGAGCGTGCTGAGCGATCCAGCAAGATCATTGGCCCAGATGTTCCTCCCATCAACAACTCCAGCAAAGAGATACTTGCCCGTGGGGAATCCACCCTTGATTCCACCCTTGATCAAATCAAGGGTCTTGGTTCCACGGACCAAATCAAATCCAAATCCAGTGACACCCTTCAAGGAGGTAAGAACTTTATATGCCTCAGCAGGAACATCAGCAAAATAGGTTTGGACGAGAACTTTCAGGCCAGAAAGGCATGATTCTAGTTCCGAGTATGCTTCGGTGAATGCTTGCAGTTGGTGAGAATCAAGATCCAACACAAGGGTGGGCTCATCAAACTGAATCCATGAAGCACCGGCTGCCTTAAGTTCGGACACGACTTCCCTGAATGGTTTTATCATTGGTCAGGAAGAGTATTCAAAACTTGAGCAAGTGAAGACTGCTAGAGAAGAGTTGAAAATTCTTACTTGTAGATGGGAAGTAATTTTCCGAGGAGGGAGAGAGGAGAAAAGGTCTTCTCAACACCCTTTGCGGGCTTCGATAGCAGCAGATAGGACACTGGGCCTATAAGGACCGGAACAGTGTCTACTCCAAGCTGGAAATTAGCGAATAGATTCAAAAACGGATAGCTTTAAGTAAAGCTAAGATCACGTAAAGGCGCAAGGGAAACAAAAATGGATGAGCTGATAAAGATATACAAGCAATAAAGAGTCAACTACAACCAACAAAAAGTGAGAATTTCTCGTCGCTGTCGACGATGAGGACAGGGGCGGGGGGAGCTCGACGAGATCTAGGGCTGGGCTTGGCTACGATCGAGGTCTAGCGAGGCAAGCGGGGGCCTTAGCTGGTCTGGAGGAGCGCCGACGACCGCCGTTGGCCCCGGGCCGAGCGTTGCAGTGGCTGGGAGTTGGAACAGGGGAGAGTCAGGTGAATGATCGGGCAGATCCGAGGCTCTCGGTGGGTGCCGGCGGCGTCGCAGCCGAGGGGCGGCGGAGGCGGCAGCGTCGCGAGGGCGGCTGCCGGCAAAGGAGTGAGACGGGAAAGGGAAGGGAGGAGAGAGAGGTGCATGAGGGGGGGTTGGGGGGACATGGAAAAAGACTGTCGGATTTTTTTATTAAATGCTGAGCCTAAACCCGGTAGTCTGACGCGAGCCTACCTAATTTATTTACCGCCCCGGACCCCACGCGATTAATATGTTGGATCATGTCAGGGTATTCCACGCAACCGGCGGTTGATTTCCCAACTTTTTCAGAGGACCCTGACAGTGACTATAAATGACGGTTGCCACAGTGGCCACAGTCCCATTGCTGAGGATTTGGAGACCGGAGCTTGGAAAAGTTGGAGAGATTTTGAAGACCATAACTACGGCAATATTGAAAAGCAAATTCATGTGATATTGTTATTTTATTATGAATTGATAAGATTTTGAAAATTTGAATTTTGGTTTTTTTTTTCCATAGTTCTATTTAATGGCATTAAAAATGTTTTCCATTATAATGCTTCCAACCAAATCCCCCGGCACAAGCCCCCTTAAAAAAAAAAAAAACATGGGTTACGTACAAGACAAAACTATTCTCACTTCTAAATGATCCAAAAAATGCATGAATCACTTATCGATGGATAAAATAACTCACTATTAAATTTTTCACCCCTCTTGATGAGTTCGCTAAAAATCATCAATTTGGAACACTAACTTTCAGTTTGGGGGCGAAAGGACTTGATTCACTAATCCTAAGTCTTTCAATTTGGGGCTGTTAATTTTTTTTCTTCGATTTTCTCATTAAAACAAACAAGTTCTTGATTGAAAAATTTTCAAGTGTGAAAAATATTTTGAACCGATGTTGTTGCAAATAGTAAATCTACATTAATTTTCTCTTGAAATAAAGATGTTTAAATTGCTCTTTTTTGCACTTAATGTAAAAGATTCTAATACTTATGATGTTAATAAGTTTCTTTTTATTCCCTTATTTTTATTTTGGCTGATTTTTATTTTATTTTTTTTCAGTATAAGAAATCTCACTTGGTTGGTTAGTAAATCTAGGGGTGTGCAAAAGAACCGGGACCCGCCCGAACCGCTTTTTTTTTTGAAATTCTTTAGCTTGAACCGGAACCACCAGGTTATTTCTTAAGGGAACCGATCCGGTTCCAAGTTCAATTTATGGGAACTTGGTGGATACTTTAGTCCGGTTTAAATCTAGGGGTGGTTTCCATGAGCGGATCCGCCCACCCGAACCGGACCGATTATATTATAATAATATTTTAATTTTTAATATTAAAATAAACTTACTAATTACTAATTAGCAAACCTAAATTTTAGGGCTCCATCTCTCTCACCATTTCCATGTTTTGTAAAGTGTAAGCTACCTTTCAGTAACTCAACAAATGGCTCATTCAAATGATACTTTTGGAACTCACATAGGACATTGTGTTCAAGAACATGTGGAGTACCGGTGGAATTGTTTCTACAGAAAGAATTCAGTAAAAAGCAAATGTTGTAAGAGATTAAGCACTCTTAGGGGATAAAGGAAAAGACAATTTACATATGACAATCATCCAAAACCTTGAACATAAAGAATATTTTAGATTTCAATTGAAATGATTTAAAAACAGGAAAAAAACCTATTTCTCTTCTTTGGTAGTGTTTTCCAATAAAATAAAGAAAATTTGTATCCTTAATTAAACCGGCTCGATTTAAAGAAAAATATTACTCAATATGAAGAGTACTCATGGAAAAATTTGGAAAACGATATTATTATCGGTGAGACCGGTTTCATGGATCCACCCGGAAATCGGACCGGACTAGTTATCCGATTCTCGGTTGGATCCATACAACTGACGGGTGAATCTTGGTTCTAAAACATTGGAACCGGTTCTACACACCCCTAAGTAAATCCACCAAGTGGGATTCATGATTTTCCCAAGGAACTGAGTGAACAAGTCACCGATTTCCTTGGAAAAATACGTGCTGTACACAATACGGTTACTCTCCTACGAGTACCGTCCCCTCTCATTTCCTTTTCTTTTTTTTTTTTTTTTTTTTTTAACACAAATCTCAACAGACGGCATGAATGAAGAAAAAATAAGACTAGCGTCGACCTCCTTGGCCTCCTTGTACTCGCTGACAGCCTTGCGAGAAGCATAAGAGAAGTTGACTTCAGGACCCAATTCAGGGACAACGTAGTGGCTGGATCAAAAATAAGATGGATGGGTTAGTTAAACATAAAAAAACGAAATGATTTACTTGTACTTGTCTGAGAACCACCATCACTTACTAGTTGGTGTCAAACCACTTGGCCATTTCCATCGCAGGGACGGAGGCGTTTCCTCTGGCCATCGACGAGTAAACATCGAGTCCGATCTCGCTGCCAACCCAGCCATACCTAGCGGGAACAGCACCGAGCATTGCGGTGGTGTCGAGCACTTGATCATAGTGTGAGAAGGTGTTGCTGGGAATGTACTTGATGCCAGCAGCGTCCATCTGCTTCCAGGTAAATGACCTGAGATCAGCCGCGACTTCCTGCAAGTCCTCCGCACTGCTCTTTCCGTCCCAGAACAATTCCAGGGCGAACTTGAGCTCCCTCCTGGAGCCCATGCGAGGATATCCGACGACGTGGGACGCCATTTCTCTGGATCATCGAAAAAAACATCAATTACAGGTAAGTAACCCAGTGTAACTCACCCAGCTACCTAGCCTGAAAAAATTGGAGGAACGAGAGCGACGAACAGGAAGTACGGAGTATTGGTATTTAAAGAGCCGAAGGTGGGTGGAAAGATCAATTCGCTTCAAATAATATAAAATGATAAAGGTGAAGAGCTGAGGAGCCGGGGTTGAAGATCAGCAGAGGAGAGAAGTTTAGGAGAAGGAGAGGAGGTATGATGACTTCTTTTGTTGCCTTTAAAAAACATTTAATTTTGACGAAGAGCATTAAAAATACTACTTGTTTGACGAATGGAGATTGGCCGAGGATCAGCAGAGAGAGAAGTTGGTCCATCCGCTAAACTTCGTGTAAGTGTAAACGAAGAGACAGAACGGGACGAGGAAAGGAGAGCTGTGGGCTGGCTCGAGTCAAGGTCGGTGATTATTGATTGGTACTTGACGGGTCTCGTGAGTTGAATGTTTCCCGTTAGTTTATGTGAATATGATTTTTCTCCATTGGAGGATGGCCAAGATGCACGGTAGTAAATGATTTCCTTGAGGAACTTCCTATGCTTTATATGGAAAACTTAAATTTGGTGGAAGGAATATATCCATAAAGCAGAATGTGGTCATAAACGTAAAATGATAGGAAGTCGGGCTCGGTTTGTGGAGGCGAAAAGCGATGGGAGTCGCAGTGTTGAACGTCCGAAGCAGGACTCAACCCACCCACTAGGAATGTCGAAGGATGTCGTCTTGTTGAAGAAGCAGCTGAGCAACGTTAATATTTTAATCTCCTTACTTTTTTTTTTTAACAGAAAAACAGAATAATCTCCTTACTTTAATGGGGGATAAACTGAGGCCACAGAATGCTATTTTTCCGGGAATCCCGATTGACGAGAAATGTGAACGGGCGGAGGCGCGTGGGTTTGAACTTCGAAGCATGCTGATTTTGCCCACAAACAGAAGCTATTTCTCTGGGAATCTTCTCCTCGAAGAATTAAACCCCAATTTGGCCCCCACAAACAGAAGCTATTTTTGTCCGTATTTCCATTCGCCAAACAAAATGGCTGGATGTTTTGAAGTGACAATGGTATTTTAATATCCTCCCTTAATGAACAGAAGGTATTGCTCAATAAATTAATTATTACGAATCAATCTTAATAAGTTTTGGTATTTTCACGTGCAGATACCGTTTGAGGAGACTCTCCTTGATGAGCGAGGCGAGATTATCTGGCATTCCACCAACGACGACGATAAAACCAAAAAGTGTCGTCCAACTTGAAAGGATCTTTGAGAAAAGTTATTTTATATTCTCACGATCAAATTTACTGAAAAACGGGTCGGTGGCTGCTCCGGGGTTTCGGTGGTGCTGCCCTCCCCCGATTGGCGAGTTGTTCTTTTGTCAAACGGATGGCTAGATTTCCAGATAGGCTTAATTCACTAAACTAAGCGCGCACGTAGACTTGCTGCGATTATTTTTACACAATTGATTTAATCATGAGATATATAGTAATGTTAATGAACAAAACATATTGATCAATAAATCAATTTTTATATATCAATCTTAATAAGTTAGTATTTTCCTCCAAACAAACAAGTTATAAATAAATCAAAATCCAATAATTTTTCCATTAAGAATACTAGTCATATCGCATGATTTGATTGAAAGGGACCTTCTCAATCTTTCCCCAACCACCCTAGTCTATATGCTTCTCGAAATCGTGTTGTCGCCATTCCCCTCTCTCGCTCAATGTGTGTATGCGCACGCACACATAAACGAAAGTAATGTTATTATAAACAGTGACATCATTGGCTTGCCCCTTTGTAAAATGATGAAAAAGATGTGAACAAAGAAGGGGAAATATATATCACCGCTCTCAGTGGCGCAATTGACTCGGGCTCTCTCCTCTCATGAATGAGAGAAGTTCGAATTCCAGAGACAACGTTAAGGATTGTTATTTGGAGTACTATAGTGGTGGGACCTGCAGTCGCCCCTCTAGGGTTATTCGCCGGCCGTTGACTTATGAGGTTTATTGGGTCATAAAAAAAAAAAAAAAAAGGGGAAATATATAATGTATATATTTGGAAAAGTAGACAAGGTTACGTGCGAGCTCCCGCGACTTTTTCCAGATGATTGAATTGCTTAGGTAGGCAGTCCATTACCGACAAACGTGACGTGACAGGCGGGGGACCCACCACGCCACCAGCACATATGACTAATCCGGCGTGTTCTATCTCTCAATAGGAAAACGTGCACCCCTCCAGCACGTTAAAAAATATGCTTATTTCACCTCAAACAGAAGGCCTTTATAAACGGATCAAAGGTAACTTTGAAGATGTTTGGAAATTCCGAACTTGCATTCTCGCTGGTCGCAACATACACTTTAGCCTTCGATTGTGCAACTTTTGTCTTCAGATTGTAATTCTATGCGAGAGGAGAGGGGATTGTAGAGTTGTATGGGTGCTTGCGAGTGTAGAATTATCTTTTGAGTATCTTGTAGTGGAAGCACCATCTATAAATCATAAAATCTCTGCGATTACTCAATGGATTCGAGTCTTGTTCATGGCTATTAGATTTGAGAGAGTAAAGTGTGCCAAGTGGAAGGTTAAACCACTAGGAATTTGTCTTGTAATGTCTTCAAAAATCTCTTTAATTCTTTTAATAAATGTCTAATAGAAGATACTACATCTGCATAATTAATCTCCTTCCACAAAAGCACATCTCCATATATTTCATTAAAGAGTTTTAGTTTTCTTAAAACAACCGACTTCCCTTTCTTGGTTGTTGCTTTAGCCATTTCAATTGGTACGAGAGCATGTTACTCGAAATTTTTGAAGTGTTAATTTTCAAGAGCAAAAAGATCATTATGGTTCACATCATAGGAGCATCCTTAAGTTAAGACAATCCATTTCTAGACTACAAATGCATGTTGGATCTAATTATATCTACTGAAAATATAGGATGAAAATCTTCGTACAATCCATGCATGGATTATAATCTATGGAAGTCATCGAGAATGGACCATATATACCGACATTGAGAATCACAGCACCTCCGTCTGGAAAAACAATCACCGCGACAACAACATCCACCTCCAACAATCAATATTTAACAAATATGATATCACGTCAAGACACAAGTTCCTTCTCAAACATTGCACCCACCCTTTCTTTTTCCCTTTCCTGTCTGATAAAAGATCCCATTGATTGTGTTTATACATGTCATTGCTTAAGGTGGTGCCCTTTAGCCCTTGGAAAAAGTATTGCCGTTTTTTTATCCATAGCCTTGCTTTAAGAATCTTCAAAGACAAAATGACAGAAGAGTAGATAAATATTTAAAGAAAAGAAAGAGAGAAATATAAAAATAAATATAATATATATATATATATATTCGTACAGTATTTTGAATTGGGGTACTAGTTAGACGTGCTGGTCAAGAAAAAGAAAATGAAAAATAGAAAGTTGGCTGGAGTTTGTGGCGTGGCGGGTTCACACTCCAAGGATACTGCACTATGCTTGTAGAGATTATACGTGCATGTGGTCCTCGTAATCCGCTCCCCAGTGAATTACCCAATTTGCCCTCCCATTAATGGCACGTCGCTGGCGAATAAGGAAATGGGACCCACACCCGAACGCATGCTTACGCGCTAGATTGCAATCGCAAGAGAGATCAAGGACAAATAATGAGGGGGCCCACTTTAAATGTGCTCCTTCATGCTGGTTGCCATTATCGCTGTTATTATTATTATTATTGTTTATAAATTCTTTTGGCCATTTCATTGCCCCTATTGAGTAGGGCTTCCGTTGTGCTAGCCAATGAGAGGCGACCATAACGTAGACATTGGCCTTCTCAATTTGCTAAGCCATTGCATGCCTTTTGTCTCGTTCATAGATTATGTCCCAACGATCCTCAAGATCGTGCGTGACGTGCGTGATGTGACAATGCTATCCAAGAGTGTCAAAAACTAAATCGAAAAGTTCGAGACTTTTCTATTCGATTAGGATAATATTAAAAATTAAAACTTTTTTAATCAGTTTAGTTTTTATTGATTCGGTTAATTAAATCAAATCGATAAAATCTAAAAAAATTTAATCTTCTTTCACCTCACTTTCCCTCATCAAATACATTTTCCTTTTTTTTAAAATGATTTTTTAATTATTTTTTATTCCTTTTCTTTTCGTTTTCCTTTTCTTTCACCTCACTCTATTTCTAGCCTCGTCAGATAGAGCCATCCCAAGTCAAGCGCTAGTAGAAAATAAATGGGCCCAAACAATTTTGGTGCGAAATCTCACCTTTTGGAAATCTCAAATAAAGGAAAGGGGGAGTTTAGGTTTTCTTGAAGACCTCTCCCTTCATCATTATTTTAATCAAACATGGGAGTGTCGAGCTTTTTCTCCCTTGTCCTAATCTGCTTAAAGTGAAAAAGATTCCCCTATTTTAGAGACAAGCTTAGCTTTGCTTGTCGGCACATAGTATATCGAGTGGTGTTCTTCGGCAGCGATGCTTTCAACACGATAATTTTCGTTGTGAATCAATATATCAAGACGGGGGAGTGAGACGAAGGTAGAGGTGTCAAACTGATGGGTTGGATCGGGTCATTAATGGGTCGACCCAAATTAACCCATTGACCCATTTATGACCCATTTAAGTCTAATGTAAATTTTTTGACCCATACCCGACCCGACCCATACCCAACCTATACCCGACCCAACCCATATTAATAAAATATTTTCATATTTAACCAAATTTATAAAAACTTATTCCTATTTTTTTTAAGATAATATTACTAAAATACTTCTAAGCTTATTTCTTATTTATATATATATTATTTTTTTAAAAATGGTATTGCTAAAATAGTTTTATACAACACAAATTCAATGGACAATTTTTACAATTTTTAAAATAATTATTTTAAAAAATATAATTTTAATATTTTTTATTTTTTAAAAATATAATTTTAATTTTTATTATTTTTATTTTTTTTTTTAGATATACTTTTTCTTTTCCTTTTTCCTTTTTCTTTTTTTTCTTCTTCTTTGGCCGGGCGGGCGGCGGCCATAGGCGCCTCGAGCTCACTCGGCTCATCGACGCCGGCGAGCTCGAGGCTCGCCGGATCGGCGAGGCTCGAGCCTCGCCGACACCGGTGAGCTCGAGTCTCACCCGATCGGCGAGGCTCGAGCCTCGCTAGACGTCGGTGAGGCCCCACCTTGCTAGATCCGATGAGCTCAAGGCTCGCCGACGTTAGACAAGCCCAAGCTCGCCCCTCACCGGATCCGGTGAGGCTCGAGCCTAGCTAGGACGGCGAGGCTCGAGCCTAGGCCGGACGTCGGCAGGCCTCCACCTTGCCGGATCCGGCGAGCTCGAGGCTCGCCGCCGTCGGGCGAGCTCGAGCTCGCCCCTTGCCGATCCAGGCGAGCTCGAGCTCACCCGATGCGGGCGAGCTCGAGCTCACCCGATGCCGCGAGCTCGAGGCTCGCTTGGCCGGTCGCCAGCCATCGCCATGCCAGCAACCGGAGGAAGAACAAAGAAAAAAAAAAGAAAGAAAAAAAAGGAAAAGGAAAGAAAAAAGAAAAGAAAAGAAATAATTATAATTTCGATTTTTATAAAATATATATATATTTATTGCCAAGTTAAAGAGAGAAGAGAGAGGTTGTGAGGTTTTAAGTGAAAATAAATTGGTTCGTTTTTAATGGGTTGATAAATGGGTCTTAAATGGGTCAGAGAGTTGACCCATTTAAGACCCATATATCTCAAGTCTTGACCCATTACAACCTATTATAGATGCTTTAGGAAATAAGACTTGACTCATTAACGACCCATTTAAACATAAATGGGTCTATAAATGGGTCAATGACCCATTTTGACACCTCTAGACGAAGGTGACCCCACTCGATCCATCATGCCTTTGGCAACAATGCTTTTAGCACAACACTTTTCACTGTTGAATCGATATATAATGATGGGGAGCAACACTTCCACTTTTCATTGTTGAATCGATATATTATGATGGGGGAGCAACACTTTCAACACTCAGTGTTGTGCTGAAAGCTTTGTTGCTGAAAGCGTCGTTGCTCCCCCGTCATAATATATCAATTTGAAAGTGAAACGTGTTGTGCTGAAAGCGTTGCTCCCTTTGTCCTTGCCACCCCATCATAGTATACTATATACGTATGTATGAAAAGAAAAGTAGAAATCGAAAAAAAAGGCGGTGGCTGTGGATACTAATGGTCTATTTGTTAACGTTTCTATTTCTCAAAGTTTCATTCTTTTGTTTCTCAGAACAAAAAAATGATAGAAATCTATTTAGTAACATCAACTAATTTTTCTATTCCTTAAAATAGAAAAGTGACCAAAGAATAAATCTTGAACAAAAACAAGAAATAGAAAAAAATAACTTATTATTCTCGAAAATAATTTTTAGAAATAAGTTTTTTTTTCTTTTTTTTTTTCTTCTTCTTCCTCATCGCCCATCGCTCCCGATCGTTCGCCGCCCCTTGCCGCCCGCTATCATTTGTCAATCACTGCCACCGGCTAGAGGAGGAGCAAGAAGAAGAAGAAGGGAGGGAAAAAAAGAAAAATCTAAAAAATTATTACAAAAAATAAAATAAATTCTACATTACAAAAAAAAAAAAATTATGGATTATGCCAAACGAATTCTTATTCTTTTTTTATTTTGAGAATATAAACTTTGTGTAGTTTTCAAACGAATTGTTTTATTTAGAAATTGTTTAAGGAATATAAATATAAAAAAACAATTTCTAGAAAGAAATTATTTCTTATAAAAATGTTACCAAACTCATCCTTATATGCACAAAAACAATATGGTGGATTAGCTTTGAATTGAAATTCCTATGTTTTCTCTCGTTGGTTTTCCAGGTGGGGGTTGCTGAGTGATTTGGTGGTAGGGAGACAATGGACGGTCCACCTGATTAAAGGGAATTCAAAATTTAGAAAACCATAGCCACCCGAATATCATTAATTTATTAGGCATGAAAATACTTGCCGTTTTGCAGAATCCAACATGCTCCTTTATGTACCAAACCCTAATAAGTCTCTTGCTCTTTATGAGATTATAAATTCTCTCTTTTGGGGATGATCTTGTCATGCACATCGCTCCAGTGAAGACTCACACTATGTATCTAGAATTCAAAGCGATGATCTCATGTATCTAAGAGGTGACTTGTTAAAACTATTATCGCCATTTTAGTATTTGAATAACGTTCAATTTGAACCCTCTTTTAACAAAAATAAAAAATAAAAGGACATTCTGAGTTGTCGACAGAATTAGTGGAAAGGTTAAAAAATGGAAAAACATAGGTTGCATTATTTGCCGCGCTACTTTCTCTTTTTGCTCTTCTTGACCGGATATTTTCTCCTCCATGTTCATCCTCTTCTTCAGATCCAGGGTCCGACTACGCACACCGCACTAAACATGAACACCCTCCGCCCGCAAAACAAACTCCGGAAAATTCTTCGTCCGAGGCAAGAGGAATTGACCTTCGTTCTTGCCTTTGCGTGGATACGATCGTGAGTTGGTTCACCTACTTTTGCTCCCCACTGCGAATTCGATAAGGTGATTCTGCCGGATTTAAAAAACTGGGGTTCCGCTAGGGTTCTTCAAGAAGGGAATTGAATTTTACCCAATTTATTTAAATTGGATTAGGGTCCTTTACATAAATCTCCACATGATGTTGCTTAAGTTTCACTTGCTAATTTCATCTTATCGATAAACCACATCAAAGGATTGACATTTATAGAAAGAAATTTCACGCGTTCCAAACAGACATATACCCCCAACGCCCCCAACACATATATATTTAAAAGAAAAGCAGAAATTCATTTTGCCTTCCATTACGCTTCCTGGTGAGGTTTCTGAGGGCTCTAGTGGCGGGGGTCCAGCTGATTAAAGGGCGTGCAAGAGGATTTGTCAAGTCACACAAGTTTCTTCAGTGAGGACCCACGAATCTCCTGTCATGACGCTAATCAAATAGAACACAGATTTCTCCGGCTGTCAAACCGGTTTAGGGTTTTTCTTTTGCATGGTTTAGGGTTAGACGCGGTTTCTCTGGGGCGGGCGGTGGTCTTCTCGGGTCCCGCTCCCCCACTAACACATGCTATTTTTGTCCGTATCTCCATTCGCAAAACAAAATGGCTGGATATTCTCAAGTAACAATGGCATTTTAATCTCCTCCCTCAATGAACATAAGCTATTGCTCAATAAATTAATTAGTACGAACCGATCTTAATAAGTTGTAGTACTTTCCTCCTAACAAAGGAATTAGAGGTAAGTCAAAATTCATATAACTCTAGATAGTCCGTCTGCATCGCAAAATCACAAAGCGACAACCATTGCTCAACCCCGTGTATACATTATATATTTAATAATAATATTTGGAAAAGTAAAGAAGATCACGTTCAGACCGTTTGAGGAGACTCCCCTTGATGAGCGAGGCGAGGCGGGGGACTCACCAACAAATTGACGAATCCGGCTGGGGTTTCGTGCTGGTCATTCGGGTTCTGGGTAAGAGGATGAATAAACCACCTTAAAAGTAACTTTGAAGAACGATAAAACCGTAAGTCCTCGTCCAACTGGAAAGGAACTTTAAAGGAGGGGAAAACCAAGGTCACGATCGAGTGGGACGTCCGCTTGCCATTTCATTTGGTAGAAAATATTGGTTAGGCTGAGGTCTCCTTCAGTCGCTACTCCCCGCGTGTCCCGCGCTTGGCCATTAAGAATAAGGCAGTCCGATGATGTCACTGTTTATGATCGCTTCCCCATTAAGAATACTAGTCATATGGCATGATTTTGATCGAAAGGGACCTTCTCTCTCTTTCTCCGCTCACCCTAGTCTGCTTGCATCTCGAAATTGAAAAATGATAAAGAAAAGGCGAGAAAGGATGGGAAAATATATAATGTATATATTTGGAAGAGTAGACAAGATTACGTGCTCGGAGCAATTTTACCAAGATGATTGAATTGCTTAGTTTTTTCTTTTTGGCCACCAGCACATTTGACTAATCCGGCAATGTACTAACGAGAAAAGGTTCACCCCTCCAACACGTTGAAAAACAAGCTGATTTCACCTCAAACAAAAGGCCTACATGAACGGATCAAAGTAACTTTGAAGATGGCTGGAAATTCCGAACTTGCGTTCTCGCTGGTTCGCGACATACATTTTACCCTTCGCTTATGCGATGTTTGTCTTCATATTGTAATTCTATGCAAGAGGAGACGGGATTGTAGGGTTGTATGGGTGCTTGTGCTTGTAGAGTAGTCTTCTGGGTTTCTTGTAGTGAGGGCACCATCTACAAACCGTAAAATCTCGGCGATTGATCAATCGATTTGAATCTTGTTCATGACTATTTAGATTTGAGTGAGTAAAGTGTGCCAAGTGAAAGGCTAAACCACTGGGAATTTGTCTTGTAATGTTGTCGATCTCTTTAATTTTTTTTTAAATATATCTAATAGAAGTTACTACATCTGAATAATTAATCTCCTTCTACAAAAGCACACTCTCATAAATTTCATGTTTTTTTTGTCATACTCATATATTTCATTATAGAATTTTAATTTTCTTAAAATAATCAACCACCCCTTGTTAGTTGTCGTTTTAGTCATTTCAATTGGTATGAGAGTATGTTACTCAAAGTTTTAGAAGTGTGATATCTCAAGAGCAAAAAGATCATTATGGCTCACATCATAGGAGCATCCTTCAGTGAAGACAATCCATTTCAAGACCACAAATGCACAATGGATCTAACTATATCTATTGAAAATATAGGATGAAAATCTTCGTAGAATCCATGCATGTCCTATCCGATGGAATATGTTCCTCATTTTTTTGAATTCAGAACTTGTCCTGCATATCCTGAAACCTAGAATCTACCTTACCACAAGTTTCAAGATTAGTTCCATAATCTAACAGAGAAAGTATTGTGAACTTCAATACATCAAGCTTGTGATGCATGTATAACACTTTAAGATCGAGCATCGAAAATGAAATCTTTAAGAATGAGCATCGAAAATGAAAACTTTATAATCACGTTAAGCGGTGATTTTTTTTTTCAAGCACGAGCTAAAGAGGATATTGAAAAAGGGAAGAACAACCTAAATAGGAGCAAGAGCGAAGCACCACCTCACTCACGAGTCATGGTTCCCTGGTTTAAAGTACCAGGACTATGACTCCTCACATTCCATAAAGAAACTCACTTACTGGATCAATAATATGACGGGAATACACCCTTATATGAAAGAAGAATTGACTGACGAGTAAGTTACTCAAACTTTTCTTTTTTAGCTTCGGCAAGTCGGGTGCAGAGGAGCTCGGCAGCAGCAACAAAGATCTTGAGTGCAAGCTTGACCCCAGTGTGTTTACGAGTCTTGAGTACAAAGTCGGGGTTAAACCACAATACATTTGTTGTGAGCATCTTGGTGGTTCTGTCAGCAATCTCTTCAGCTGAAAGTATCATGAGAGAGTTGATATCATAGACACTGGGACCAATCCCAGCAGCATACTGGACTCCCTTGCGGAAAACTGAGAGGAGCTTCTCATCAGAGCCAGAGTTCTCCCTTGTGATGACGTCGGCATCCATGTCGATGATTGAGAGGATGATGTCGTTGAAGTGGGAGTAGCACAAGTGAGTGTGGATCTACCAATCAATAACAGGCACCGAGTGAAATCAGTATACATGGGAAACGGATCTTCCCACATAAAAGAGAGAGAGAGAGAAGAAAGAAAAAAAAGAAATGGAGCTATGAAGGAACCTGGGTAGTATCCTTGATGCCACAGTGAGTGATTCTGAAAGAGTGGACAGCCCAATCCAAGTATAAAGATTGTTCAGACTTTCTCAGTGGCAGACCCTCTCTCAAAGCTGCCTCATCAATTTGAATAATATTAATCCCTGCCTTCTCAAGATCATCGACTTCGTCCTTAATGGCCAAGGCGATTTGATAGCAAGTTTCGAACCTGTGAAATAAATATCTATTATTCTAGCCCCAAAAGGAGAAATAAAAATTTTATTCTTTCATTGATCCCATGTACACATGAAGGTCACTTTCTTCCATACCTGGGTTGGTCATTTCGAACAAAGGAATAGTTGAGAATGGTGATAGGGCCTGTAAGCATTCCCTTCATCGGGCGAGCAGTCATGCTCTGGGCTGTGGTGGACCAGAAGACAGTCATTGGCTTGGGGCGGCTCACATCACCATAGATGATGGGTGGTTTCACACAATGAGATCCATAAGATTGCACCCACCCATTAACGGTGAAAGCAAAACCCGACAACTGCTCCGCAAAGTAGTAAACCATACCGTTCCTCTGTATTGGACACATCCAGATCAAGATGTTAAAGAAAGAAAACATAGTTCATCAGATGCTACCTATTTATCCAACATAGTCTGTCTTAATTACAATGCCAGATTCAAAGACTGTCTTACCTCAGACTCCCCATGAACCAAGACATCTATGTCAAGCTCCTCTTGAAGCTTGACAACTTTGTTAATTTCCTCCTTGATGGCCTTAACATATTCTTCCTCGGAGATCCTATAACGAAGTGCAGTCAGAGGACCAATGAGGGTCACGGCCCCGTGTCACATCCATCATTGTTTAATTAGAAAAGAAAGATCTAGTTTACTCACTTTTTGTCCTTGTACTCGGAGTGGACTCTTCTGAGTTCCTCAGTCTGAGGGAAGGAGCCAATGATGGTTGTTGGGATGACTGGCAAATTAAGCTTTGTTTGCTGAGCACCAAGTCTAGCACTCACAGTTGTGGCACGGCGATGATCAGAGCCCCTCAATGCAGCAGCCTGAGAGAGACGAGGATATCACGAGTTCAAGACACCAGTAATATAATTCTAATTGCTATTTTAGGAACGCATAAAAAATGAAGGGTAACTTAGTGGGGGAACATACAGCCTTTTGGACAGCTTCGTTTGTGACTCTTGGAGAGGACTTTCTTGATGCCTGAGCAGCAGCATTAGCTGAGAAGAATGCCTGAAAACAGAGCCATCGGCAGTAAGCATCGAAATACTCTCTCACAACATTAGTAATCAGTACTTTGGAAATTGAACATTGCTTGACAAACACCCTAGAGGTGCCAGTTAACAGGCCTAGATTACATTAACTCATATTTTGTCGTTGCCACATGTATGTAGCTCTGTACAGCCACTAATTAAAGAGACCCACGACAAGGTAATTGCATTGGTTTCGGCCTATGTCTATTTGGAATAGAGTAGAAGCAACTAATTCTAGAAAATAAGCTAACAGTGTGGATCACCACCGCTGCTAAGACTACCTAATACCAACAATGACAGTGTGGGCATGGTATGCCACTTTTCAGCATCATCTTTAACAAATAGATAACGGACCGTACCTCGTCCTTTTGTCCAGCCAAAGCCTTGGCCAAAGCATTGACTTCAACGACCTTCTGAGAAGCAAATGCAAGCCATGACTTGATTTCCTCATCCAACTCAGTCTCGTTAACGAGGTCAACAGCAGTGTGCAAAAGAGAGCAAGAGGTGGAGACCACAACTTTGTCTACAGATAAATAAGGAATTTTAGATATCAACTTAAGGATATATAACGTGCAGATCACACTATATTGAAAAACATATGGAGAAAGTAGTACCTTTCCCCACGATGCTCTCGAGAGCATGAAGGGTGCTGAGAGATCCAGCAAGATCATTGGCCCAGATGTTCCTCCCATCAACAACTCCAGCAAAGAGATACTTACCTGTGGGGAAGCCGCCCTTGATTAAATCAATGGACTTGTTTCCACGGACCAAATCAAATCCAAATCCAGTGACACCCTTCAAGGAGGTAAGAACTTCATATGCCTCAGCAGGAACATCAGCAAAATAGGTTTGGACGAGAACATTCACGCCAGAAAGACATGATTCCAGTTCCGAGTATGCTTCAGTGAATGCTTGCAGTTGGTGAGAGTCAAGATCCAACACAAGGGTGGGCTCATCAAACTGAATCCATGAAGCGCCAGCTGCCTTAAGTTCGGAGACAACTTCCCTGAATGGTTGATCATTGGTCAGGAGGAGTATTCAAAACTTGGGCAAATGAAGACTGCCAGAGAAGAGTTTAATAATATCTTACTTGTAGATGGGAAGTATTTTTCCGAGAAGGGACAGCGGAGAAAAGGTCGTCTCCACACCCTTTGCAGGCTTGGAAAGCAGCAGATAGGACACCGGGCCAATAAGGACTGGAACAGTGTCTACTCCAAGCTGGAAATTAGCAAACGAATTCGAAAAAAGAAAGCTTTATATGAGGCAAAGATTATGTAACGGCCCCAGGAAGACGAAAATTAAAGAACAAACTACAAGTCTACAACCAACTAAAGAGTCAGAATTTGTCGACGAGGACGAGAGCCGAGGGCCGGGGAGCTCGATCGAGATTTAGGGCTGGGCTTGGCCTCGGATCAGCCGCGATCAAGGTCTGGCGAGGCAAGCGGGGGCCTTAGCTGGTCTGCAGGAGCGTCGACGACCGTCGTTGGCCCCGGGCGGAGCGTTGCAGAGGATGGGAGTCGGAAGAGGGGAGAGTCAGGGGATAATCGGGCAGATCCGAGGCTTTCGGCGGAGGGGGTCGTGGGGTTGCCGGCGAGGTCGCAGCCAAGGGACGGCAGAGGCGGCGGCGTCGTGTGGTGGCGTCTGGGTAAGTATTGAGACGGAAAAGGGAGGGAAGAGAGAGAAAATCGCATAGAGGGGCAAACATGAACATGGACCTTTGGAAAATTTCCTAAATTGCAAACCCCAAACCGATAGCCCAACGCGATCCGACCCGATTCGTCATCCGGTTCAGGTTGCTTGCGGATCGGGTCACTAAGACGTAAACGCTTCATTTTCTGGCCCGGGCCTAATATAACCTAATCGAACAGACAGCTGAGACAGCGAGAATGAAGAAAATAACAAGGCCAAGCGTTTACCTTCTGGGCCTCCCTGTACTCGGTGACGGCCTTGCGGGAAGCGTACGAGAAGCTGACATCAGGACCCAATTCAGGCACAACGTAGTGGCTGGACGATATGAGATGAGCAAGTTAGTTTAACGTCGAAAAAATTAACCAAAAAAAAAGATTTTCTAGTCGAGATCCATGACTTACTAGTTGGTGTCAAACCACTTGGCCATCTCCATAGCAGGGACGGAGACGGTCCCTTTGGCCATCGGGAAGTAAACATCGAATCCAATCTCGCCACCGTTCCAACCGTATCGGGCAGGAACAGCACCAAGCATCGTGGTGGCGTCGAGCACCTGATCGAAGTATGAGAAGGTGTTGCTGGGAACGTACTTGAAGCCGGCACTGGCCATCTGCTTCCAGATGGATGACTTGAGATCAGACCCCACTTTTTGCAAATCCTTGGCGGTGCTATTTCCATGCCAGAATGATTCCAAGGCAAACTTCAGCTCCCTTGTAGGGCCCATGCGAGGATATCCAACAACGTGGGACGCCATTTTCTCTGGATCATTGAAGAAACATCAACGACAGGTAAGTAACTAGTATAACTCGCTCAGTTGCACAGCCTAAGAATGGAAATGCGAGCGATGCAAGGATCCTACCTTGGTGGAGACCAAACTGGGAATGATGAACTGTAGTTTAATGCAGTGGCAAGAGTGCAACGGATAGAGAGGAAAGAAGAAAGAGAACGAAGCGATGGAAAGGAAGTGTGGAGACTGGTGTTTATATAGACCCGAGGTGGGAATAAACCCGGTCCACAACTCATGACATAAGATTTCAACAAATTCTAGAAGATCTAGAATTTGTTGAAATCTTATGTCATGAGTTGTGGACCCGGGTTAGTCCCACCTCGGGTCTATATAAACACCAATCCTCCGTGGAAGTGGTTTTGACAAATTGGTTTTGGAATTATCTTAGGAGTACGGTCTCGTCTCCACGAAAACATATGTCAAATAAAAAAGAGGTGGTGGGGTTACACCGCACTTCTGATTTATCTTCGATTGGAGCGTAAGGGTGCGCTGTTAAGGAAATCCCTCCTCAATGCTTCGCCACCATTTTGCCCTCCCAAAACATAAGGCTATTTTGCCCGTGTCTCCATTCGTTGAACAATAGTATTTTAATCTCCCTCCTTAAAATAAACCATTTTGTAATTCCCTTTAAATCTCACATAATATAATGATGCGGAAGCCTTCACGACACAATAGTACATGATGGACTGTGATATTTGAGTTTGACTTGTCGAACATATGGGTCGGATTGAATTTAGATCAGATTAAAGATGGTCCGATTTAAATTAATTCATTTAACTCACCGTGACCTATTTTCATGTAATATAAATCTAATGACCTAGCACGATCATTATAATTAAAACACTTTCATATTTAACCAAATCAAGATAAAGTCATACCCAAAACTGAGATGAGATCGTGAAGCGAGCAAGCACGAGATCGAGTGATAGTGAGGAGAGTTATAAAGATATGTTAGGTCTTAATAAATTGTGAACCCATTTAATATATATATATATATATATATATATATATATATATATTGTCCTAAGTTTTATTAATATAAATCTATTTATTATATATAACTAATCCAAATAGTAACTTAACTCATTAAATATGGATTAAGAAATAAGTTTATGATCCATTATGATGGGTCTAATTTGAATAGAGGTGATTGTTCAATAGATCCCGAGATTGGGCCAAGATTTCCAGATGATCTTCACTTAGCTAAAATGTAATTTAAGCGAACATCTTCATAGACTCACTGCGATTATTTTACACAATTTACTTAGTTAAGGATATATTGTAATGTTAATGGACAAACGTATTGCTCCATAAATCAATTCTCGCATACCAAT
Source organism: Eucalyptus marginata (assembly GCA_014182565.1). Taxonomy (NCBI): domain Eukaryota; kingdom Viridiplantae; phylum Streptophyta; class Magnoliopsida; order Myrtales; family Myrtaceae; genus Eucalyptus; species Eucalyptus marginata. The sequence goes on along the minus strand of CM024595.1, from coordinate 16,709,223 downwards.
CTTAATAAGTTTAATGTTTTCCTCCAAACAAGCAACGTGAAGATAGATCAAAATCTATTCAAATCGGCACCACACAGGCACACATCACCATTCCCATCCCCCTCCCCTCCCCTCCCTATCTGCGCACATTGGATGAACGTCGCTATCATAAACAATGACGTTGTTGGACTGCCCTCATGTAAAATTAGGAAAATTACCAAAAAATCCTAAACCTATCAGAATTGTATCAATTCGCCATAAACTTATTTTTTCACCAATCGAGCCCTAAACCTTTTACAATTATTCCCGATTAAATTCATCTGGCTATCGGGCACGTCTTAACGCCGAACACCGATCTACGTGATTTACGACTTTTTAATAATATTTTATTTTTAGAAATATTTTATTATCTTTTTTATCTTTTTTTTTTTCCTTTTTCCTTTTTCCTTTTTTTTTTCCTTCTCCCTCCTCCCTCCTCCCTCCTCCCTCCTTTGGCTCCGACAAGCTCGCCTCGCCAGGTCAGCGAGCTTGCGCTCAGTGACAGCGGGCGAGCCCCGCTGATCCGGCGAGCGCTCCCCTCGCGATCGCTAGGCGAGGCGAGCCCTCGCCAAATCCGACGAGGGCTTGCCTCGCCGTCGGCGGGCGCGAGCTTGCCTCGCGATCACCCTAGCGAGGCGAGCCCTCGCTAGATCTCGACGAGGGGGGCTATTATTAAAAAAAGCTCGCGATGTCGGTGTTTGCCACATCGCGTCGGGCCACATTTTAATGGATGGATCGATAAGCCAGGATGGACTGATAAAAAAATAATTGTAAAGGTTTAGAACTCACTAGTCCAAAAAATAAGTTTAGGACTCCTCCAACTAACGCTATGCAATTTTAACCAGCAAAGCGATTTGAGTTCAACCGTCAACTCTCTCTCTCTCTCCAGTGGAGGAGGACACCGAGGAGCTTTCAGAAGTCGGTCCTCCTAAACAGCTCCCACCTCCTGTAAGCGCTTTCTCTCTCTTCAGCCCCTTTTGGCGAGCATTTACCTCCTCAAATTACTCGACAAATCTGATCGTGGAAGTTTTCGCGATGCATTTTTTGGTTGTGTCGACGTATATCTCTAATCGTTTCCCTGTAATAACAATTCGGAGAGAAGGGTTCCCTTCGGCATCGCCTTTTCGACTGACCCGCGCGTAATTTCCGCACCGCGTTTCGATTCTTTCTTTCGAGTGTTGATTTGGGTCAACGTTCTGATGCCCGAACAGTTCCTGGAGGTGGTGTGCAAGAGCTCCGGCAAGCGGAGGAGGTTCGCGGCCGGCACGGAGGCCGGATTCGCCGTGCGGGTGATGAACAAGAAGCTGGAGAGCGGGTCTCCATTTGCTCTGTACATTGAGGCGGTCAAAGAAGGGGAGGAAGGCGTGACTTTCGGCCCTCGTGGACTATGGCTCTGGATGGAGGTTGCAGACGATCACTGAAGTGGATTATGCGGGTAATTTACATTTCCTCGGAGGATCGGAAAACCATGAGATGCAGCGACTTTCGATGTCGCTGTTCTGTTTCGTTGCGTCTTCTTTTTGTGAATGATTTGCAATTTCGTTTCTGATTGCTCTTCTTGATTAGGCGAGGATAAAGGTGAAGAATTTCGGCGAAAGATGGCACGGGCGCCTTTCCGGTAAGGGTTGTTAATGTTCGGGATTTGTGAATTATTTAGAGTGGTCATTGGAGGAATATATGTTCTGGGATTTTAAGGATCCTATAATTTGTTGTTAAAGTGATGCGATCAATCTCGGATGTTCACCGAGATGTTACCCTGCTCTTAGCCGACGCCGTCTTCGGTAGAAATGTTAGGACCTCCTTCGTTAATCGTCTCTCGCCCTCCCAGTGACCTCCGTTTGCACGGGTTGTGAATTTTCCGCCATTTCTATTAGGAGGAAGCAGAAAAGGGTCAATTAGTTTTACTTAAATGAGTCTATATTGCTGTTAATTTACGAAGAAAGTGTATCTTGCCAGTAGCTACTGAGCATTTACAAGCTTACTGATGCAGTCTATCCTATAATGATGCTTTTGCAGAATGCCAACGGCTCGAGTGTTGTGATGGATGTAGGAAAACCGGTCATCAGTTTGGTGTACATTGGGATAATATTAGTTGCATTTGTTTTGATATTTGTTCTTGGTGCGATTTTCACTCTGGCTCTTGAGTATCTTCCCATGTTAATTTTGTCCATCAACTCACTCATGTAAAGATCTACGATCCAAGTCGAATGGAATCAAGTGTTCATTTCTTCAGGTTATTTGGACAATGCACATTTCTTTGTCACAAACATATATATTCATCGCCAAGGTCGGCACATACATGTAAGGCGGCTGTTGTGTACAATGCAGTCTGAGCAATAATAGTCGGGCATTGTCAGTCAGTTTATGCCTCTTATGAAACATATCTTTATTGGGTGTTGCTGAGAATTGATACAGGGGATGTTGTATGATCCTACTGTCTTTACAACAAAGGAGCGAGACCGTAAGATTCCCCTGAAGACTTAATGTAAATAAGGGGAGGGAGGAAATTCATTTTATCCTCTCCATGCGTCCCCTATTATCGCCAAATGGAGTACAATGAGTTGAATAAATCATGGGGCTGCGAGTAAATCTTTGCAGGAACTATGCTTGACGATTGGATGGGGCTTGATAAATCTATTGAGCATATGCTGCAGGAACATAGACTGCGCCTTTCAATGAGCTGTGACTCCGGCCATAGAAAATGTAGACTAGAGCTCCGATCAACATCCATATTGAGACACGGAACCATGTTCCCAACCTGGGCATCCAGTTGTCGAACCGAGAATCAGATCCGTTAGAAGAAGAGCAAATAGGGGGTATGCATGAATCATTGAGAAGAAAACACTCAAATTATGAGGATACTCACGGAAGACTAACTAATAGGCAGGTGTTGACAAGAATACAGGCAACTGGCAAGAAAGGGACGAACGGACAACCTGTTAAAGGAGAGTCAATGACAGTTTGGATCATTTAAACATTGAATTATTAACTCCTGAAGAAAACCTAGTCTAATCAGGACTGAACCATAGTTACCTCCTGCATGTCCAAAGTCATGCCTTGCATTATCTTGTCCTATGTAGGCCAGCACGACCAAACTGCCTAAGACAGGAACTCCAGCCAATCCACATAATATCGAACGAACCATGCTGTCAAGTTAATGCAGTTAGGATTTATGAAGCATAAGACAGTCATGAAATAATAACTGCAAAATTTCAAGACGCACGCAATCAAGGTTATTGCGTGTTTCCATGTAAATTTTGTGCCTGCATGTGTATCAAGAAAGCATCAGCGTTTCCATTGTGCTACACATACTTCTGTTGTGGATTTGAATCTACGAAACCTGCTTCATATAGCTATTGTGCAAACACCTCGAAGCATATGGGCCACGGCTATTCAACAATTGAAGAAAGGACTCATCCCTGTCAATCCCTTTATTACCCTGAGACAACTGATGCTCATGGGCCTTTCGGCACTTACCTGGTAGAGTTAACTATTGATCCATAAAAGTTTGTCCATTGAGATGAATTAAGCTCCATTGAGATGTTTAAAGCCAATCTAATATATCTATAGAATGTTCCAGATATATGAGTATAGCTAAACTCCATGTCAAATGTGAAAATCGTCTCACAAAAGACTCAAGAATTAACGACTTGCTCTAATAAAAGAGTGGCGGGGAGTAAATGAAAGGTTGACCAACCTTGAAAGGCCTCCGACTGAAACAGCAGGCGCAAGTATAAGACTTCCACACACAAAAACTATACTCCAGGCAGCAATCTTCCGCCTTCGTTCTTCATTATCATCTGTATCTGTCCAAGCCAAAAATTAAGAAAGAAAATGTGCACATAGTGGAAGCAGATGCAGAGGCAATGCAATATGAACAGGAAAAATTTTACGCTTGGAAACAAAAACCCACAAAGGCCAATTATTTTGTCCATAATAAAAGGAGGAACCTTCCTGTAATCTAAAAGGCATGTCTATTTGCACAGTACTAAGAGGGTAAAGACTATTTTTCACAATGAAGAGGAACCCGATTAGCCAGTGTTCATCCACCAAAGAGCTGGCAAAGAAAAAAGTGACCATAGCCAGTTTAAATAGAGGACGATGATGTGCACGAGGAAGAGGATGGTTCTTGGACAAATTCAGTCAACATGTTAGGATGGAATTGCAATTCCCACAATTATGTCAAACAATTCTTTGCTTGATATTATCTTCAGTTGAGGACTCACTTGTCTCAATCAACGGCTGATCATCACCCCTGGATGAGACAACAGAACATTCAATTTCCGTGGAAGCAGTTCCCCTGAGGTCTATCCTGAGGTCATTATAGAACTGCGAAGATACTAAACCAATGGACCCCTGGAGTCCTGATGTAAGGGGCACTTCATCTGGTGGAACATACCTGAGAATCAGGACAGAAACTGCAACGGTGGTGAAAGCAAGAAGGGTACCCACACTAACCTGCACCCATATAGGAAAATGGAGAGGCAAGCACAGATAAACAAGTGATTTTGACCCAAAAAGCTCTATATACCGTTCCAATTGTTATTCGACTTACCATCCCAGCCAACTGTGAGACATCCATGAAGAATGCTAAGGCTGCAGCCAGAACACCAGTCATCACTGTACTACTAACCGGAACTTGAGTATGTCTGTTTATATCTCCAAAGAATGATGGCAACAGTCCATCCCTAGCCATTGCCATCAAGACTCGCGGCTGCAAAGAAAGGGAGTTACAATTCAGTCGATCATACTTGTGTTTCTGGACTAGCGATCATTATAGAACTTACTACAGGATAACACGAAGAAATAGGAAATTACAGACTGAAAATGTTGAGTGCATTTGTTTATATCGGAAAAGAATGATGGAAAAAATCCTTTTCTGTGTATTGTGATCAAAATTCATGGCTGGAAAGAAACAGTTCACTCTCCAAGAAATTTGTGTTTCCTGTCTAAGCAATTACTTTAATTACAGAACCACACGAAGTCAACTTCATATTTGACGAATTCAATGGGATACGAAATTTCAGGTGTTGTAAGGATTAAATTAATAATAGATTGCTTTTAGAGAGGACTAAGTGAATCAACATTTATAACCTGTTGACATCATGAACGAGTGAAATTCTTAAGACTGCAGCTTATCATGTCTAAGCAGGAGAGGGGGTGAAAGTTGGAAAGTCTCGATAGTCACTAACTAAAACCACTTGATATAATGATGTTAAAGCCCGAGTTACATGCATACCTGAGAGAGAATTAAACCCATCAAACTTGAGCATAGAGCCATGACTGCTCCAGTGGTTAGTATATACCTGCAATATAAAAAACACACCTTGAAACCAACTGGTCCGTGGGAAATGGACTCAAGCTTAAATTGTTTGCCCACATTTTAATAGCGGAATAACATGCTTACACTGCCCATCGCATCCCATAGTGAGCAAATGTTGAGGAAATCGGGGTGTCTGGATCGAATGCATAGCATGGTACCAAGCCAACAATTACAACGGACACAAACGTGTATAATATGCAAAATATACAGTGCCACTCCTATACCCACGGGCAGATCTCGTTGAGGAATTTTCACCTGTCATGTTGATCAGAACTCAGATTGAGGTTTGATATTTCTCAAGAAGAAAAACTATGAAGATAATTCAGTTAATTTGTGTCAATCAATTATAACATCACAATAAGTAAATGATGAATCAACTCTGTGCCATTACCAGTAAGAGAGCAAGTGACCAGAAATAAAAGTATTTATGTGCCGTGTCATTAGAAAGTACTCAAGCTATCAACCTTATTATCAAATAGACTGTTGAATTTTTGCCCCAAATTATCATTGAATTGTCTACTTCATCTTCATTAGACCTGGCTTTTTTTGGCCAATGATAAAGCTTGCACAGTTTTCTTCACCTGCAATGACTATTTACAACTTAGGGCCACATACATAGTGATTAATTTCCAGAAGATTTATCAACTGGCTGCTCTCTCTTGATCATTTATTACAAAAGAAAAAGTTAGGTCTATGCTGGATTAAACTAATTAAATGCCACATGCACGCATTTCAATATTTTTAACCGCAAAGAAGGATGAGTCAGAATTTATGACAGGTTTAAAACTTCCCAAGAGATCTTTGACCCTAGCTTGATGCGGCAAAGTATGAAAATCTATTAAATTCCTTAAGAGAAGAGAGAGCGAGAGGGAAAGGTTAGGGAGACATCAGAATGAATCTTAATTTGAATTTGGTCTTGAAAGCAAAATAATGGTTCAGTATGTATTTTAGTTTATGTTGAACTCCTTTCACTCGAAATTACTTATGCAACCAAGTGTTTGAGAACCTCTCCTTTTGTTTTTCTTTCATGTGTACTCATATTATGCCATGGGACACACTAGACAGAAAATCTCCAGGTAATCATTTGGAAACCAACTGAAAAGAAAGACAGTATGAGCTTATTACTTTCTTGTTACACTTTATCTGCATCTTTTCTATATAACTTTTTGTATAGTTTGTCCATCTGGAAAATCTTTACCTCCTCAGCTGTACTGGTAACTGAACCAAAGCCAATGAATGAAAAGAACAAAACTGCAGACCCACCAAGCATTCCAGTGACCCCATAAGGGATGTACCTATAGTGTTCAAGAACAATATTTAGTTGCTGACCACCTCTAAAACACATGGCAAGGGAAGTATTGACACTGTAGTTTACCCGTTTGGAAGCTTATACCCCAACCATCCAGTTTTGAAACCTATGTATCCACCAGCTGCCATTATGAAAATCATGGCAGAGACATGTATTGTCGTAACAATGGTTTGCACCATTGAACTCTGAAAAGTTAATTTACAGTTACTAGAGAGAAACTAAAACTCGAAGTTTCAATTTGAAAGCAAAAAAAAAAAAAGCTTCAGAAGTAAAAAAAAAAAAGGAAATGCTACCTTCTTAATACCTATGCACAAAAGCACTGTCACTATAACAACTAAGGCGGCTGCACAAGGATCAACTACAATCCCGATCCGAGGAATAGTATGACGAGCCAAGAAAGAAGGTAACTTGTCCTCTCCTCCAAAAAACAAGGCCTGAAAGAAAAGGAGAAAGGAAGCAGAATAATACAGATTATTAAAGAGACTAAGAATCACCGGTTACTCTCTTTTACAGTAATTATCATTCCCAAGGAATGGAGATAAAGGAAAAGAAGATATTGGTTGAAGCACATACTTATCATTTTCGTATTTAGGCACTTGATTTTTACTATTGTCAGAGACAAGGAATTTTTTCTAACTGAATATTCTTTGATTCCACTTCCTCAAATCAAATATTCAGTATTTTTTTTTTTTTTCATTTACAAGCGGTAATGCTACTGCAGTGTAACAATGGACCGAAGCAAGTGCACCTTAAAGAAAAGGATACGAGGGGAAGTGTAGAGAGCATTAGAAATAGCAAAAAACTAATTGCCATTCATATCAGGACCCTTTTCACTCTCTCCATGACATTGCTATACTATATAGCGTGTCCAAATTAGAATATAGATAGGGCGCATTAGTCTAAATCTTCTCTCAAGAAAGCCATATGTGATGCCAACTCTGTATTACATCGGACCAAGTAGAGCATGAGGACTAAATCTCCCCAAGTTTCTAGTCAAAATGTTATAATCAACCTACAGATCCTCTCCTATAAGTTCTATCTTCCAAAAAGTGTCTGGTATGACCCCGACTAGCATTAGAAAAGGTGAGAGGAGATAACACGATAACAATTCCCAACCTCATCTACCATTAACAGCATGAAAATAAGAGAAGCAGAAGTGACCCTGAGGTTCTTTCTATGAGAAAGCCTTCTATTCAACAATACCACCTCTCTTCAATCTATATAGTTTCCCAAAGAGATTTGCAGACCAAAGTGAATAGTTGGCTAGGAAATTTGGGTGTTTCGTAATCCCATGATTACACTTCCAAGTAGGAGTTCTTGATGCATTTGGCAATTGTGACATTATGACTATAAACTCTGTGAGTTTAATTAAGTCATGCTTATCAGGCTTGGATCATTTGTCCATAAATTACATGATATCCAAAATAAGATCAGATGATCGTGAACACCAAAGGCAGACAAGGATTAGGTAGTTGTATAATCATGAAAGAAGACCAGTACGATGAATCGAAATCTATTTCAATGCTCATCAAGATTTTTCATTTAATGCTCCCGATTATTCTCATATCAATACGTTATATCGAGCTATCAAGAAACTTCGTAGTAGACGATGAACTTAATAGAGATTTACCTGCTTGCTCTCTTTAAGGTTAAGCTCTATGACAATTTTTGCCAAATAAGATGGTGGGTATTAAACCGAGGCTTAATCGATTCAATATTTAGTGACTTGGTGATGAAAGATTCTAAAACTAGACCTTTCAGCAATAGTGCCCTTAGTTGACCAAGTACCATTGCATCCCTTGAGATACAGCCATGTAATGTTATGACAATGAAGGATTGTGGATAAACTGCCAACGGTTTGGATGGAGAACATTAGCAAACCGTTTACACGTGTTCAAACATATTAAATTGAGCAAGGGTAGAGGTGTTAAATGGGTTGTGCAACCCATTTATTGACCTTAACCATAAATGAGTCGTTAATGGATCAAGCTTTATTTCCTAAAACACCCATAATGAGTTTTAATGGGTCAAGATTAAGATATATGGGTCTTAAATGGGTCAGCTCTCCACCCATTTAAGACCCATTTATCAACCCATTAAAAAGGGAACCCATTTATTTTAACTCAAAACCTCACCATCTCTCTCTAGTCTCTTCTCTCTTTAACTTTACAATTTTTTTTAATAAAAACCGAAAATATAATTATTTTTTGTTTTAATTTTCTTTTTTTTTCTTTTTCTTTTTTCTTTCTTCTTCCTTCTCGGTCACCCTGCACGGCGATGGGTCGGACCGACCAGGCGAGCCTCGAGTTTAGCTCGCCGGGCGAGGCTCGAGCTCGCCCAACGTCGGTGAGCACCTCCTCACCTTGTCCATCGATCCTTCCTTCATGAGCCGCACCAGACCGGCGACCCCACAAACATCACCTTCACCCCACCGTCGATGAAGACTTGCTTTCTTCCTGGTGGTGAACCAGTCACTTGGGATGGAGTCGAGGGTGGAGCTCCGGGTCCTTGACGGCGGCGCTGGGACGATGACGTTGTGGGAGCCGGAATGAATCCTCGCAACGCGGAACGACGCGGGAGCGCCGAGCAGGCGGGAGGTGGTAGGTGACCTCGACGGTGAGGGTCCGGAGAGGGGGATGATCCGGGACCGTAGCCGGACGGTGTAGCGTGGCTTGTTGGGGGCCGGAGTCGGAAGGCGGGCGGCATGGTGTACATCACGTTGCGAGAGGGTGAGGTAGCCGAAGCACTTCTAGCCCGGCTCGATCCGGGACCGCCACGACGTTCGACGGCTCCAAGCCTATGAGTAGAGGTGTCAAAATGGGTCATTGACCCATTTATGGACCTATTTATGTTTAAATGGGTCGTTAATGGGTCAGCTTTATTTTCTAAAAAAAAAGACCTATAATGGGTTTTAATGGGTCAAGACCAGAAAATATGAGTCTTAAATGGGCTCTCTACACCCATTTATCAACCCATTAAAAATGGACCCATTTATTTTCACCCAAAACCTCACAATCTTTCTCTTCTCTTTTAACTTTACAAATATATATATTTTTTTAAAAACCGAAATTAGAATTATTTTTTTATTTTCTTTTTTTCTTTCCTTTTTTTTTCTTTCTTCTTCCTCCTCGGCCGGCACTCCGACCGCCAGCGAGCCTCAAGCTTGTCGGCGTTGAGTAAGCTCGAGCTCGCCGGATCGGCAAGGCGGAGGCCTCGCCGACGCCTAGTGAGGCTCGAGCCTCACCAATGCAGCAAGACTCGAACTCATCGGGCGTCGGGCGAGGCTCAAGCCTCGCTAGATTCAGCGAGGGCGAGCTCGAGCTCGCCCGACGCCCAACGAGCCTCAAGCTCGCCGATCTGGCGAGGTGGAGGCCTCGCCGACGTCCGGCTAGGCTTGAGCCTTGTCGATCTAGCGAGATTCGAGCTCGTTGGCGTCGGTGAGCCGGGCTCGCTTCGTGGCCGGCGGAGGCCAACATTGTGGCCGGGCGACCGCAAAAAGAAGAAGAAGAACAAAAAGAGACAAGAAAAAGAAAATTTAAAATTTAAAATTATATTTAAATAATTAAAAAATTTTAAAAAATTGAAAAACATAATTAAAATTCAATGTTTTAAAATTATTATTTTAAAAATTATAAAAATTGTCCATTAAATTTGTGTTGTATAAAACTATTTTAACAATACCATTTTTTTTAATATATATAAGAAATAATCTTTTTAAGTTTAGTTAAGTGGGTCGAGTATGGGTTGAGTATGGGTCGGGTCGGGTTTGGATCGAAAATTTACATTAGGCGTAAATGGGTTAATGGGTCAATTTGGGTTGACCATTAATGACTGACCCACCCGTTTGACACCTCTACCTATGAGCCGGTCCATGGTTCGAATCTTTACGTCCTGGATGCGTTCGCTCTTTGCGGTTGTTTTTCGCTCCTCCTCTTTTGATTACGGATTAAGGAGGAGAAAGAGAGGATTAATTAAGGAAGTGTCGAAGGTGGGGAGGGGAGGTGGGGGGTTTAATACGAGGGGGAGGGGCCGGCGCGAATGGGAGAGCGCCACATGGTGGTGTAGAATTCGATGCGGACTCGTTCCTTTCGGCGTCTCGACTTCCTCAAGACACAGCCGAGTAGAAGTTAAAGAAGGCAGAAAACTGTAGTTGAAAATTGAAAATTGCGGAGTCATGTTCACCATAGCAACTGAAAATTGCATGTTAATGAGAAATGTGCACGTCTCTTCTCTCTCTCTCTCTCTCTCTCTCTCGCTTAAAGGATCTTCTCTGGAAACGGAGTGGACATACAAGGGTTAAAAAGGGTTAGATTCTCTTGATTTGTTTTTAGCGCAATAATGGGTTTCTTGTTAGCAAACTAATTCCGCAAAGAACAAGAGGTTAGCATAACGATGGTCTTGTCTATGTTGAACATTCTTGTGTGGGGGGCCAGAAATTTTTAGGTTTTCCCCTAGCCCTTTTGGCCACGATTAGGACTAAGTTTCACTTTCATAGACCAAGTAAATGGAGGACTAAGGAGTGGTTGATTCCTCAGTTTTTCTTTTTTTGGTCATTCAATCAAGAGGATAGAACACTAAAGATCAAACATGCATTAGGAGTCGGCTCATTGAATTATTTGAAATATGTGAGGAGTGAACCTTTTTTGTTTGTTAATGAAGTGGTTTTTCTGTCGATAATAAGTAATATGTGAACAAATCAACCTAGACAAGGGACAAATCTACTTTCGATGATGCAAGAATAATATCATTTAGGAGGAGTACCTTTTTGTTTAGCTCTACCCAATATACCACGCACAGCAGTCAAATTTGCACTAGAATGGCCAAGTTTACGAAGAAAATGACGAAGGAATGTAATTATCATATAAAAGTGTACTCTCTCAAATATTAAGTTAATGTGAATTAAGCATACTCGAAACGGCTAGCTATCAATTATTAACATGGGAAGTAATTTATGCTACACCATTGGTATTTTAGAAGAGATTACATTCTGCCATCTTTGGTTTAAATAATCATCTAGTTCAATTTGACGGGAAAACTTAACGATATATATTTTTGTCCATCAAGTAATAATTATGCATTTACCAACAATGTGTGTAGCTTAGATGGTAAGAAAGTTTACGCTTTTCCTTCTCAACTTGGATTCAAGTATTATTGGGAGCAGTTAAAAGTAAAATCTTTAATACACCAAGTTGAAATAGTGAGAGCGTGTCCTTAAAATAGCTTGACTAAGTGGATGAGTTGAATACGCAAAATTGATGGGGATACTACCCAACAACGAAATCGAAAAAAAAAAAAAAAAAGTGTTTTTTTTTTTTTTTGCAAAATCCTTTGAAAACTGCTTGTATTATTATATTGGGATAAAGTTAACACTTTCTTCTCTCTGTATTTTCCTTCTTTTTTTGCATTTCACTTGCAAACAAGTGTAGGACCTTTGAAAATCACGGTATTAGTCATTTTACACATTTTTTTTTTTGAATCAATCATAGTTTGCTCAGCTCGTTTAGGTATGAAAGCATTTTTTTTTGGAAACTTTTCAATTTTTTTCCTTTTCTTTAAGGGATTAAATCAGAAAATTGCAGGTGTCCACGATACTTGCGGAGAAAATGAAGTGAAGTCATTGGGCAATGACAACAAGAGAGACCGAGGACAAAAGCAAAGGTGGGGCCCAATTGCCAAAGAAAGTTTTCCTGACAATTAATTAACCGTGAATACACTTGAAATTACACCTCCATGCACAAAATACCCTTTATTATAATAATAATTATTATTTTTGGCCATTAGATTGCTTTTAATTTGCTAGGGGAAACGGTCGCCAGGTTCGATGCTAACGACATATGGAAGAGGAATAACCAAAAGCATCTTGGTGTTGCGGTAGGCTACGAGAGGAGACAATAACATAGACAAAAGGCCCTCCTCTAACTGACCAAACGATGCCGTTTGTCTTGTTCGTTTGATTAGGTCCTAACGATCCCCCAAATCTTAGGTGATTGCACAGATGTCATTTGGTATTTTCCACCAAAAAGCAATGGGCCTTCTCTTTCGCTATTATTTTCCCTTTTTCTCTTGTTTTTCTGCAAAAAAGAAAAAGAAAAAAAAAAAGGGACTTCTTTAATTTGGAAAACCATAGCCACCTGAATATTGTTAATTTATAACAATCGGAATGTTTGCCATTTTTGCAGAATTCAGAATTGATAGTAAACCACTTCGTTATGTACCAAACCACAATTCTCTCGCTCGTTGAGAGATTATAAATTTTCTTTCTCCTAAAAACGATGTTATCGTGAATGTCAGTTTATAATATGAAAATCGTACCATGTTTTTGAGATTCAAAGGGGTGGCCTCGTGTGTTCAAGAGATGGTTTACACATGCTTTATCTTCCTCAAAAACCCAGAAAAGCGACATGACTTGCCAGTGTCAAGCCTTTGAAAGAATATTCATGGGTTTAACACCCCCTCTCTCCCATGCTCCTACCTGATATTCCAAAGGAAAAACGAAAAAACGACTCATGTTGTTCATGTCATGCCTCTGAAAATGTATTCATGGTGCGGTTCTTTTGATTGAAAATATGTTTCTACCGACATAAAAATCATAAGTTTTCTCCCATTCAATGTAGAGATTTGGGGTGTTGAATTCTTTCTCATAGTGCCGTATCCGTATAATCAAAGGTAAAGGCAGTGACAGTAGTCCACTAATTTTGATTATTTTTGCTATTGGAATGCCGATGTGACTGATATGATGATTTTAACCTTTTAAATGTAATGAAAATCATATCGGTATTCTACATTTTATTATGAAATAATACAATCTTTCTTGCAAAAGTGTAAATTAATACGCAATAATATAGGATGGAATTCTCAACCCAACATTTGAACGTGTTTTTAACGTGTGAGAGTTCAAAATATGACTAATCGGAAGCTTATTTCAAATATTCTATGCATAATGCAGGAGACAAATTGTTTTTCATGTGTGAAGAATCTCCATGCATGAGATCCACGTGAATTGTATCATTTCTCAAAACCCTAATTTTCTCTTTAATTTAAATTTATGACAACGATATCATCTAACATAGTTTTACAGTTCACCATTTGTCAAACTAAAATTCTATATACACCGGACGGATTGGGTACTGCGTCTTTAAAATTGCACGGGAGAAGCGAACTAGTTGTGAAGACCGGACCTATAGACCCCCGATCGCCATACCCAACAAAAAAAATTAAAATTCATATTCCAACGTTCTACTTTGTAGCTAAAGAGGACTTTTTTCAACCCATCGCTTGTCTTTGCTTTTGTAGGGTCCAACAAGTTAAGTCATCGAATCGATGTACAAACGATTCGAGTTGGATTTGTTGCGGAGGAGACAGATAGAATCGGGCCCACCATGCTTTACAAAGAGTTAAAAACTGTCGATGTCGTTTGATTAATTTCTAGTACTACTATTTAATTAAATATTCATAATAGCGATAGCTTCGATGTTCACGAAGTCTGAAACAATAAGAATTTTTTTATTTTCAAGCTAAAGTAGGAGATCGAAACGAGGACATATGCACAAAGTAATTTGGCTTATTATAAGATGGATTGTCGTCATCTGATGTATATATATGTGACGCAACGATTTAATTTAAAGCCAGTAAGAGTGCCTAGTTTGACTTGGCTTGGTGGCATAAGAGTTTCTTGATGTAGAATTCTGCTTTTCCATGCCAAAAGACAGAAATTTCTTTTCAGCACCGATAAATCTTCAAAAAATTTGTTAGCGTTTGTTGACACCAATGACCGAATTTCGGTAATAATCGACCAGTAGCAAGCTCAGTCGAAGAAAGTAAAATATGGCCAAAATGGATGTCATCAATGAACATTGCCATCGATAATTTGAAGAAAATAATAAAGCGCAAATAAAGTCATCCACAGCAAATAGTGGGAGATTATTGCCGAGAGCCTTCACCAGTCAATAATCGATAGATAAAGTCATCATCAATGGCAAATAATTGCAGATTTTGCTAAGTATTGAAGTAGTGTCATTTATTAACAAAACAAAGATTTGCCAATGCATCATTCAAAGACAAAAATGGTGGATTGACACAAGCACAATATTGCCAGGTAGTTATGTCTATAATCTTGGAATTTGTAAACTTATTAAGTGTTAGGCGGGTTATTTCATGTAGAGGAAGCGAATAAATAAGTAGAAGCTAAAAATGGCTGGAGCTTACATGATAGAATATATGGAGAAATGAGTTTTTCACTATCTTTTAAATAGTAGCATAAGCGCTTATCAAAAACGCAATAACAAAAGAAAAAGAGAAAACATAGAATCTAGGTTTGAGAATCAAATCGGCATTGGAGATCGATTCGTGGTTCTATTTAACCGAAATTTTGTTAGCATGGTCGATATTTATTTTTGTTGACATCTAAATTTTTGGGGTTGATTTTTAAATTAAAAAAAAAAACACATGGCATATAGTTTAGAAACATTTTATTTTTATTTTTATTTTGTTTTATTTTATTTTAGGCCGCCGGTAAAGGAAAGATTTTTCACATATTCCATTTAGATTTTTCATATTTTTAAGTAATATACACTAAGGGGTGTATTTTTGTGCAAAGAGGAATTTTTCTGGATAGAATATGCAAGAAATACAAAGGGAATATTGCAAGGAGTGTGTATTTTTCAATGACATATTTAGGGGTATCGTGCGCAAGCAAAAAAGAAAAATATATGTGGCGAGAATACATTTTGGACTTATAAAATACATGGCGCGCAAAGTAAAAAATGGCTCTCTTTTCCGGGTAAAAAAATATAGAAAGCAAAGAGTGGAGAGTGGCGTGAGAGAGAGACCAAACCGGAGAAAAAAAAAAAAACCTAGGCAACTACTGTTCATCTTCTCTGCGAATGCCCCGACACGCCAGCCCTGCGCCTGCACCGCCCTCGCGCCGGCGCTGCATCCGCACCGGCCGCTTCGCCGGCACCGCCTTTGCCAGCCGCCACCGCGCCTCCGCCACTACGATTCCGTCACTACCGCTCCGCCGTCCTCCCCGCAAGGCCCACTGCAGCAACCCGACGCCGGCAGATCTGAGCTAAGCTCGCCTCTGCTCGTGACCCAGCCCCAACGTCCCCGATCCAGTCGCGACCGGCGCCAGCCGAGCCCCGCTCGCCATCTCTGAGCCGCTCCCCTTCTCCGACGCCGCTGCCGCTCCCCCGATCTCGCCTCCGAGCGCCATCGCATCTGAAGCCCGTGCCGGCCCGCGACGTCGCTGCTGCTCGTGACCCAGAAGACCGACGTCTTGTAGGCCGATTTGCCTCCCTGCTCCGCCCGTGAAGTCGCCGCCACTGTCGAGCCGAGATCCAGACGCTGGAGCTCCTCGCCGCACAGCCCCTCGGGCCGCGAAGACCCAACGCCGGGACCCACTTGCTCCGCTAGCAACTGCGCCCTCGCCAGAGTCCGTCGCCGACGATCCCCCTCGCCGAAGCCCCAAACCAGCGGCCAAAATTTCTTTTTTGTTTAAAAAAGAAAAAAAAAAAATCGAATTAGGTATTTTTGCTTTATTTTATTAGGCAAGTTTATGTTATTTTATTTTTTATTAGTATCTTTTTTATATCTTGTTTCCTTTTGTTTGAAATAATCTCTATATATCACCTCATTCACAAATTCGCAACGGGGTTTTTTATTTCATCTATAGAACTTTTAAATGAAATAATTAATCGTTTTAATAAAATTGATAATTTAATCTTTAAGGCATAAGATCAATTTATCGATTTTATTAGCAAAATATTATCCCGATTTGAACGATGTGTGATATTTTTGATGATTTTGAATGAATTGTCTCGTCTTGATTCCTATTTATCTTGAGATATGTTTGAATTAGAATATTATGTTTTAGGATCTACATATTTAGAATAGGAAATTTATTTCAAATTTTAAAAAAAGAATAAAAATAAAAAAAATAAAAATTGAAATCAATAAATTTAGGTTGCTAGATTTTAATTTGGATTGCATGTTTAATTATTTGGTAATTATTAATTTCGAAATTAAAAAAAAAAGGAAAAAATGAAAAACAACAAAAAATCATCATGCATGTCATGTAGAATTAGGGCATTCTTTATATGTCATTACATTAAGGTAAAATTGCATGTCTTATTTTAAGTGTAGATTGATTTTTTAAATAGATTGCATCTTAGGTTAAATGTTGTTAGGTTAAGATAATATCTTAATTTAAATTAGGATTTAGTTTGACTTAATCCTTAATATAAGTTGGATAGAATCTTAATCTAGCTAGATAATTTTTGCATGTCTTCCTAATTTCGAATTTCATGAAAATACAAAGAAAATGTCTTAGAATAAATTACTTTCATTTTCTAGGATAAATTGCATACTTTTTAAGGAAAAAATAAAAAATCATGTGCATGTCATATAAAATTAGGTTCATGAAATGCACGTCGTTTAGTGATTGTTGCTAGTCTATTTAATTAGAAATTGCATGTCATTAGAATTAGGTCATTTAGTTATATTGCTTAAGCAGTTTTTGTGACTTTGTATCCCAACTTTAACATTCTTTGTCAGATCCCCAGCTACTATCCTTCTTAAAGGTTCAAGTCCACTCACTTTGGAGCCCTCAAACCGGCTCATAGCCGCAACTCTGCACTACCGGATGGTTTATCGAAAGACAGAACCATGCTCTTGATCTAAACTTCAACAATGGTAATGAAGATGCTTTGTTTATATCCACGCGAATGATCGGGCATCCCGTATTCATGTCCCCCGACAAATACCGAAGGACACGTTGGCCAAGCTCCTCCCGGAGACTTGGATCACCACCACGAAAAGCCGCACCAACATAACAAGCCGTCCGGTCTACGGACTCGAGTTTATCCGGAAAAAAGATGGAACTGTTTCCATCAAATTTGGCAGGAAAAGGAAGAAAGTCCCTCTATCTTTCAAACACTTTTCATGATCGAACCACGTGTGTTAATCCATTCGAACTGGCCCAAAAAGCTTGTTCGACACTTTAATGGTGATGGACACATCCCGTCCATTACTATAAAGACAGATAGTCCATTTGTTTAGGATCCTTTTTTTTGCCAATGTTCCTATTGTATGAATTCCCACGATGAGGTAAATCCATATGATAGGCCTCCACCCCACGCAAAAGGCCAAAGGATAAAATATACTACAAAGGTATTTAAACGGAGGCCCTCCGTTGATACCGCTGAGTGAGTGTGATAAATACCAGTTCATGGTTTTGTACGCACCATCACCGCCACCAGAGGTTCGTACTACACCCCAAGCTCCACCGAGATCCACCCAAATCACCTCCACCATCACCACCTCGAAAAAAAGCAAGCTCTTTCCCGTTCTATGCCAATCCTAAAATGGGGCAAACACTCTTACCCATTTGAAGCTCCAGTGGAACACCACCCTATTTCCTCTATTGCCATGTTCCAAGACTCGACTTTCCCCCTCTGGTCGAGAAGGTTCTAAATTCTCGTTTCCCAACCCAGGAGGAATTCATTGACCCCTGGGCGATACCGCCATATTCCTAAAATCCCTACCCCCACCGATGTGGATGAACATGGGAGACGAGAAAAAAGACTTCTGAAAAGCCGTATTAAACCTGCAATCTGAAACTCTTTTGGCACAAAACAATGCTTTCAAAGCAATTGATTCCAAAATAGGAATCGTGCAACAAGACCTCGAAAATATGACGAGACCACCAAGAAGATGATTTTTGAATTCCAGAAGAGGCTAAATGCTTTGGAATCAGGGCAACGGCTAGGCTATCATTACCTAGAAAGCCCGGAACCCAGATAGAAAAGCTCAAAAGACAAATCCAACTCCTTGAAGAAGGAAGATTCGACCTTTGATCCATTTGCAACCCCAGTAAGAACTGGATACTCACCTCCGCCACCCCAGACATCTATCTTTGCTGCAATTCCACCAGATCTCTCCAGAAAGGAAACAGATATACGAGATCGGATCAAAGAGTTGAATCAGATCCAGAAGAAAAAAGCAAAAGAGAAAATTCTGCAGGAATCATGTTCGGTGGTTATAAAGAGAAAAACCAGATCGATGATGCTAGCAAATCCACTAGAATCCTTTCTAAAGGATTTGAGTATCCAACAACCCGATCCAGTCCATAAACCGATCCACCTTCCCCAAATGAGCAAACTCTCTTAGAACAAACCGATTCTCCCACTGGAGCATCAATCGATTTAGTATCATCCTCTTCATCCTTCTCAATTCGAACTTGATCCCCTTCCTATTGTACCAATAACCTCTTCCATATTCATGGCTGATCCTCCAGGATCGGAAATGGAATCAAACTACTCGACCCGAGATTGTTCGGGGCAGGTCAAGAAATCATGTGTCCATGGCATCAAAGCGTTTTCTCCATCGATGATATTCCCTATCAAAAATGGCCAGAGAAAGACTTGAGGAATTCCATACCTGGTTAAATACCCAGTCCATCACTAACCATGACATAAATGATGTCCTTTACAATTTCGTTACCAGCTTCACGGGAAGCCTTAAGCTTTGGTGGAAATCGGTATCACGAAACGTGGACCATTCATTTTCCGATGTCACCAAATTTTAGCCAAGCCATTACCATCCTATACCACTTCTTTGTGGGAAAACCCACCGATCTCATAGAGATGAAAAGAAGAGAGTTCTTCGAAAGAAAATGTTGTTCTTTCCGGAAAAACATCTTGATAAGCATTATCGAATAATGCTCCAGCTCTTTTACCAAATTGGAGCCGATTCAAATCGAAGCATGTTTTCCCGACTTCGTCCCAAAGAATTGTCCCAAATGGTCGAAAGATCCTTTGTTGCAAGACAAAAAGAGAGTACAGGATATTCCCACAGGAGAAATACAACAAGAGATCCATCTATGTCTTGAAGAAATATGTCTAAAGCGCCGAATGGTCCAATCCTATATCAACAAGGATAAAGGCCTCGAGACACTTTTCTCTCGCCAAAAGTCAAGATCAAATGCTCCAAAAAAGACTGTGATGGTACTTGCGGAAAATTTTCTGAAAAGAAGAAACACTTCAAGAAATTCTCGATGAAGAAGTCCAAATATGGCCACAAGAACTTCCGAAAGAAGAAATGGCGATACCTACGAAAAAGAAAGGATCGCACGGGCCATAAAAAATCAAACCGTTGCTACATTTGCAACAAGAAAGGACATTTTGCCAAAAAGCGTCCCCAAGCCAAAAAGGTCGGCATCATTTGATACATCAAATTGAAAATGAAACAGGTATTTCTCTTGAAAATGATGATGTTGAATCATTATTCTCTGGCGATGAAGAACAATCTTGAACAAACCCTTTGTATCATTCCTTGTTATCACACCGGCGAAGATTCGGACTGTAATCCGAAGATATCTTTCACATATCACCCACATCCGCGAACAAAGCCTTGACATATTCTCAAGTCAAACTCACTTTGTCCTCATTTTCCGGTCAAAATCCTCACCTCAAAGTTTGCTAAACCTATCACCGTTATTGCCCTTATTGATACGGGAGCAAGTTGTTCAATTTTGGATACCAAAGTTCTTCCGATGAGTATTGGACTCCTTATGTCCGATACTTCAACTACGCCTCGGAGATACTTTCTCCACAAATGTAAGAACTACTCCGATTCTTGTCCCGATTCTTTCCCCAATGCTCGATTACCACAAAAATCTTTGGATCCAATCTTCCCAACAAAGATTTAATCATTGGTTGGGACGTTATGACTCGATTTCACGGCTTCATATTATTCTGGAAAATGTCTTAGGTACAAGGACCAATTCTCGAATTTGTCAATATTCGAGACTATTTTCCATTCAGATGAGTTTACTTGGATCCAATTATGCAAAAGCTGTTAGAATCTTGTTCGAATCCCACTCGGAATTTGCCAAAAGTGTTCCCATCCTTTATGGGAAAATCCAAATTCTTTGTTCGCCTTCCTTTTAAAAAGAATGAAGATATAAATCCAACCAAGGCGGCCACATGAATGAAGCCGAACACTTGGCTTTAGCCCAAAGGGAATGCTCGAGAACTATTGCAACAAGGCCTTATTGAAATCTCCAATTCTCAATGGGCTTGTGAAGCCTTTATGTCAATAAGCGTGCCGAGCAAAACGAGAGGAAAAATGAGATTGGTAATCAACTATCAACCTCTCAATCTTTTCCTCCAGATGACAAATTCCCTTTACCTTCCGAGTTTCTCTCTTTCTTGGATTAACAAAGGCCCATATCTATTCCAAATTCGACCTCAAAGCCGGATTCGGCAATTGGGCATCCATCCCGAAGACAGGACAAAAACGAGTTCGTATTCCGAACCAGCACTTCCAAGTGGAAAGTTCTTCCTTTTGGCCTAAAGGTAGCACCATCCCTTTTCCAAAAGGCCATGTGTCGTATCTTCCAACCAATTCTTTCAAGTCTTTGCAGGTATACATTGATGATATCCTTCTCTACAAGCCCCGATGAGCAGTCCACACTTGCCAACTCCTTGAACAATTTGCGAAAATTGTCGAAAGCATGGCATCATGCTTTCTCAACGAAAGATGAATATTGCCCACGGAAATCGAATTTCTTGGTATGCACCTCAATAAAGGTACATACTACCCGTACCGCATATTGCTCGGGAATTGTTAAAATTTCCTGAAGAAAATCTCACAAAAAGGAAGTTCAGCAATTTCTTGGGATAATTAATTATCTCGAGGATTTTGTCCCAAATATTGCAAAGCTCTTGATCCCTTTGCAAACCATGCTGAAGAAGAATCCTCCACCGTGGGGAAAATTCAGACAAAAGATTCTTTGAACTAAAGGAGATTATGCGGAATCTCCCACCATTGAAAATACCATCAACGGTAAAAGAATTCTTCAACCGATGCCGGTGATGAATACCGGGCAGCTATTCTCCTTGAAGAAATTGATGGTAAGAGACACCTTTGTGCTCACAAAAGTGGAAAGTTTTCTCAATCGAAATGCATTATCATTCCACTTTTAAAGAAATCCCGGTAAAAAATGGAATCAAGAAGTTTGAATTCCATCTCATCGGCCATCACTTCTGGTAGAATTAGACATGGCATCCTTTCCTCGATGACCAAGTTTAAACAAAAGCAGATCCCGAATTCTCAGAGCTTGCTTCGATGGGCTGAATGGTTTTCAAAATACTCTTTGAAACCAAACACATTCCAGGGAAGAAAAATGTTCTTCGATTTCTGTCAAGACCAAAGGCACCAAAATGAAATTAACATGTACATCAAAAGACCTCGCTTTTCACATGCTCAACCATGGTGTCAAATACAAGATCGAAAAGATCAAAGACCCGCCAAGCTGGAAATATCCCCGGAAATTATTGAGCAAATCGAAATGACAATCTCAATCAAAATCTGAAAACCTCATGTGGCAATGCCACACGACTGCTCGATTTAATGCAGGTTCGATTCTTTATCCTTGCGGACTAAATCCAGATTATCCATTCATACATCCTCTTATCTGGAAAGAAGATGATTTCCCTGATCAGCTCAAAACACTATTGTGGTACTTAACCAATAAGTACCGATAGCGTTTGAAATTCCGACCGAGGAAGATTCATTGCCAACCTCACCAGGATATTCTTACTTGGAAGAAATATTGAAAGAGAAAGTGATCAGAATCTTTTAGACTTTCTCAATTGGTTCTACCCTCCCACTCACTTGGAAACATCTTTTGGAAAAAGAACTAAGAACCACAACACCAAATCCACAAGTCCATACCATCCCGTTCTTTAGACGTCCATGGTATTTTTGCCGAAATAATGGCAGCATCATTGATGTTCCCCTGGAAATAGGAACCACATCCTACAAACCCCATTCGGATAGCAAAGAGGCTCGGATTCACAAATCCTATCCAATGTCTGTCCGAACCTGTCAACTCCAATACCGAGAACTCCAGAGAATCTTGTGCCAAGAGAACGAAACTATTCCTGAAAATGTGTGGAACTATAATGAACCTACTGCATGGGATCATTATGACCTAGTTCCGAGGCTAAAGAGGCACTCGAGGCAATTCGACAAGCGTAATCATCCCAAGATGATGAAATGACAAGCGCACATGACACTCGTCCAATCCACCCAGGGACCCCTATGACCGTTGGGGAGGTCCTCTTTCTCAAGATCCCTACCAAGGACCCTTGTCCTTATCCCAAATAGACACTTCCTATTATGCACAAACATCCCATTGGCCTCAACCTGGCATTCCTGCCAACACTACAGTAGATGACAATACAAACTGGGCTCATGAGGAAGCATCCCACCATGCTCATGAAGAAGCATCCTCATCACGTCAATCGAAACAGATCCTCTCACCAAGATCTTGAAGCTCTTGAACAAAAATATGAGGCGCATCTTCTAGCAAAGAAAGACACACGCCCGATGACTCGGACTATGACTACAATGCTCATGACGGGCGAGACCGCCGAAAAGCCGACGCCGGCACCTTGTTCACTTTTACCGTAGCAGGGGCTAGGAAAGTACCTTCCTCACGCACGATTCTTACTCATATCGTGCGAATAATTCCCTCCCGAAAGTTTCGGGTGCTCCTCGTTTGTTCCCGGACCCGTGAGCTTGGTCCTTGTTTGTTTGTGACCTCTTATTGTCTATAAAAGGCAAGGAGGGTGTATTGTGTTGGGCGAGTCCCCTTGAAGTAAAGTGAGTGTTTTGTAAAACCTCTATGGCTTTCTAAACTCCTCTTCTTCTCCACTGGTAGAATCCTCTAAGAAATGCAGCTCGGGTAGATTAGAAGCGTTTCCATCCCGGTTCTCATGGTGTTCCTAGGCTCGAACTAAAGGGCGAGTAATTTTTTGCTAAAAGGCAATCCCTGAAGGGCTTGAACGAGTTGTTCGCCCATTGTGGAAGGCATATTTGCGTGTTAATTAGAAATCATATCTAGGACTGTCGATGTGAATTCTGATCTAACCGTAGATGCTTTCGTTGCTATGAGGATCTGCATTTTTTTAAATTGCTTTCTTGGATGTTAAATTGGAAGATTGCGCCCTCACATGTTAGGAAAATAGATTTAAAATCAATTCAAACTGCCTGCAAAAACATTTTTGAAAATAAAATAATAGTACCGAAAGGGCATTAGAGAAATCTAATGAAACCAAGTCCCCGTACCCATAGTCTCTGGTTCGTAGGAGTAAAATAATCCTCCTATTATTTTACTTAGGTGTCTAATCAACCTACCATAAACTGATTAGTGGCAACTCCTAGATAAAATCCATCTGCATGTAAGAAATTTGAACTTAAGTCGCGAATTGGTATGAGCTTGGGAACTTAGGCTTAGTAATCCATTAGCCAAATTTTAGGTGGTGCACCCGAAAATTTGGTCGTGACAATTTTGCTCTACTAAATCGGTTCCTATTAGGTTTACATAAGATGTGAGATTATTTTATTCCGCTGCAATAATCTCATATTACTCGGGTTGTTACTATTCTCCCATCAAAGTGGTACAAGAGCTTTGGTTATTGCTTGATTTTTTTATCTTGTGCTAAACAAAGTGGAAACGAATACAAGTAGAATGGTTTTATTGAATGGAAATGAAAGATGGAAGACTTTTTATATGTGAAGGATTATTATTTGCCCATATTTGCTAAAGAGAAACCGGAGAAAACACCGATGCCGAATGATCTATATTTCATTGTCAAGTGTGTGATTATATTAGGGTGTGGGTCGATGATAATGTTTTGAATCATATCATCAAGTAAACACATGCATGCAATTTGTCGACTAAGCTCGAACATTTATGTGCTGAAAAACTGGGAATAATAAGTAATTTCTTATAAAAAAAGATAATGGCTTTGAAATATTAAGATATTACTCATTTGAATAATCATTTAAATTCTATTCAAGGAATTATCAATCAGTTAGTTGCAATGGGAATCAAGTTTGATGATGAGATACAAGCGCTATGGTTACTTGGTACTTTGTCAAACTCGTAGGAGACGTTTCGAAAGTTTTTGTCTAATTTTGTCCTAGATGGTACAATTACCATGGATTTGGCCAAGAGTAGTGTTTTGAATGGAGAGATGAGAAGAAATACACATGCATCATCCTCTTCACATTCTGATACCTTGGTTGTTGAAAAAAGGGGAAGAAGTGAGTCTTGAGGTCCGAGAAATAGAGACAAAAGCAAAGATAAAAGTAGAGGCAAATACAATAGATTTGCTAATGCTGAGTGCCATTATTGCCATTAGAAGGGACCAATTCAGAGGTTTTGTTGTCAGTTCAAAAAGAAGAAACAAAAAGAGAAAGGTAAAGAGAAGAAAAGTGATAATGACAATGATAAAAATCGTGTTGTTGCATTTAAAGAAGACTTTCTCATTGTCTTTGATAGTGATGTAGTGAATCTTGTGTCACGAGACATAGGTAATTGATAGTGGTGCATCTATTCATGCTACATCTCGTAGGGATTTCTTCACATCATATAGGTTAGGCAACTTTTGTTTTGTGAAAATGGGAAACAATGGACTGGCCAAAGTTGGAGGCATTGATGGTGTGTGCCTAGAGACTAGTAGTGACCTATGTAAAGATCGACACACGACACGCGACACGCGACACGACACGACATGAAACAACATGACACCCGACACGTCATTTCTCAAAAAGTAGAGAATTTCGACATGTTCCGACACGTAAATATTAAATAAATATTTTTATATATAAATGCATAAATAAGTAAATAATAATAATAAAAATAGTCTAGAATTAATCTATACTAAAAACATTAATTCTACATTTGTTAATATCATTCATTTTTTTTTTTAATTTGACAAATTCAACTACATTTCATTGTAATAATCCATAAAACTTGAAGGAAAAAACAAGTAATCCACATTCTACTATTAAATTTAAAATTTAACAATAAGCAAAAAAAGCAATCAACATTCCATCAAATAATATAACAAAAAGTCATTCATTCACATTATCCACTTCTTCTGAAAAAAAAAAAAAAAAAAAAAAAAGACTCCATCTCCGACTCATCAAGTGAAAGATTTGCAACTTCAAGCACCCCGACATCTTCAAACGAGTCAAATGTATCTCCGCCATTATCCCACATCTTGATATCTCCTTCTGCGTATTGTGGGTTTTTTCTTGATAGAAGACGTTTTGGGGTCATCTTATTTCTTCTCACCGAGTGCACAAATGAGTAAGTACTCCAATTTCTCTCAGCACATGATGAAGAAGAATGTTGTGTAAGAAGCTTTAAGGCTATGCTTTGAAGCATCGATGCACATGCACCATGATTAACCCACCAAGCTTTAGGATCCATAAAATATCGATTTTGAATGGAATCAAAATCTCTAAAATCCCCATTTTTACTCACAAAATCTACGTATTCCAAATTCACCTTGTTGCGCTCATCCAAGTTAGGAAAGTATTTCTTGAAGCATTTCAGTTTTTCTTGGTTGATCTCCTTATTCTTGTATAGAGAAATTCGAGTAAGATCTTCATCAAGCCATTGATCACTATAGTACATTTATTTAATAAAATAAAATAAAATTAGAAAATAATAATAAATAAGAAGAGTATTATACTACTAAAGTAATAATCTCATACAATTTTAAAACTTACCTGGGATTTAAAGCATGTGCCAAGCAATAAAGTGGAGTGTTGTTCTTTGTCCAACGATTTACAAGAATTGATGAACCACCTCATAAAATGTGGACTTCTCATCTAGCCTCTTCACTTCATGTGCATATATAACTTTCTTCACTTTTTCGATCATCGAACCCCACATATCATAAACTAAGTGAAGACAAGGCTTATCGGTATCACAAATCCTAAGTATATCATAAATAGGAGCCGTGAAGGAAAGTGTATAATCAATCAAATCCCACCAAAAATCATCCGACACCTTCTACTTGACAAACTTAGCTTTCTTTTGATTAACATCTCGATAGATATTCCATTTGTCACAAATCACCACGTTTTGAAGACCACTTTTTATCAACTTGAATCTCCTAAGCATCATAATCATCGAAGTAAAACGTGTATCCACTATAGAAAGCAATTTCAAGCTAACAAACTCATTGTATATTGCTAATCTCATAGAATGGTTCATGATGAAATGTTTGATTTGCATAACTTCCTTAATAATATCTAAAATCCAATTATATTCCTCATAAACTATTTGATTGCTCTCCATATTTTTTGCGGCACAAATGTTCTTCAAAGCTAGATTAAGGGTGTGCACCACACAAGGCGTCCACATAATGGATGAAAATTCTTGCTCAATGAGTTGTCCCGCACCCTTACAATTTGAAGCATTATCTGTAATTACTTGGACCACATTCTCATGCCCAATTTCATTGATAACTCATTTCAGCAAGTTAAAAATGAAATGCATATATTTTGTTTCTCCCGAGCAATCAACCGATTTTATAAACACTGGTTCTCCATCCGATACCGCCATGAAATTAATAAGCGGTCTTCTTTGTGAGTCGCTCCATCCATCACTCACAATACTTACACCCTTCTCCTTCCACATGATTTTAATAGGTGTACACAACCTATCAATATTTGCATTCTCCTTTTGCAACAAAGTGGTCCTCAACAAATTATATTTCGGTGGTACATAACCCGTAATATTATGATTAGCGGTATAAGTGAAAGCGGATTGAAAATAAGGACTTCTTGCTAGGTTAAACGGCAAGCCCGCCGAATAAAACATTCTAGCAATTTCACAATCTAGACGTTCCCGTTAAGTCATATTAAATGTATTTTCAAATGATTTTCCACTCCCACTTCCACCTTTCCTTTTATTGGAGTTCAATGATAAACTCATTCCGTCACCACCACCACCACTAAGTGAATAACTAGCAAGAGGCAAAGGTACATTTCTAGGTGCAATACTCATTAATTTAGTATTGACCTCTTCCTCTAATCTTTCCATCTCCAAAAAATCCTTTTTTTTTTCTACTTTTGTGCACTTTCCAATTCCTTTTCCACTTATCATTATCAAATGGCCCCTCACTCTTGTGTATGAACTCTTAAAATCTTTTTGACAAAAGTTGCATCTCCAAGACAAATTTCCCCCCGCATTAGTATGATTAACTAACTTAGTAACATACCTCCATAATGGTTGTTTTACAACTTCATTTCTAGAGGTAGGTGCTTGTGTGCTTGAAGTACTACTAGCCATGTTTGAACTTGAAGACATTCTGCAAAATAAATAAATAAATAAATAAACATGTTATTATCAATTGCTATTTGCTATAAGGTTTCAAGTGAAAAATCGATCTTTTATCTTTCGCTTTTAAGTAATCTTTCGGGGCAAAAAGTCGATACTCAACAATGGACAAGAAGCACTGACTTCTTGACAAAGTCAAGACATACATTGTAAACGATCACCAAAGATGCGAATCACTTGGGCTTACAATCAAATTACACCAGAAGCACAACATGATTTCACGCGTTACAGCTCCAAACACACACACATGCATGCGGAGGCCACAAATGGATGAAGCTTCCAGCCTTCCACTCATTAAACAATAATCATTCCAAAATACATAAGTTAGCACCGCCAACCAAAAGTCAGAAGCAAGTGAACCAACATCAACGCCAGTCAAACACTAGAAGGTGCAACGAGGCTTTTTCCCCCCTAATCTTTTCATTCTGCCAAGCATTACAAAATGACGAAACTATGGATGAGCAATACATGTCATGGCTAATGTACCATACATCTATGCAAATGCTAAAAATACCACTGGTCTTGACTTTGTCCTAGCATAAAATATATGTTTTTGTTGTTTTTGTTGAGGATTCAAATATCTACAAGTGAGTTCGATGAAATCAAATTATAGAAGATGGCTTAGAGGTTAATGCATCAATGTTTTATTGTCATTGATCTAATTAATACAACTAGGACAATGCACCACCACATCAATTATTTATGTCTTTCCATTATCTTGTGCATAAAACAATTACACCGTGATAATATATAGCTGCTCGTAGCAGAAGCATTGATAAAGAAATGCATTTAAAAGCTTAATTACGCCAACCAAAAAAAGAAAAAGCTTAATTTCACCCTTGGCAAAGAAAGGCTGAGGGAGCCTTACTCGACCACACTGGAATTATTCTGACCTGTTCAAGGCCATCAACAACAACAAATGCTTGCCCAAACCACAAGAAATAAAGTAATTTCTCCCTCTTTAATCAGTACAGGACTATTCCATCTCTGGTGTAGCATTATGCAAATTCTTTTGTTTAAGTACTATGGACTTTACTCTACAATTTAGTCCCTAATGTAGCAACACTTCCACTCGGTGCTCACCTGCCACATGCTAACTTCAGCACCTACTGCTCAATGTTTAGCTGATGCTCACTTGGACAAGGCTTCCAACTCAGTAAGGCTTAAACTTCACGCTATGCATTTCCTAACACACCGGCCTCTCGACTTTCAGCTCAGGTAGTCTATAAAAACCGCTCCTTGAGAGCCCTAAAACTTCAAACCAAGGAGGTTTAGCAAAACTCCACACGTCATAAAATTGTTTAGTAAAGTGTTAGAAGTGATTAAGATAGAGACACACCAAATCACTCCAGGTCGACTTGTGACAATCAAACAGGTAATCACGAGAGGATTCCAGCCAGCACCGGTAAGATTCGTGTCTATTTTGCTAGAGAGATAGTGAGAGACCATCACCACCAAGTGGCACAAACAATTTACCAGACATTGAGGACCACTAAAAGCTAAAATTTTCAGCACAAGGTGCTCAAAAAATGAACAATCGACTATAAATAGTGTTTTAGGAATACTATATTCCATTAGTGTGAATTCATAGATGCTGAGGACCCTTCTTTTGGGCATTAAGAGAATTTCCTAAACGTAAATGGAAACGATGAAGCAAAGACCTAAGAGAGATCGCTTAGTTGCAAACATCTACAAGTTAAGATGGCGTTCACCCTTCTTTCAGTCAGCGAGCAGTCCACCGAACAAAAACAACAACAACCCAGGGAGCAAAACCGGCAAAAGAATGGCACAAGAGCGCCGGAGACAGAGAGACGGAAAGAGGGTCCGAAAAATCCCCCTTTCCCCGAACTAACTCTAGGGTTTGTCGAAAAATCCCAAATCCCAAATCGCTAACCTAAGATGAGCAAAAAGATCAATGCCTGTGAGAGGCAGAGGCGACGGCTCGCCGTCGGGGCGATGGCTCGATGCTTGCGAGAGATGAAGGCGGGGTCGGAGGCGATTATGGCGACGGGTGGGTTGAGGCGCGGGGGCTACGATGAGTCGACGACTGGTGGGGTGGGCCGCACGGCCGACAAAGCAACACCGGTGACACTCACCGGCGACACTCACGGCGACTGGTGGGGTGGTCTACTCATTGCTCAGGCTCGTTCGTTGCGACTAAAGACTGAAGACAGTGAAGAGAAGACTGAAGAGTCCAAAAGATGAAGAACCCGTGCGTGCGACTAACGTTTTAGCTTTTATTTTTTTTATTTTTTTCATATATTTATATTTAGACCCTAGAAGTTTTGAAAATTTATAAAAATAACACCGTGCGTGTCGGAGGCAGTTGACCGCGTGTCGGACACGTATCGAAGTGTCAGACATGACACGAAGGATCTCGGAGAGTGTCCGTGCTTCATAGGCAGTGACACGGGGTTAGTATTGAATAATGTTAAGTATATACATGATATTCATTTGAATTTGATCTCCACAGATAAGCTAGATGATGAGGGTATTGTAGCACTTTTAGTGATGGTCGATAGAAGCTCACCAAAGGTTCTTTAGTTGTTGCTAGAGGTGAAAAATATTATTCATCGTACATTATGCAGGCAAAGTTGTCCACGGACAAAATTAATGCGGTAGACAACGAAGAGAAAGCTGAGTTATGGCATAAGAGGCTCGTTACATCAATAAGAAGAGTTTGTCAATATTAGCCAAGAAGAATCTTCTTGTAGGTATGAAAAGTTTAGCAATGAAGAAATGTGTTCACTGTTTAGCAAGAAAACATAATAGAGTTGCATTCAAAAGTTTTCATTCTTTAAGAAAGTCAGGTATACTTGATTTAGTGCATTTTGATGTTTGTGGACCTATAAAGATAAAATCACTTGATGGATCTCTTTATTTTGTTACTTTCATAGATGATTATTCAAGGAAAATATGGGCTTATACCTTAAAAACTAAAGATCAAGTATTAGATGCTTTGAAGTAGTTTCAGGCTTCAAAGAGAGATAGATTGGAAATAAGTTGAAATGCATTAATAGAATTGATAACTGGGGAGAGTATATTGGATCTTTTGATGAATATTGCAAAATAACAAGGTATTCAACATCAAAAGACACATTCCAATATGCCTCAGTTAAATGGCTTAGTTGAGAGGATAAACAAGACATTAGTTGAAAAGGTAAGATGTCTACTTTCACAGTCAAAACTACATGGATCCTTTTGGGGTGAGACTTTAAGTACAATTACACATGTATTAAATCTTACTCCATGTGTTCCTCTAAAGTTTGATGTTCTTAATAGAGTTTAGACAAGAAAAGATGTTTCTTATGATTATTTGCGTGCCTTTGGATGCAAAGCATTTGTGCATATCCCTAAAGATGAGAGGTCTAAAGTTGATGTGAAATTATGATAATACATATTTATTGGCTATGGATAGGATATGTTTGGCTACAATCTCTATGATCTAGTTGAGACGAAAATTATAAGAAGTAGAGATGTTGTGTTTATGGAAGATCAGACAATACAAGATATTAAGAAATCAAAGATAATATCAGCACCACAGTTTAGGGATGATTTTGTTGACTTGGATTAAGTTCCTCTCACACATATTCCTGCACAAATTGATGAGGAGCAATAGGAAGTGAATGTTCCAAATAATGAATATGTCCTTGAACATGTTGAAACAAATAATATTGTTCCTGAATCAGAAGCTCCACTCCACTAGATATTCTAGTCCGGAGGTCTGTTAGAGACCAACAACCTTCCACCAAATATTCTGAAGATGAGTATGTATTATTGACTGATGTAGGTAAACCAACAATAGAAGATGAGTGCAAAAGCAAATGGCTTGATACTATGTAGGATGAAATGCAAGCACTTTATGATAATCATACTTTTGGTCCGGTGAAGTTACCTAAAGGCAAAAGAGCTTTAAAGAACAAGTAGGTATATAGGTTGAAGGAAGATAAACATACTTCAGAATCATGATACAAAGGTAGATTAGTTGTTAAGGGATTCGGTCAGAGAAAATGTATCAATTGTAATGATATATTTTCTCAAATGGTGAAAATGTCTTCTATTCATGTGGTATTAGGCTTGGCAGCTAGCCTAGATTTGGAGATTGAGCAGATGGATGTCAAGACAGTCTTTCTACATAATGACTTAGGGGAAGAAATATATATATGAAATAACAAGAGGGTTTCAAAGTGAAGAGGAAATAGGACTATGTGTACAATTTGAAGAAGCGTTTTTTATGGCGTAATGCAAACACCGAAATAGGGATGTAAAAAGTTTACGTTAGTTATGATAGAACATGGCTATAAGAAAACTTCGTCGAACAACTATTTATTTATCCAAAAAATTTCTAACAATGATTTTATTATTCTCTTACTTTACGTTGACGATATGTTGATTGTTGGCAGGAATGCTTCATGAATTGAGCTGTTGAAGAAACAATTGAGCAAGTCTTTTGCCATGAAAAACTTGGGCACAACGAAACAAATTCTTGGCATTAGAATTATTCGAGATAGAGAGGCTAAAAAGTTGTTCTTGTCACACGAGAAGTACATCGAGAAGATTCTTTAGAAATTTTACATGGACAATGCTAGAGTGGTTAGTACTTCTCTTGCTACCCACTTTAAATTAAATGCAAAACAAAGTCCTATGATTGATAAAGAGAAGAAAGACATGGAAAGTGTTCCATATGCTTTAGCTGTATGAAGCTTGATGTATGTGATGGTATATACACATTTAGACTTAGCACATGCAGTTAGCGTTGTTAGTCATTATTTGTCAAATTCAGGTAGATAGCACTGGAATGTAGTAAAGTGGATCTTGAGGTATCTTCGAAGAACTTCTAGTTTGAAACTCAATTTCAGGATCGAGAAACTTGAGTTAGTTGGATACTCAGATTTTGACTTGGCAGGAGATACTGATACTCATAAATCTAGTTCTGGTTATTTGATTTCTTTTGCTAGCGAGGTTACGTTATGGAAGTCGAGATTGCAGAAGTGTGTTGCACTTTCTACAACAAAAGCTGAATTTATTGCGGCGACCGAAACCAATAAAAAAAATGCCATGGCTAAAGAAATTCTTGGAAGAACTCGGGTCAAGCAAAAGAGGTATGTGTTATTTGTGACAATCAAAGCGCAAGTCATCTTGGTAAAAATTCATTTTTTCATTTTAAATCGAAACACATTAATGTTGGATATCATTGGATAAGAGATCTTCTAGATGAGAAACTGTTGGAACTTGAGAAAATTCATATGGACCATAATGGTTCCAATATGATGATGAAGATAGTATTAAGAGAGAAGTTTGAACATTGCCGATTGTCGCGACCTAATTTTTCAAGTTCACCACCTAAAACTAGGTTAATGGACTACTAAGCTTTTAAGCTTAACTCGGGCTCTCCCAAACCCATACCAAATCGCGACTTAAGTCTAAATTTTTAAACATGCAAAAGATTATCAACTAAGAGTCGTCACTAATCTGTTTACGGTAGGTCGATTAGACACCTAAGTAAAATAAAGGGAGATTTATTTTACTCCTACGGACCAGAGACTAAGGGTACGGGGACTTTGATTACACTAGAATTTTCTAATGCCCTTTCGGTACCATTTCTTTTTTATTTTTTATTTTTTAAAAATGTTTTTGCAGGCAACTTGGATTTATTTTAACCTAGACTTACTATGTCAAAAGGTGATCACACGGGTGCCCAACCACTATTGAATATTCAAATAATAAATAAATTGCATCACACAAAGCAAACATTTTTTTTTTTTTTTTTTTGGGTTTTCTTAAGAGTTAGAATTCTTTTTATAAAAAAAATGCATTTTTTAGCTAAATGACCTAATTTTACTAATATGCAAATACAAATTAAATGGGCCTAATATGCAATCTAGTTAACATGCACCTCATGACCTAATTTACTAATGAACATATTCTAATTAAATAATCCTATTATGCAAACTAGTTAATATGCACCTAGTATTTTTTGTATTTTTATTGAAATTCAAAATTAATAAAAACCCTAATTAAGCTATCTAAAAAAGAATAATTTTCTAATTCATTTTTGGGATTAATTTTGACTTAAACCCTATTATGTCTTAGAAAACTATTTTTTATTTTTTATTTTTTTAAATGAGAATATAAAAATATGCCAATTTTATCTAAGACTATAAAAAAAAAAAGGTTGTTTAAGATTGACCCTAACCTATTTTTTTTAAAAAAAGATATCCAAAAATGCAATTCTAAAAATATAATCCAAAAAAAAAAAAAAATTTACTAAACTTACGTGTCTAATTTATTAAACCTACATGTCCTATATGCTCATGCAAGATTTTGATTTTTTTTTTTGATTTTTTTAGTTTTTTTAAGACAAGTAATTATTAAATAAATATTAAATCTAAACCATCAACAAAATAAATGATTAAAAAAATAACCTATTGTCTCACATGTCAAATTAACGATTATTCTAACCCTAATTATCACAACAAGGAAATCAAAATAATTACAAATCTGATCCAAGTCTTACGGACCAAATTAAATAATTATTGTGATTTAACAATTGAAATTCTACCAAAAAAAGCCCAAAAATTAATATAATTAAAAAAATGATCCGACGTCTCCGGATCAAATTAATAATTACAATAATTCCGAGCAAAATTCCTGCGGATAATGCCTACAAAATTTATTGACATCAAATATTACAACTTAAGTAGATAAACTCAAAAAGAACAAAAAAATGAGATAACATAAGATAAAATTATTAAATAAAAAGAAAAAGCTAAACTACCTAAAGAAGAGGGGCTTGCTGCAGCGTTGATGGGCGCCGGACGGACAGTGGCAGGCGTCAGGACTCCGGCGAGAGCTGGCGGGCGACGACGGCGAGGGGCGTCGTGGGCGGCAGCGCGGTGGCGTCGGGCTCCGGCGCAGGGGACGGCGGGCAAGGGCGGAGCAGCAACGGTGAGTCGCGGGCCGGCGCGGGTCGCAGGTGAGGCGTGGCGCCGGTGCGGTGATGGTGAGCAGTGGCTCACCGGCGCGGCACAGCTATGCTGGCGCGGTGGTGGCGACTGGAGACTCGGGACCTGTAGGTGGGTCACTTGGGCGTGAGGCGGTGGTGCGGCTTGCTGCGGGTCGCAAGTTGCTGCGCGGCGATGCTCGCAGGTGCTGGTGCGCGGAGGGAGCGGGGCGCTACAAGAGCAGCAGAGGCGACGTCGGATTCGGGTGCTCGCGGCGTCGAGCAAAGGTGCAGCCGCGGCGACGGCGCTCGGAGGCTTGGCTGCTGGTGCGCCGGCGAGGAAATCGGCAGCAAAGGGACCGATCACAGCGACAGAGGACCTCCGAGGAAGATGAACAGGATCTTTTGGTTCCTTTTTTTTTTTTTTTTTCTCTCACCCCCTCACATCCCCTAACGTCCCCTCTCTCTGCTGTTTTTTTTCAGCAAAAGGACAAAGCTGCTGACTTTCACTCTTTTTGTTCCGCAGCTTGTCAGAAAAATCTGGCTTCTTCGTCCTTTCAGTGAACGATACTGAAAGAGGGATTTTTCCTCTTTTCTTTTTGCACGTTCTCACGCTTTCCTTACGAATTCTCTCCTCGAAATTTTTGCTCTCAATATTTTTTCGAAAATTCCTCCCTACTGTCATGAAAAATGAGCCTCTCTTTTATAGTGATTCGAAACGGTCTTTTTACATGGCATTTCTCGAGTTACCATTTCTTGTCACATTAAATCAAATCTGTATGATTTGGCAATCAGCTCAATTCTTGCCCGTTTTTCACTTGATTTCAAAATTGTTGCTGCATTTAACAAAATTCGGACATCCATCAGAATTCTATACTTCCTTGCATAATTCAATCAAATCAATTTCCCCCATTTTCATTTTTTTTTCCTTTTATTTGTTCAAAATGCAATTTTATTTTTCCAAAATTAGGTGTCAACACCGATTAATAGCAAGGATGATGAATTCCTTCACATCATCGTGAGGGGGAGATTCGTTAGCTGGGTTCACTCCCATGTAAAGAAAGCCCAATGAATAGCAAGCTTAAAAGACTTGAGTCCATATGATAAGTCATATAAAAATATAGGGTTTCTCACTATTTTTTAAGTGGTAGCCGAAAAGAAGTTATCAGAAATGTAATAACAAGAGAAAAAGAGAAAGCAAGAAATCCGGGGTTTGAAGGTTAATCTGATTGACATCAAGTTGGTATCGAGATCGATTCGTGGTCCGATTAAATTGAAATTTTGTCAAGGTGCTCGATATTTATTTTGTTATACTAAATCAGTTATTATTAAGTTTACACAAGAGAGAAGATTACTTTATTCCGTTGCGTTAATTTAAAATTACTCAGGGTTGCTATTGTTCTCCCGTCATTGTGGACAATCAATAGTGTATAATAGAGAATTGCAGCTAGAATATGGGAAAGCAGAACTTCTCATCAAGGAGCATAGATGGTGTAGATCAAGTAGCAGATTGGGTGATTAAAGCCCAACCCCACGAAACTCTCCCTTTGAGACGGGAGTTACTCAGATTTTTCTTTCATAGCATGGGCAAGTTGGGTGCGGAGGAGCTCGATAGCAGCAACCAGGTTCTCGAGCGCACGTTTGACCCCAGCGTGTTCACGAGTCTTGAATTTGTAGTCAGGGTTAAACGACACTATGTTTCTTGCGAGCTTCTTGGTGATACTATCAGCAATTTGTTCAGCTGATGGTATATCGGAAGAGTGGATGTCATAGACACTGAGGCCAATCCCTGCACCATAGTTGACTCCCTCACGGAAAATTGACTCATCGGAGCGACAGTTCTCGATTGTGATGACATCAGCATCCATGTTGATGATTGAGAGGGGGAAGTCGTTGAACTGGGAGTAGTACGTGTGAGTGTGGATCTGCCAATCAATATCAGCCACCGACTGAAATCAGTATATGCGGGAAACGAATCTTCCCACAAAAAAAAAAAAAAAAAAAAAAAAAAACGAAAAGAAAGAAAGAAAAGTAAGGGAACTATGAACAACCTGGGTAGTATCCTTAACACCACAGTTAGTGATTCTAAAAGAGTGGATAGCCCAATCCAAGTAGGAAGCTTGCTCAGACTTTCTCAGTGGTAGACCATCCCTCAAAGCTAGCTCATCAATCTGAAAAACATTGATCCCTGCCTTCTCGAGATCTTCGACTTCTTCCTTGATGGCCAAGGCAATTTGGTAGCAAGTTTTGAACCTGTGAACTAAATCTTTATTATTCTAGTCCCGAAAGGAGAAATAAAGTTTATGTTCTTTGATCAATCCCATGTACACATGAAGTTCCCGTTCTTCTGTACCTGGGTTGGTCATTTCGGACAAAGGACCAGTTGAGAATGGTGACAGGCCCTGGAAGCATTCCCTTCATTGAGCTAGTAGCCATGGTCTGGACGACGGTGGACCAGAAGACAGACAGTAGCTTGGGGCGGCTCACATCACCATAGATGATGGGTGGCTTTATACAACGAGATCCATAAGATTGCACCCACCCATTAACGGTGAAAGCAAAACCTAACAGCTGCTCCCCAAAGTATTCAACCATATTGTTCCTCTGCATTGGATACATCCAGATCAAGATGTTCAAGAAAGAAAACATAGCTCAGAAGATGCTATTGATCTAGCTGACAGATCTGTCTTAACTACAATGCCAGATCAAGAGGCTGTCTTACCTCACGCTCCCCATGAACCAAGACATCTATGTCAAGCTCCTCCTGAAGGTTCACAACTTTGTTAATTTCCTCCTTGATGGCCTTAATGTATTCTTCCTCAGAGATCCTATAACATAATTGCAATCAGAAGACTGATGAGGGTCATAACAAAAGAACACAACAGCCCATGTCATATCCAGCATCGTTTAATTAGAAAAGGAAGATCTAGTTTACTCACTTTTTGGCCTTGTACTGAGAGTGTGCACTTTTGAGTTCCTTGGTGATGGAGTCGATGGTGGCTTTTGGGATGACCAAATTAAGCTTCTTTTGCTGAGCCTCAAGTCTAGCCCTCACAGTTGTGGCACGGTGATGATCAGAGCCCCTCAAAGCAGCAGCCTGAGAGAGACGAGAATATCAAGAGTTCAAGAAATCAATAATATCATTTTAATTGGTATTTTTGGAATGCATAAAAGATGAAGGGTAACTGAGCAAAGGAACATACAGCCTTTTGGACAGCTTCGTTTGTGACTCTTGAAGAGGACCTTCTCAAGGCCTGAGCAGCAGCATTAGCTGAGAAGAATGACTGAAAAGAGGGCCATCGGCAGTTTGCGTTGAAATACCCTCTCACGACATTAGTAATCAATATTTGGAAATGGAAAATCATGCTTCACAAACACCCTAAAGGTGCTAGTTAACAGGCCTAATTTAAATTAAGAACTATGCATCCTAGTGACTGTATATACCCAGTCCTTGCAATATATATGTACCTCCGTACAGCCAGTAATCAAAGAGACCCACCACAAGTTAACCACATCAGTTTCTGCTGTTGACAATTCGGAATAGAATAGAAGCAACTAATTCTAGAAAATAAGCTAACGATATGGATTACCACCACAGTTAAGACTACCTTACAGATAACAAACCGTACCTCATCCTTTTGTCCATCCAATGCCTTGGCCAAGGCATTGACCTCGAGGACCTTCTGAGCAGCAAATGCAAGCCATGACTTGATTTCATTATCCAACTTGGTCTCATTAACTAGGTCGACAGGAGTGTGCAAAAGAGAGCAGGAGGTGGAGACCACAAGTTTGTCTGTAGATAAATGACGAATTTCAGATATCAACTTAAGGATAAATGACAAACAAATCATCAAAAGACGCCATTTGGAAATGACATATGAAGAAGGTAGTACCTTTACCCACAATGCTCTCGAGAGCATGGAGGGTAACCAGTGATTCAGCAAGATCATTGGCCCAGATGTTCCTCCCATCAACAACTCCAGCAAAGAGATACTTGCCCCTGGGGAACCCGCCCTTGATTAAATTAAGGGTCTTGGTTCCATGGACCAAATCAAAACCAAATCCAGCGACACCCTTCAAGGAAATGAGAACTTTATATGCCTCAGCAGGAACATCAGCAAAATAGGTTTGGACGAGAATATTCACGCCGGAAAGACATGATTCTAATTCCGAGTATGCTTCAGTGAATGCCTGCAGTTGGTGAGAATCAAGATCCAACACAAGGGTGGGCTCATCAAACTGAATCCATGAAGCGCCAGCTGCCTTAAGTTCGGACACGACTTCCCTGCATAGTTCATCATTGGTCAGGAAATGCATTTCCTGATGAAAACTGCTAGAGAAGAGTTCAATTAAATCTCACCTGTAGATGGGAAGTATTTTTCCGAGGAGGGACAAAGGAGAAAAGGTCTTGTCAACACCCTCCGCATGCTTAGATAGCAGAAGATAGGACACCGGGCCAAGAAGGACCGGAACAGTGTCTACTCCAAGCTGGAAATTGGCAAATAGATTCAAGAACGGATAGCTTTAATTAATGCTAAGATCATGCAGAGGCACAGGGAAAACAAAAAAAAAATGGATGAGCTGATAAAAATATACAAGCAATAAAGAAGTAACTACAACCAACAAAGACGAGGGCCGAAGGGGGTGGGGGAGCTCGATCGAGATCTAGGGCTGGGCTTGGCTTCGGCTGAGGTCTAGCGAGGCATGCGGGGTCCTTAGCTGGTCTGCGGGAGCCTCAGTGACGGTGGTTGGCCCCGGTTCGAGCGTAGCGGACGCAGGGAGTCGGCGGAGGGGTGAGTCGGGCTGGTCGGGCATATCCAAGGCTGTCGGCGGTTTCCATCGAGTTCGGAAGAGATGGGTCGCGGGGCCGCCGACGACGTTGGAGGCAATGGATGGCGTCGGCTGGCAAAGGGGAGAGAGAGAGAGTGCGGGGGGGGGGGGGTGTGTCCATCCAATGGGACGGTCGGATTTTTTTTTAGATCACGTCGCAAAAAACAAACTTTGCACGTCAGAATATTCACGTCACAAAAAACAAACTTTTCACGTCAGAATATTGCCCCCGCCTCCCCCAACGCCAACGCAACGGTTGTCACGATGGCCCCATTTGTGAGGATTTGTTTGCGGCAACTGGAGCTCGGGAAGGTTTCGAAATATTGTGAAGACCATAACTGCGGCAATATTGAAAAGCAAATTCATGTGGTATTGTTATTTTATTATGGAATGACAAGGTTTTGGAAAATTGAATTTGAAATTTTTTTGCAGTTCTATTTAATGGCATTAAAAATGTTTTCCCTTATAATGCTTCCAACCAAATCCCCCCTCCCTACAAAATATTAAAAAAAAAAAAAGGATTACGTACAGGACAAAACTATCATCACTTTTAAATGATCAAAATGCAAGAATCACTTATCAGTGAATAAAATAACTCACTGTTAAATTTTCCATCCCTGTTGATAAGTTCGCTAAAAATTATCGATTTGGAACACTAACTTTTGGTTTGGGGGTGAAAGGTCTCGATTCACTAACCCTAGGTTTTTTAAATTTAGAGCTGTTAATTTTTTCCTTTCTATTTTCTCGTTAAAACGAACAAATTCTTGATGGAAAAAACTTCAGGTGTGAAAAATGTTTTGCACTAGTGCTATTGCTAGCAGTAATTTTACATTTATTTTCTCTTGAAATAAAGATGTTTAAATCGCTCCTTTGATTCTAAATTATGTTAATAAGTTTCTTTTTTATTCACTTATTTTTATTTTGGCTGATTTTTTTTTATCTAATATAAGAAATCCCACTTGGTGGGCAAGCAAACCCACCAAGTGGGATTCACGATTTTCCGAGGGAATTGGGTAAACAAGCCACCCGATTTCCTTTTGTTTTTTTTCTTTCTTATTAATCTCAACAGACAGCATGAATGAAGAAATGATAAGACTAGTATTGACCTTCTTGGCCTCCTCGAACTCGTTGATAGACTTGAGAGAAGCATAAGAGAAGTTGACGTCAGGACCCAATTCTGGCACGATATAGTGGCTGGACCGAATGAGATCGATGGGTTAGATAGACATCCAGAACAAAATAATCTACTACTCATACTTCACTGAGAACCACCACGCTTACTAGTTGGTGTCAAACCACTTGGTCATTTCCATGGCAGGGATGGAGGCGTTTCCTCTGGCCATCAAGAAGTAAACATCGAGTCCGATCTCGCCGCCATCCCAACCATATCTGGTGGGAACAGCACCAAGCATCGCGGTGGTGTCGAGCACCTGATCATACAGTGAGAAGGTGTTGCTGGGAATGTACCTGGTGCCGGCAGCTGCCATCTGCTTCCACATGGATGACCTGAGATCAGCGGCAACTTTCTGCAAGTCCTCCGCACTGCACTTTCCATCCCAGAACGATTCCAGGGCAAACTTGAGCTCCATCTTGGGGCCCATGCGAGGATATCCGATGACGTGCGACGCCATTTCTCTGGATCATTGTACGAACATCAACTATAGGTAAGTAACCCAGCGTAACTCACCTAGTTACCTAGTCTAACGAAATGAAGGAATGCGAGACCTTGGTGGAGACCGAACGAGGGAACGAGGCGAACTGTTGTCTATTGCAGGGAAGAGAGGGCGGGGGATAGAGAGACAAAGAAGAGAGAGAACGAAGCGATGAAAAGGAAGTGTGGAGGATTGGTATTTATAGAGCCCGAGGTGGGGTGGAAAGGTCAATTCGCTTCAAATAATGTAAAAAGATAAAGGTGAAGAGGTGAGGAGAAAGGATGAGGATAAGCAGAGGAGAAAAGTTAAGGAGGAGGAGGAGAGGTATGACGACGGGTTTTGTTGCCTTTTAAAAATACTTAATTTTGGGGAAGGGCATACTATTTGTTTGACGAACGGAGATAAGTTGGGGAGCAGAGGGAGAAGTTGGGCCATCCGCTAAAAAAATTTACAGTCGAGGGGAGAAGTGTTAAAAAGGTTCTAAACCTTCTGTATTTGTGTTAATTTAGTCATAAACATTTTTTTAGTGTCAATTTAGTCCTAAATATTTTTACTTTGTGCCAATTCAGTCTTTTCCGGCCAATTTTGGCCAAATTTTGCTGATTAGACGTTGGCCAATTGATGTGGTTTGATCGGTGCGACGTTGATAATTTTTAATAATATTTTAATATTTTTGAATTTTTTCTTTTTTTTTCTCCTTCCTTGGTAGTCGCCGGACCTTGCCGGCCACCTCGCTAGTGGCTGCGAGGGCGGCCTCACACCGGGCGGCGAGGCTTGCCCTCGCCGAATTTGGTGAGGGTCAAGCCTCGCTAGCCATGGGCAAGGCTCGACCCTCGCTAGCTGGTGCGAGGCCGGCTTGAGGCTACCCAGGCCTTGAGGGCGGCCTCCCGCCCGGCCGGCGAGGGTCAAGCCTTGTCCATGGTCGACGAGGCTCACCCTCGCCGGCCCCGCGCTAGGTCGCCCTCGCGGCCACCGGTGAGGTGGCCGGTGAGGGTCGTCGGCGAAGGAAAGAGGAGAGAAGACAAAAAGAATAAAGAATAAAGAAAAAGAATAAAAAAATTTAAAAATATTAAAATATTATTAAAAGTTGTCCACATCAGCGTCAATGGGCCACGTCAGCCGGTTAATGCCCAGTTAGTAAAATCCGACCAAAATTTGCCAGAAAAGACTAAATCAGCATTAAGTAAAAAATGTTTAGGATTAAATTGACACCAAAAAAAGGTTTAGAACTAAATTGGCACAAATACAAAAGAATTATGACTTTTTAACACTTCTCCCTATGGTCGAGTGTCGACGAGGAGACAGGATGGGGCGAGGAAAAGGGAGCTGTGGGCTGGCTTTTACAGCCGTGTCAAGGTCAATGATGGGTACTTGACGGTCTCGTAAGTTGAATGTTTCATGTTAATTTGCGTGAATATGATTTCTCCATTGGAAGAATTTAGGTTGGCCAAGATGCACAGTACTGTAGTAGTTGAGTGCCCGCGAACGCGATCACATGCCATTTTGTCTAGGAATCCCCTCCTCGATGAATTAAACCCCAATGTGGCCCCCACGAACGCATGCTATTTTTGTCCGGATCTCCATTCGCCAAACAAAATGGTTGGCTGTTTTCAAGTAACAATGGTATTTTAATCTCCTTCCTTAACGAACGTAACGTATTGCTCAATGAATTACCTATTACGGATCAACCCCTTAATGAGTTTTAGTATTTTCCTCTAAAGAAACAAGTTAGAGGTAAGTTGAAATTCATTCAAATTCTAAATAGTCCATATGCATTGCTAAATCATGTCACAGTAACCATTGCCCAACCCTCCTTCCCTTTCTCTCCTTGATGGACAAGGCGAGCGACCTACCAACACATTGACTAATATGGCATTCTACCAACGACGAATGCGATGGGCGGGCAGGGGTTCGGGTCTAGGTTAGAGGATGATGAGTAAACCACCATAAAAGGAACTTTAAAGAACGAAACAAGCAAAAAGTCCTCGTCCACCTCGAGAGGATCTTTAGAGGAGGAGAAAACCAATATCGAGGCAAATGGACGTCCCTTTGCCTTTTCATTTAGTGGAAAAGATTGGGTTAGGCCGAGGTCTCCTTCGCTCGCTGCTCGCCAGTCGTCCCTCGCGTCGCCCCATACGTCGTATATCTAAAGGATCTTATCTTTCCTTCCCCCTCCGGTTGGTTGGACAAAAAAAAAACGAAAAAATGTCCTTCTATTGCACCACCATCAAATATTTTTAAAAACGGGTCGGAGGCTGCTGGAGGGTTTCGGTGGTGGGGTACACCGCATTGGACTTCCGACTGGAGGGTTCGTAATGATATTAATGAACAAAACATATTGCTCAATGAATCAATTTTTATGTAGTGATCTAGTATTATCCTCTAGACAAACAAGCTCGAGATAAATCAAAATCCATTCAAATTTCGAATAGCCTCTCCATTAAGAATCCTGATTGCATGGCGTGACTAGGATAGGATTAAAAGGGAACTTCTCTCTCTAGAAATCATGTCGCGGTCTCCATCGTCACCGAATCACCGTTGCTTTCCCTCTGGGTATGTGCGCGCACTTAAATGAAAGCAATGCTATTGCCGGACTGCCCCTATATAAAATTAATTGTGGAAGAACAAAGAAGATTACTCGCAAGCTGTCAGACTCGATGAATTACTTAGGCAGTCCATTAACGAGAAACGTGATAGGCAGGGGACGCACCACGCCACCAGCACATTTGATTAATCCGGCGTTCTATCGGCGGGAAAAGGTGCGATCCTCCAGCGCTTTTCTTTTTTTTTGGGTCATACTCCAGCACGTTGAAAAACATGCTGATTTCACCTCAAGCAAAAGGCCTACATGAACGGATCAAAGGTAACTTTGAAGATGCCTGGAAATTCCGAACTTGCATTCTCGCTGGGTCGCAACATACACCTTAGCCTTCGCTTATGCAGTGTTTGTCTTTAGATTGTAATTCTCTTTAATTCTTTTAATAAATGTCTAATAGAAGTCACTACATCTGCATACTTAATCTCCTTTTACAAAAGCGCATTCTCATATATTTCGTTAAAGAGTTTAAGTTTTCTTAAAACAACCAACCACCCCTTGTTAGTTGTTGTCTTAGCCATATCAATT
Organism: Eucalyptus marginata; assembly: GCA_014182565.1. Classification (NCBI taxonomy): domain Eukaryota; kingdom Viridiplantae; phylum Streptophyta; class Magnoliopsida; order Myrtales; family Myrtaceae; genus Eucalyptus; species Eucalyptus marginata. Next base: position 16,664,816 of record CM024595.1, on the reverse strand, counting down.
GGTATGAGAGCATGCTACTCGAAGTTTTCGAAGTGTGATATTTCAAGAGCAAAAAGATGATTGTGGCTCACATCATAGGAGCATCCTTCCGCAAAAGGCAATCAATTTCTAGACTATAATATAAGAATTTTCCTGATGTGGGCTACATTAATTAAGATTGTAATTAACCGTTTTTGCGGAGTTGATCTAATAAAGTAGGATATAAAGTTTCTTAACAGTCGAATATGGGCCTAAGGATATACTCAAGAGGCAAGTAAAGCTGCAGATTAATGAATGAGAATTTACTCGTCTGGATCCAAGATTAGTTTTCTTTTGTTTCCTTCCTTGCAGACGTTTTAAGAGGAGGTCAAGCGGATCGAATATAAAAGGCACTAACATTAGCTTGACTTATTTCACTCCTAGCTTTTGACTGGGGGGAAAGAAACAAGTTACCATAAGAATGTAACAGCTATTTTGAATTTAATGTAACATATCATTAGTCCATCCCATGAGCTATGTAGCACCGACACGGACACGCGACACGCGACACGACACGACACGACACGCCGACACGTCATTTCTTAAAAATAGAGAATTTCGACACGTTCCGACACGTTATATATTAAATATATTTTTATATATAAATACATAAATAAATAATAAAAAAATAGCCTAGAATTAATTTACACGAAAAATATTAAATAATATCATTCATTATTTTAATTTGTTATAACAATACATAAAACTTAGAGGAAAAAAAAACATTGTTTAAAGAAAAATGCTGAAATGATATTTTTAAATTTATTTATTTATCATATATAGCATTTTTTATTAGTTCTTTCATAGTAAAAGACTTTTTAAAAAACTAAAAAAATTCTAAAAAAAACAAAACTGAAAAAAAAAAAAATTGACCCCGTGCGTGTATATGTATAGCATTTTTATTACTTCTTTTATTACTTCTTTTGTGTATATTTATATTTTGACCCCACAAGTATTAGAAATTTTTAAAATTGACCCCGTGCGTGTCGGAATCGCGTGTCGGAATTCTAGACTCGCGTGTCGGAGCGTGTCGGAGAGAGTTGACCACGTGTCGGATTTCTCGACACTCGTTGACCGCGTGTCGGAGCGTGTCGGGACGTGTCGGAGCGTGTCGGACACGTGTCGGAGTGTCGGACACGACACGAAGGCTTCCGAAGAGTGTCCGTGCTACATAGCCCATGAGTACAAGCTTTAACTCAGCACAACCTTTGCAATGGCGAGTTAGTTATCTCGAGTATCAACGGAGCTCATACAGCAACTCAAAATTTAGAGTTTCACACTGCAGCACATCAAGTCGAGTATATTGCGCTACCATTCTCATCCTCATTCAAACTCAGCACTCAGTGCTGCAACCAATATATTTGATAGATGAAATGTTCATCCGTAGACGAGCTAGCTTTAAGCAGCTAATGCATTCGGCAGCAGATATCAGAAGTGTTTTCATATGAAACGGCAGGAAAGTCTCTTTCGAAGGGACAATACCCATAAAAAGTGAGTTAAAAGAACGACGTTGATGCACAAGATGTAAATAATAATTTATTCATTTGCCATCCTCTCCCCTAAACACACACAACAATTTTTATTTTATTTTTTGGGGTGGGGGGATAGGGTACCAGGACTATGACTCCTCACATTCCATAAAGAAACACACTTACTGGATCAATAATATGACGGCAATACACCCTTGTGTGCGAGAAGAATTGACTGACGAGTAAGTTACTCAAACTTTTCTTTTTTAGCTTCGGCAAGTCGGGTGCAGAGGAGCTCGGCAGCAGCAACAAAGATCTTGAGCGCAAGCTTGACCCCAGTGTGTTTACAAGTCTTGAGTACAAAGTCAGGGTTAAACCACAATACATTTGTTGTGAGCATCTTGGTGGTTCTCTCAGCAATCTCTTCAGCTGAAGGTATCATGAGACAGTTGATGTCATAGACACTGGGGCCAATCCCAGCACCATACTGAACTCCCTTGCGGAAAACTGAGAGGAGCTTCTCATCAAAGCCAGAGTTCTCCCTTGTGATGACGTCGGCATCCATGTCGATGATTGAGAGGGTGATGTCGTTAAAGTGGGAGTAGCACAAGTGAGTGTGGATCTGCCAATCAATAACAGCCACCAAGTGAAATCAGTATACATGGGAAACGGATCTTCCCACATAAAAAAAGAAGAGAGAATTAAGAAAAAAAAAAAAGAAATGGAGCTATGAAGGAACCTAGGTAGTATCCTTGACACCACAGTGAGTGATTCTAAAAGAGTGGATAGCCCAATCCAAGTATAAAGATTGTTCAGACTTTCTCAATGGCAGACCCTCTCTCAAAGCTGCCTCATCAATTTGAATAATATTAATCCCTGCCTTCTCAAGATCCTCGACTTCATCCTTGATGGCCAAGGCGATTTGATAGCAAGTTTCGAACCTGTGAAATAAATATCTATTATTCTAGTCCCAAAAGAAGAAATAAAAATTTTGCTCTTTCATTGATCCCATGTACCCAAGAAGGTCACTTTCTTCCATACCTGGGTTGGTCATCTCGGACAAAGGAACAGTTGAGAATGGTGATAGGGCCCGTAAGCATTCCCTTCATCGGGTGACCAGTCATGCTCTGGGCTGTGGTGGACCAGAAGACAGTCATTGGCTTGGGGCGGCTCACATCACCATAGATGATGGGTGGTTTCACACAATGAGATCCATAAGATTGCACCCACCCGTTAACGGTGAAAGCAAAACCCAACAACTGCTCCACAAAGTATTCAACCATACCATTCCTCTGTATTGGATACATCCAGATCAAGATGTTAAAGAAAGAAAACATAGTTCATAAGATGCTACCTATTTATCCAACATAGTCTGTCTTAATTACAATGCCAGATTTAAAGAGTGTCTTACCTCAGGCTCCCCATGAACCAAGACGTCTATGTCAAGCTCCTCTTGAAGCTTGACAACTTTGTTAATTTCCTCCTTGATGGCCTTAACATATTCTTCCTCGGAGATCCTATAACGAAGTGCAGTCAAAGGACCAATGAGGGTCATAACGAAAAGGATAACGGCCCCGTGTCACATCCATCATTGTTTAATTAGAAAAGAAAGATCTAGTTTACTCACTTTTTGTCCTTGTACTCAAAGTGCACTCTTCTGAGTTCCTCAGTCTGAGGGAAGGAGCCAATGATGGTTGTTAGGATGACTGGCAAATTAAGCTTCGTTTGCAAAGCACCAAGTCTAGCACTCACAGTTGTGGCACGGCGATGGTCAGAGCCCCTCAATGCAGCAACATGAGAGAGACGAGGATATCACAAGTTCAAGACACCAGTAAATAATTCTAATTGCTATTTTAGGAACGCATAAAAAATGAAGGGTAACTTAGTAGGGGAACATACAGCCTTTTGGACAGCTTCGTTTGTGACTCTTGGAGAGGACTTTCTTGATGCCTGAGCAGCAGCATTAGCTGAGAATTTTTGGTTGTGTCGATGTATATCGCGAATCATTTCTCTGTAATAACAATTCGGAGAGATGGGTTCCCTTCGGCATCGCCTTTTCGACTGACCCGCGCGTAATTTCCACACCGCGTTTCGATTCTTTCTTTCGAGTGTTGATTTGGGTCAACGTTCTGATGCCCGAACAGTTCCTGGAGGTGGTGTGCAAGAGCTCCAGCAAGCGGAGGAGGTTCGCGGCCGGCACGGAGGCCGGATTCGCCGTGCGGGAGATGAACAAGAAGGTGGAGGGCGGGTCTCCGTTTGCTCTGTACATTGAGGCGGTCAAAGAAGGGGAGGAAGGCGTGACTTTCGGCCCTAATTCGGCTCTCGTGGACTATGGCTCTGGATGGAGGTTGCAGACGTTCACTGAAGTGGATTATGCTGGTAATTTACATTTCCTAGGAGGATCGGAAAACCATGAGATGCAGCGACTTTCGATGTCGCTGTTCTGTTTCGTTGCGTCTTCTTTTTGTGGATGATTTGCAATTTCGTTTCTGATTGCTCTTCTTGATTAGGCGAGGATAAAGGTGAAGAATTTCGGCGAAAGATGGCACGGGTGCCTTTCCGGGTAAGGGTTGTTATTGTTCGGGATTTGTGAATTATTTAGAGTGGTCATTCGAGGAATATATGTTCTGGGATTTTAAGGATCCTATAATTTGTTGTTAAAGTGATGTGATCAATCTTGGATGTTCACCGAGATGTTACCCTGCTCTTAGCTGACGCCGTCTTCGGTAGAAATGTTAGGACCTCCTTCGTTAATCGTCTCTCGCCCTCCCAGTGACCTCCGTTTGCACGGGTTGTGAATCTTCTGCCATTTCTATTAGGAGGAAGCGGAAAAGGGTCAATTAGTTTTACTTAAATGAGTCTATATTGCTGTTAATTTACAAAGAAAGTGTATCTTGCCAGTAGCTACTGAGCATTTACAAGCTTACTGATGCAGTCTCTCCTGTAATGATGCTTTTGCAGAATGCCAACGGCTCGAGTGTTGTGATGGATGTAGGAAAACCGATCGGTTTGGTGTACATTGGGAAAATATTAGTTGCATTTGTTTTGATATTTGTTCTTGGTGCGATTTTCACTCTGGCTCTTGAGTATCTTCCCATGTTAATTTTGTCCATCAACTCACTCATGTAAAGATCTACGATCCAAGTCGAATGGAATCGAGCGTTCATTTCTTCAGGTTATTTGGACAATGCACATTTCCTTGTCACAAACATATATATTCATCGCCAAGGTCGGCACATACATGTAAGGCGGCTGTGGTGTACAATGCAATCTGAGCAATAACAGTCGGGCATTGTCAGTCAGTTTATGCCTCTCATGAAACATATCTTTATTGGGTGTTGCTGAGAATTGATACAGGGGATGTTGTATGATCCTACTGTCTTTACAACAAAGGAGCGAGACCGTAAGATTCCCCTGAAGACTTAATGTAAATAAGGGGAGGGAGGAAATTCATTTTATCCTCTCCATGCGTCCCTATTATCGCCAAATAGAGTACAATGAGTTGAATAAATCATGGGGCTTGCGAGTGAATCTTTGCAGGAACTATGCTTGACGATTGGATGGGGCTTGATAAATCTATTGAGCATATGCTGCAGGAACATAGACTGCGCCTTTCAATGAGCTGTGACTCCGGCCATAGAAAATGTAGACTAGAGCTCCGATCAACATCCATATTGAGACACGGAACCATGTTCCCAACCTGGGCATCCAATTGTCGAACCGAGAATCAGATCAGTTAGAAAAAGAGCAAATAGAGGGTATGCATGAATCATTGAGAAGAAAACACTCAAATTATAAGGATACTCACGGAAGACTAACTAATAGGCAGGTGTTGACAAGAATACAGGCAACTGGCAAGAAAGGGACCAACGGACACTGGAAACCTGTTAAAGGAGAGTCAACGATAGTTTGGATCATTTAAACATTCAATTATTAACTCCTGAAGAAAACCTAGTCTAATCAGGACTGAACCATCGTCTATCGACACATGTAAGCAATAGAAGTTACCTCCTGCATGTCCAAAGTCATGCCTTGCATTATCTTGTCCTATGTAGGCCAGCACGACCAAACTGCCTAAGACAGGAACTCCAGCCAATCCACATAATATCGAACGAACCATGCTGTCAAGTTAATGCAGTTAGGATTTATGAAGCATAAGACAGTCATGAAATAATAACTGCAAAATTTCAAGACGCACGCAATCAAGGTTATTGCGTGTTTCCATGTAAATTTTGTGCCTGCATGTGTATCAAGAAAGCATCAGCGTTTCCATTGTGCTACACATACTTCTGTTGTGGATTTGAATCTACGAAACCTGCTTCACATATCTATTGTGCAAACACCTCGAAGCATATGGGCCACGGCTATTCAACAATTGAAGAAAGGACTCATCCCTGTCAATCCCTTTATTACCCTGAGACAACTGATGCTCATGGGCCTTTCGGCACTTACCTGGTAGAGTTAACTATTGATCCATAAAAGTTTGTCCATTGGGATGAATTAAGCTCCATTGAGATGTTTAAAGCCAATCTAATATATCTATAGAATGTTCCAGATATATGAGTATAGCTAAACTCCATGTCAAATGTGAAAATCGTCTCACAAAAGACTCAAGAATTAACGACTTGCTCTAATAAAAGAGTGGCGGGAGTAAATGAAAGGTCGACCAACCTTGAAAGGCCTCCGACTGAAGCAGCAGGCGCAAGTATAAGAATTCCTACACACAAAAACTATACTCCAGGCAGCAATCTTCCGCCTTCGTTCTTCATTAGCATCTGTATATGTCCAAGCCAAAAATTAAGAAAGAAAATGTGCACATAGTGGAAGCAGATGCAGAGGCAATGCAATATGAACAGGAAAAAATTTACCCTTGGAAACAAAAACCCACAAAGGCCAATTATTTTGTCCATAATAAAAGGAGGAACCTTCCTGTAATCTAAAAGGCATGTCTATTTGCACAGTACTAAGAGGGTAAAGACTATTTTTCACAATGAAGAGGAACCCGATTAGCCAGTGTTCATCCACCAAAGAGCTGGCAAAGAAAAAAGTGACCATAGCCAGTTTAAATAGAGGACGATGATGTGCACGAGGAAGAGGATGGTTCTTGGACAAATTCAGTCGACATGTTAGGATGGAATTGCAATTCCCACAATTATGTCAAACAATTCTTTGCTTGATATTGTCTTCAGTTGAGGACTCACTTGTCTCAATCAACGGCTGATCATCTCCCCTGGATGAGATAACAGAACATTCGATTTCCGTGGAAGCAGTTCCCCTGAGGTCATTATAGAACTGCGAAGATACTAAACCAATCGACCCCTGGAGTCCTGATGTAAGGGGCACTTCATCTGGTGGAACATACCTGAGAATCAGGACCGAAACTGCAACGGTGGTGAAAGCAAGAAGGGTACCCACACTAACCTGCACCCATATAGGAAAATGGAGAGGCAAGCACAGATAAACAAGTGATTTTGACCCAAAGAGCTCTATATACCGTTCCAATTGTTATTCGACTTACCATCCCAAGCAAATGTGAGACATCTATGAAGAATGCTAAGGCTGCAGCCAGAACACCAGTCATCACTGTACTATTAACCGGAACTTGAGTATGTCTCTTTATATCTCCAAAGAATGATGGCAACAGTCCATCCCTAGCCATTGCCATCAAGATTCGTGGCTGCAAAGAAAGGGAGTTACAATTCAGTCAATCATACTTGTGTTTCCGGACTAGCGATCATTATAGAACTTACTACAGCCTACAGGATAACACGAAGAAATAGGCAATTACAGACTGAAAATGTTGAGTGCATTTGTTTATATCGGAAAAGAATGATGGAAAAAATCCTTTTCCGTCTATTGTGATCAAAATTCATGGCTGGAAAGAAATAGTTCACTCTCCAAGAAATTTATGTTTCCTGTCTAAGCAATTACTTTAATTACAGAACCACACGAAGTCAACTTCATATTTGAAGAATTCAATGGGATACGAAATTTCAGGTATCGTAAGGATTAAATTAATAATAGATTGCTTTAAGAGAGGACTAAGTGAATCAACATTTATAACCTGTTGACATCATGAACGAGTGAAATTCTTAAGACTGCAGTATCATGTCTAAGCAGGAGAGGGGGTGAAAGTTGGAAAGGCTCCATAGTCACTAACTAAAACCACTTGATATAATGATGCTAAAGCTCGAGTTACATGCATACCTGAGGGAGAATTAAACCCATCAAACTTGAGCATAGAGCCATGACTGCTCCAGTGGTTAGTATATACCTGCAATATAAAAAGCACACCTTGAAACCAACTGGTCCGTGGGAAATGGACTCAAGCTTAAATTGTTTGTCCACATTTTAATAGCAGAATAACATGCTTACACTGCCCATCGCATCCCATAGCGAGCAAATGCTGAGGAAATCGGGGTGTCTGGATCTAATGCATAGCATGGTACCACGCCAACAATTACAACGGACACAAGCGTGTATAATATGCAACATATAGACAGTGCCACTCCTATACCCACGGGCAGATCTCGTTGAGGATTTTTCACCTGTCATGTTGATCAGAACTCAGATTGAGGTTTGATATTTCTCAACAAGAAAAACTATGAAGATAATTCAGTTAATTTGTGTCAATCAATTATAACATCACAATAAGTAAATGATGAATCAACTCTGTGCCATTACCAGTAAGAGAGCGAGTGACCAGAAATAAAAGTATTTATGTGCCGTGTCATTAGAAAGTACTCAAGCTATCAACCTTATTATCAAATAAACTGTTGAATTTTTGCCCCAAATTATCATTGAATTGTCTACTTCATCTTCATTAGACCTGGCTTTTTTGGGCCACTGATAAAGCTTGCACAGTTTTCTTCACCTGCAATGACTATTTCCAACTTATGGCCACATACATAGTGATTAATTTCCAGAAGATTTATCAACTGGCTGCTCTCTCTTGATCATTTATTACAAAAGAAAAAGTTAGGTCTATGCTGGATTAAACTGATTAAATGCCACATGCACGCATTTCAATATTTTTAACCGCAAAGAAGGATGAGTCAGAATTTATGACAGGTTTAAAACTTCCCAAGAGATCTTTGACCCTAGCTTGATGCGGCAAAGTATGAAATACTATTAAATTCCTTAAGAGAAGAGAGAGAGCGAGAGGGAAAGGTTAGGGAGACATCAGAATGAATCTTAATTTGAATTTGGTCTTGAAAGCAAAATAATGGTTCAGTATGTATTTTAGTTTATGTTGAACTCCTCTCACTCGAAATTACTCATGCAACCAAGTGTTTGAGAACCTCTCCTTTTGTTTTTCTTTCATGCGTACTCACATTATGCCATGGGACACACTAGCCAGAAAATCTCCAGGTAATCATTTGGAAACCAACTGAAAAGAAAGACAGTATGAGCTTATTACTTTCTTGTTACACTTTATCTGCATCTTTTCTATATAACTTTTTGTATAGTTTGTACATCTGGAAAATCTTTACCTCCTCAGCTGTACTGGTAACTGAACCAAAGCCAACGAATGAAAAGAATAAAACTGCAGACCCACCGAGCATTCCAGTGACCCCATAAGGGATGTACCTATAGTGTTCAAGAACAATATTTAGTTGCTGACCACCTCTAAAACACATGGCAAGGGAAGTATTGACACTGTAGTTTACCCGTTTGGAAGCTTATACCCCAACCATCCAGTTTTGAAACCTATATATCCACCAGCTGCAATTATGAAAATCATGGCAGAGACATGTATTGTCGTAACGATGGTTTGCGCCATTGAACTCTGAAAAGTTAATTTACAGTTACTAGAGAGAAACTAAAACTCGAAGTTTCAATTTGAAAGCAAAAAAAAAAGGCTTCAGAAGTAAAAAAACGGAAATGCTACCTTCTTAATACCTATGCACAAAAGCACTGTCACTATAACAACTAAGGCGGCTGCACAAGGATCAACTACAATCCCAATCCGAGGAATAGTATGACGAGCCAAGAAAGAAGGTAACTTGTCCTCTCCTCCAAAAAACAAGGCCTGAAAGAAAAGGAGAAAGGAAGCAGAATAATTCAGATTATTAAAGAGACTAAGAAATGGAGATAAAGGAAAAGAAGATATTGGTTGAAGCACATACTTATCATTTTCGTATTTAGGCACTTGATTTTTACTATTGTCAGAGACAAGGAATTTTTTCTAACTGAATATTCTTTTATTCCACTTCCTCAAATCAAATATTCAGTATTTTCTTTTTTTCATTTACAAGCGGTAATGCTACTGCAGTGTAACAATGGACCGAAGCAAGTGCACCTTAAAGAAAAGGATACGAGGGGAAGTGTAGAGAGCATTAAAACTAGCAAAAAACTAATTGCCATTCATATCAGGACCCTTTTCACTCTCTCCATGACATTGCTATACTATATAGCGTGTCCAAATTAGAATATAGATAGGGCGCATTAGTCTAAATCTTCTCTCAAGAAAGCCATATGTGATGCCAACTCTGTATTGCATCGGGACCAAGTAGCCAAGTAGAGTACGAGGACTAATGACAACGCTTCTTGGCCCAGAAATAGTTTTTTTCTATTTCTATTCAGAGTGGTTGAAGGTGGCCGCAGCAAGAGAGAAGAATAAAAGCAAAAAAGAAAAAAATCGAATTTCTAGAAATTGTTCTACAGATTTTTTTTTTTTTTCCCAAATATATTCTTTCCTATAAGTTGTATTTCTTCCAAAAGAATAGTTTTAAAAAATCTGGTTTCTCCCCAAGTTTCTAGTCAAAATGTCATAATCAACCTGCAGATCCTCTCCTATAAGTTGTATCTTCCAAAAAGTGTTTGGTATGACCCCAACTTGCATTAGAAAAGGCGAGAGGAGATAACACGATAACAATTCCCAACCTCATCTACCATTAACAGCATGAAAATAAGAGAAGCAGAAGTGACCCTGATGTTCTTTCTATGAGAAAGCCTTCTATTCAACAATACCGCCTCTCTTCAATCTATATAGTTTCCCAAAGAGATTTGTAGACCAAAGTGAATAGTTGGCTAGGAAATTTGGGTGTTTCGTAATCCCATAATAACACTTCCAAGTAGGAGTTCTTGATGCATTTGGCAATTACGACATTATGACTATAAACTCTGCGAGTTTAATTACGTCATGCTTATCAGACTTGGATCATTTGTCCATAAATTACATGATATCCAGAATAAGATCAGATAATCGTGAACACCAAAGGTAGACAAGGATTAGGCAGTTATATAATCATGAAAGAAGACCAGTACGATGAATCGAAATCTATTTCAATGCTCGTCAAGATTTTTCATCTGATGCTCCCTTGAGTTACAGCCATGTAATGTTATGACAATGAAGGATTGTGGATAAACTGCCAACGGTTTGGATGGAGAACATGAGCAAACCGTTTACACGTGTTCTAACATATTAAATTGAGCAGGGGTCGATCTTATAACATGTAGTTACCAATTATGAGAATAGCGCACCAGATTTGGGGAGATACCCCGAGCAACAGCTGCACCGCCGACTGTGTATTCCAGGATCAGCGACCAACCGATCAACCAAGCAACTCTGGGAGTAACGACAGAAGAATGAGCTGATGACATAAGGCATGTAAACCACCCCCCTAAAACTAAAAATAAAAAATCATTTTTTCAGCTTAGGCTCCATTCATTTTACGAAAAATATTTTCTATATTTTCCGGCGTTCGTTTTACGGAAAATGAAATAGTCAAAAGTGTAAAACATTTTCACCACTGCCCGCAGCGGCTGCGTTGGCTTTGGCCTCTCTCCCCCTCACGAAGGGGAAGAGTTCGAAACCCAGCCCTAGCATTAGGGATTCTTAAGTGTGACGATGTGGTGGTGGGTCCTACGCTAGCATCATCTGGGGGTTTACGTGGCGGCTGTCGGCCAAAAAAAAAAAAAAAGTGTAAAACATTTTCCATTACTTCTTCCACCTTATTTTCTTTTACTAAATACATTTTTATTTTATTTTTATTTTTTTAATCAAGTTTTTAATTATTTTTCTTTTTCTTTTCTTTCTTTCCTTTTCTTCTTCTTCTTCCTTGGCCTTGGCCGATCACCGGGCGGCAGCCGGGACCATCCACAAGCCAACTGGAGCCTTATCATAGGCCAACGAGCTCCTCTCCAACTTGTGGCGAGGCAAGCTGAAGCTCTACCTTGCCCAAGGCTAGATTCGGCAAGGGTGAGTCTCGAGCTTGCCTGGTTCAACGGAGCTCGAGCTTGCCTAAATCTGGTGAGCCACGACCTTGCCGTCCCCAGCAGAACTCAAGCTCACCTAAATCAATGAAGATTGAGCTCGCTTGGATCTGGCAAGCCCAAGGCTCGCTCATCATCTCGATGGAGCTCGGGCAAGCTTGAGGCTCATTGTCGCCAACCACCAAAGATCAATGAACCAGTGGCACTGATCTAGTGAGGCTAGAGACCAGCGAGCTCAAGGCTGGTCCTCGTGCTCGCCGCTAGCCAGATCAACAAACCAGCGGTGAGCGCGAGCCTCTAGCTTGCCGATTTGGCAAGCTCGAGCTCACTGCTTCACACTCACTGCTCGCCAAATCGGTGAGCCAGCAATGACTGCTCGCCTTTGGTCCGCCGATCTAGCGAGCCCAAAGGCCAGTGAGCTCAAGCTCGCCGCTCTCTGGATTAGCGAGGCAGTGATGATAGGCAATCAGCCAAAGAAGAAGAAGATAAAAAGAAAGAAAACAAAACAAAAAATTTTAAAATCTAATTTAAAAAATAAAATAATAAAAAATATTTAAAAAGGACAAAAGGTCATCGTGGCCATTTCCTAAGCACAGGGTGCAATCGGCCAAAGAAGAAGATAAAAAGAAAGAAAACAAAAAATAATTTAAAATCTAATTTAAAAATTTTTTATTAAATAATAATAAATTATTTAAAAAGTGCCAAAAGAAAGATTTTTTTTATCAAACAAGGAAATATATTTTCCATTTCATTTTTAGGTTTTTTAGCTATATATTTAAAACTAATTATATTTTTCTGAAAAATAATTTTTTAAAATATATTTTATAAAAATATTATATTTTTCGTGAAACGAACCGTTCCTTAATTTTAAAATAACCTCGGCAGGCGGCACGGTGGGGGACAGCTTAATAATACTGTTGCAGTAACGACGGCCCAAACGGAAGTGCAGAATGCGCAATCTAATGGCTTTAGTCACATCAAGAACTTTCCACTGAATAAAAGAGCTAAGACTGATTACCCCTCGCCAAGGCATATGTACGTGTAGTGATAGGCGCTTCCGGCGGAGGGACATCGACAAGCGAGCTCCGCATAGCAGGACGCGGAGAGCGCGGCAGCCATTCCGGCGATCAGGAAGGAGATGGTGAGAGAAGGTCCGGCGTACTCTCTAGCCACCGTCGGGACAAGAGTGTACACCCCAACCCCGACGGTCGACCCGACTCCTGAAATTGGAAAAAAAAAAAAAGAGGCATGATTACTACGATTTCCCGCACGTACAGAAGTGCCGACCGTCGGACCAAAGCTCGGAGTACAGGAACGGGATTGCGAAAGGGAGCGAGGGAGGGAGGGAGGCGTTACCGATGGCGACGAGGTCGAAGACGGACAACCGCCGGGCCAGCTGGTGGTGGCCCTCGTGCGGCGCGTGGATGGAGTCGACCTGCTTCCTCCGCACCAAGCTCTGCAGCGCCCGCGAGCACTTGCCCCTGCAGAATCTCCCCGCCATGTCGGCGCAATATGAATTCCGACTGGTAAATGGATGGATGAGACAGCACTGACGGAGCGAAGATATGGCAGAAAGAGAGAGGCGAACCGAATTATTGAATTGCGAAGGCCGGCATGTTAAATAATTAAATATTAAATCACATATTCATCTAATAATTTAAGTTTTTAAGATAATAGTTAGCAATAATCTTATAAAATCTCACACAGGGCCTAATAGGAAGGCCATACGGCCGGTGGTTACTGGAACACCATGTTCCAAACATGGGGGATGCGGCCGGCCATCCCATGCCCTTCTTCCATTGCTGCTATCCCCAGGATTACGTCAGAGAAATATTAGACCAATGCACAGTAAATAAGCCGGTGACCCTGCTGCCTGGGATTCACTAAGAAATGAATTTTTGCGTCACAATGGATGAATGCATAAGAAATACAACGCTCCAGCATCTGAGTCCTCGTCATGCAAATCCAAGATTATGGAAAGGTTTCATTTCTGCTCATGCATTGAAAACTAGTGTCCGTTTCTCTACCTAAACGTTATATCAGGGTGCATTTTCTAATCGCCCCACTCGCAATCTACTGTAAGATCTCATTCACCAATATCAAGTGGCAAAAAGCCATTAGACACCGAACATTGCGAACATGCCATAAAGCACAGCCCCGTGATAGGTTTGTAAAACTAGGAACCGGTAGTGGAATCCTTCCAGATAAAACCCATATCGCTCAAGCACTGACAAGGTACGAAATTTGGCCCTGTCGCTGTGACTATCACTGCACATTCGGTGGCCAAGACCGTCCCAAATAACAGTGTCGAATCGCTCAAGAGAAATCCAGGAACACGAAAAGCGCTTCCTCTATCATCCCAGTTCAAGAATCTTGCCATTGCAAAGTTCCTAGTCCTCATCCTTTTCTTCCTCGAATAAGCTCAAAAAGAAAATGCAGGGCTTCTCATCCCATATGTTCAATAGAATGAGGGAGAGGGTCAAACCATCTTATTCAGACAGTTCATCGGAGAACCTGGCAAATGAAAGTAAAATAAATGAACTTCAGATAGAGAGATTCCTTTCACATGCTGAAATCACCCTATTATTAATCCAGCATTCCCAGGAATACAGAGAACAACGGCTCGTGAGCTTGACCTAAGTCAAATAACGAGACAACAAAGGCAGACAAGTTTCTCTGCTGTTTTGACATTCAGGAAATCCAGGAGTACTCTACAGAACCCGCATCTTTGAGAGGCGTGGATGGTTTAACAGATGAAAGGAAAAGGAGGGAAAAATTTCCCCCTACTCTTTTGTTTTTCAATGTAGTCCTTTTCTTTGACATTCTTGATCTGGCAGCAAATGAAACAGCTAATGCCATCTTTGCTTTATATGCTCAGCAGACCAAGAATTTCAGAAGCAATCAATCATGATAAATACATCTACTCATGTCATACTGAAGTTAAACCTGGAAAATAGTCAGATAGAACTCAAGAGACTTTGCAATCGACTCCCCAAGACTCGGTTGGGATAAGTCCAAGCTTAGTTTTCTAACTTGTCCAATTTTGTAATCAAATCGCCAAACTTCTTTTGGTGCAATTCAAATCCACTAACTTGGGTGATTTTTCCAATCAAGTTCATTTTATTTTATTTTTTTGTAATATCACACTTGATTACGTCAATGTGATTGTTTGACATGCCTATGTTAACATCACATAACAAGAAAGGGGAGATTTATTATCAAAATTCTAAAACTTAGTCTAACAAAGAAGTAAAGGAAAAATCAGCCCATCAAGTCAAATTCAATTCAGGAAAAAATAGTCAGATCATTAAGAAAAAGTCTTCTTCTTTTTTTCGCCCTTTTCTTCCCCTGACATGGGCCTTCATATCGGGTTTGACTTTTAATTGGGCCACAATCTTATTGGCCCAGACCAAAATTATTTCACTTTTTTTTTTTTTTAAAAACTGTAAATCAGCCGTTGACCGAGACCCCTCCACTGACGGCGGGCTCTGCAATTTTATAACCAGCAAAACGATCCCAGTTCAATTGTCAACTCTCTCTCTCTCTCTCATGGCGGATGACGCCGAGGAGGTTGCGGAAGTCGGTCCTGTTGGAAATTCTTCAAACTGATGCCCGGTGATGAATGCGGGGCAGCCATTCTCCTTGAAGAAATTGATGGTAAGAGACACCTTTGTGCTCACAAAAGTGGAAAGTTTTCTCAATCCGAAATGCATTACCATTCCACTTTTAAAGAAATCTTAGCAAGTAAAAAATGGAATCAAGAAGTTTGAATTCCATCTCATCGGCCATCACTTCCTGGTAGAATTAGACATGGCATCCTTTCCTCAGATGACCAAGTTTAAACAAAAACAGATCCCGAATTCTCAACTGCTTCGATGGGCTGAATGGTTTTCAAAATACTCTTTTGAAACCAAACACATTCCAGAAAGAAAAATGTTCTTGCTTGATTTCTTGTCAAGACCAAAGGCACCAGCTGAAATTAACATGTACATCAAAAGACCTCGCTTTTCATATGCTCAACCATGGTGTGAAATACAAGATTGAAAAGATCAAAGACTTGCCAAGCCGGAAATATCCCCGAGAGATTATTGAGCAAATCCGAATGACAATCTCACCGAAAATCTGGGAAATCTCATGTGGCAATGCCACACGACTGTTCGAGATTTAATGCGGGTTCGATTCTCTATCCTTGTGGATTAAATCCAGATTATCCATTCATACATCCTCTTATCTGGAAAGAAGATGATTTCCCTGATCAGCTCAAAACACTATTGTGGTACTTAACCAATAAGTACTTGATAGCGTTTGAAATTCCAACCAGAAGATTCATTGCCAACCTCACCAGGGATATTCTTACTTGGAAGAAATATTGAAAGAGAAAGTGATCAGAACCTTTTAGACTTTCTCAATTGGTTCTACCCTCCCACTCACTGAAACATCTTTTGGAAAAAGAACTAAGAACCACAACACCAAATCCCGAAGTTCATACCATCCCGTTCTTTAGACGTCCATGGCATTTTTGCCGAAATAATGGCAACATCATTGATGTTCCCCTGGAGATTGGAACCACATCCTACAAATCCCATTCGGATAGCAAAGAGGCTCAGATTCACAAATCCTATCCAATGTCTGTCCGAACCTGTCAGCTCCAATACCGAGAACTCCAGAGAATTTTGTGCCAAGAGAACAAAACCATTCTTGAAAATGTGTGGAACTATAATGAACCTACTGCATGGGATCATTATGACCTAGTTCCAGAGGCTAAAGAAGCACTCAGGCAATTCAGACAAGCAGAATCATCCCAAGATGATGAAATGACAAGCGCACATGACACTGTCCAATCCACCCAGGACCCCTATGACCGTTGGGGAGGTCCTCTTTCTCAAGATCCCTACAGCCAAGGACCCTTGTCCTTATCTCAAATAGACACTTCCTACTATGCACAGCCATCTCATTGGCCTCAACCAAAGCATTCCCTTCTCCGACGCCACGAGAAGATGACAATACAAACCGGGCTCAAGAAGAAGCATCCACCATGCTCACGAAGAAGCATCCTCATCACATCGCTTAAAAGCAGATCCTCTCACCGAAGATCTTGAAGCTCTTGAACAAAAGTATGAGGCGCATCTTCTAGCGACAAAGATACTGACTCGATGACTCGGACTATGACTACAATGCTCATGACGGACGAGACCGCCGAAAACCCGTTGTCCGTACAATTTCACCATAGCAATGCACCGTTCACTTTTACTTGTATCACTAGACTAGGAAAGTACGCTTCACGTGATACGATTCTTTGTTCATATCGTGCGAATAATTCCTCCCGAAAGTTTCGGTGCCCCTGTTTGTTCCCTGACCCATGAGCTTGGTCCTTGTTCGTTTGTGACCTCTTATTGTCTATATAAGGCAAGGAGGGTGTATTGTGTTGGGCGAGTCCCCCCCAGTAAAGTGAGTGTTTTGTAAAACCTCATGGCTTTCTAAACTCCTCTTCTTCTCCAGCTGGTAGAATCCTCCAGGAAATGCAGCTCGGGTAGATTAGAAGCGTTTCCATCCTGGTTCTCATGGTGTCCCTAGGCTCTGAACTAAAAGGCAGAGTAATTTTCTACTAAAAGGCAATCCCTGAAGGGCTTGAACGAGTTGTTCGCCCATTGTGGAAGGCATACTGCGAAGATTGTCTCTTCCTTCCCTGTTCTAAGCTTATATTAATTAATTAATTTTCTATTTTAAATAATCGGGTTAATGAATATTCCAATATTTATTGAACTCTACAATAATCTGATTAAATAGGGTATTGGCATCTATTAATAACGGGCCTAATTGAGTAGTAAAGTGTAGGTAATTGTGTTTAACTGAAGCCCGTAATGGGAAGGCGCCATTGACACGGCTTGTGATTAGGGTTTCAGGTCCTCTCTTTATAAAAGAGTAGGTTATACATATCGTTCTTTTTAATCCAAGCTGCTATACTGAAATAGATCATACAGAATAAGATCTAGTATTCCAATAGATCCCTGATTATTAGAGTGATCTACTTTTCTTCAAGTAAAGTAATGGCTCAAACATGTACGCTTTAATTCTGCTATATTTATTGATTTCGGTGTTTTATAATCACGTATGGATCCATTTTTAATGATTGATTAGTTGTTTATGTGAATAAATTTTCTACAGGTCCTCTTCAACAGCTCCCACCTCCTGTAAGATCTCTCTCTCTCACTCTCTCTCGTCTCTTCAGCTCCTTTTGGCGAGCACTTACCTCCTCGAATTGCTCGACAAATCCGATCGGGAAGTTCTCGCGATGCATTTTTCGGTCGCATCGATGTGTATCGCGAATTGCTTCCAGTGATAACAATTCGGAGAGATGGGTTGACTTCGGCATCGCCTTTTCGATTGACCCGCGCGTGATTTCCGGACCGCGTTTCGATTCTTTCTTTCGAGTGCTGAATTGAGTCATCGTTTTGATGCTCGTCGACCCTTCGTGGGGGATGGAAAACAGTTCCTGGAGGTGGTGTGCAAGAGCTCCGGCAAGCGGAGGAGGTTCGCGGCCGGCACGGAGGCCGGATTCGCCGTGCGGGTGATGAACAAGAAGCTGGGGGGCGGGTCTCCGCTTGCTCTGTACATTGAGGCGGTCAAAGAAGGAGAGGAAGGCGTGACTTTCGGCCCCAATTCGGCTCTCGTGGACTATGGCTCCGGATGGAGGTTGCAGACGTTCACTGAAGTGGATTATGCTGGTAATTTACATTTCCTTCGAGGATCGGAAAACCATAAGATCCCCTGGCTTTTGATGTCGCCGTTCTGTTTCACTGTGTCTTCTTTTGCGCATCATTTGCTATTTCGTTTCTGATTGCTCTTCTTGACTAGGCGGGGACAAAGGCGAAGAGTTTCGGCAAAAGATGCGTGGCAGGCGCCTTTCCAGGTAAGGGTTGTGAATGTTCGGGATTGAATTGCAAAAATTTGTTTAGAGTGGTCATTCAAGGAGTATATGTTCTGGGATCTCAAGGAGCCTAGGATATGTTGTTCAAGTGATGTGATTGATCCCGGATGTTCACCGAGATGTTACCCTGCTCTTAGCCGACACCATCTTCGGTAGAAATGTTAGGACCTCCTTCGTTGATCATCTCTCGCCAACCCAGTGATCTCTGTTTGCGCTGGTCGCCAATTTTCTGCCATTTCTATTGGGAGGAAGTAGAAAAGGGTCGATTAGTTTTACTTAAATCAGTCTATATCGTTGTTAATTTACGAAGAAAGTGTCTTGCCAATAGCTACTGAGCATTTACAAGCTTACTGATGCAGTCTATCCTTTGATGATGCTGTTGCAGAATGCCCACGGCTCTGGTGTTGAGATGGATGTAGGAAAACCCGTCATCAGTTTGGTGTACATCGGGAAAATATTAGTTGCATTCATTTTGATATTTGTTCTTGGTGCGATTTTCACTCTGGCTCTTGAGTATCTTCCCATGTTAATTTTGTCAATCAACTCAATTATGTAAAGATCTACTATCCAAGTCAAATGGAATCATTGCTCATTTCTTTTAGAAAATGCACATTTTCCTTGTCACGGACATGTATATTCAACGCCAAGGTTGGCACATACACATAAGGCGGCCGTTGTGTTCAATGCAGTCTGAGCAATAACAGTCGGGCATTCTCAGTCAGTTCATGCCTCTTATGAAACACATCTTTATTGGGTGTTGCTGAGAATTGATACAGGGGATGTTGTATGATTCAACTGTCTTTACAACAAAGGAGCGAGACCTTGAGGTTTCCCTAAAGACTGGTGTAAAAAAGGGAGGGAGGAAATTCATTTTGTCCGCTCCATGCGTCTCTGTTATCACCAAATAAAGTACAATGAATCAAATAAATCATGGGGCTCACGAGTAAATTTTTGCAGGAACTATGCTTGATGATTGGATGAGGCTTGATAAATCTCGAGTATATGCTGCAGGAACATAGACTGCGCCTTTCAATGAGCTGTGACTCCGGCCATAGAAAATGTAGACTAGAGCTCCAATCAACATCCATATCGAGACACGGAACCATGTTCCCAACCTGGGCATCCAGTTGTCAAACCAAGAATAAGGATCAGTTAGATAGAGAGCAAATGAGGGGTATGCATAAATCATTGAGAAGAAAACACTCAAATTCTGAGGGTGCTTACCCAAGATTAACTAATAGGTAGGTGTTGATAAGAATACAGGCAACAGGCAAGAAAGGGACGAATGGACACTGGAACCCTGTTAAAAGGAAAGTCAATGACAGTTTGGATCATTTAAGCATTGAATAATTAATTCCTGAAGAAAACCTAGTCTAATCAGGAATGAACCATGGTCTATCAACACTTGTAGGCAATAGAAGTTACCTCCTGCATGTCCAAAGTTATGCCTTGCATTATCTTGTTCTATGTACGCCAGCACAACCAAACTGCCTAAGACAGCAACTCCAGCCAATCCACATAATATCAATCGAACCACACTGTCAAGTTAATGCAGTAAGGAATTATGAAGCATAAGACAGTCATGAAACATTAAATGCCAAAATTTCAAGAGGCACGCAATCAAGGTTATCGAGTGTTTCCATGTAAATTTTGTGCATCCATGTGTGTCAAGAAACCATCAGCATTTCTATTGTGCTACACATACTTCTTTTGTGAAATTAAATCTATGAAACCTGCTTCATTTAACTATTGTGCAAACAATTCAAAGCACATGGACCACAGCTATTAAACAATTGAGGTAAGGACTCATCCTTGTCGATCCCTTTATTACCCCGAGACAATCAATGCTCTTCTGCCTTTCAGCACTTATCTGGTAGAGTTAACTATTGTTCCATAAAAGTTTGTCCATTGAGATGAATTAAGCTCCATTGAGATGTTTAAAGCCAATCTAATATATCTATAGAAAGTTCAAGATGGATGAGTATAGCTAAACTACATGTCGAAAGCAAAAATCGTCTCACAAAGGACTCAAGAATAAACAACTTGCTCTAACAAAAGAGTGACGAGAGTAAATGGAGGTTGACCAACCTTGAAAGGCCTTCAACTGAAGCAGCAGATGCGACTATAAGAATTCCTACACATACAAAAGCTATACTCCAGGCAGCAATCTTCCGCCTCCCTTCTTCATTATCATCTGTATATGTCCAAGTCAAAAATTAAGAAAGAGCACGTGCATAGTGGAAGCAGAGGCAAATGCACTATGACCAGGAAAAATTTTACCCTTGGAATCAACAACCCACAAAGGCCAGTTATTTTGTCCATAACAGAAGGAGGAACCCTCTCGTATTCTAAAAGGCATGTCTACTTGCGTAGAACTAAGAAGGGAAAGACTATTCTACACAATGAAGTGGAACCCACTTAGCCAGTGTTCATCCACCTAAGAGCTGGCAAAGAAAAAAGTGACCATAGCCAGCTTAAATAGAGGACAAAGGTGTGCAGGAGGAAGAGGAGAGTTCTTGGAATTGCAATTCAGTAGACACGTTCGAAGGGAATTGCAATTCACACGATTATGTCAAACGATTCTTCACAGTAATGTGAATGACAAAGAAGTAGGTTAGTTAGTCTCTCAATACCTTTAATCACATGTTTTTGCATGATATCTTCTTCAATTGAGGACTCACTTGTCTCAATCAACAGCTGATTATCCTCCTTGGATGAGACAACAGAATATCCAATATCCGTGGAAGCAGTTCCCTTGAGGTCATTATTGAACTGTGAAGATACTGAACCAATGGACTCCTGGAGTCCTGATGTAAGAGGCACTTCATCTGGTGGAACATACCTGATAATCAGGACAGAAACTGCAACAGTGGTGAAAGCAAGAAGGGTTCCCACACTAACCTGCACTAGGAAAATGGAGAGGCAAGCACAGATAAACAAGTGATTTTGACCCAAAAATCTCTATATACCATTCCAATTGTTATTTGACTTACCATCCCAGCCAACTGTGAGACATCCATGAAGAATGCTAAGGCTGCAGCCAGAACACCAGTCATCACTGTACTATTTACTGGAACTTGAGTATGTCTGTTTATATCTCCAAAGAATGATGGCAACAGTCCATCCCTAGCCATTGCCATCAAGATTCGTGGCTGAAAAGAAAGGGAGTTACAATTCAGTCAATAAATCATACTTGTGTTTCCCAACAAGCGATCATTATAGAACTAGCCATATCACTTGATCCAGGATAACACGAAGGAAGAGGAAATTACAAACTGAAAATTTTGAGTGCATTTGCTTATATTGGAAAAGAATGATGGAAAAAATTCATTCCCATCCATTGTGATCAAAATTCAAGGCTGGAAAGAAAGAGTTCACTCTCTAAAACATTTGTATTTCCTGTCCAAGCAGTTACTTTAATTACAGAACCAGACAAAGTCAACTTCATATTTGATGAGTTCAATGATATATGAAATTTCAGGTATTGTAAGGATTAAATTAAATATAGATTGATTTAAGAGAGGATTAAGTGAATCAACATTTATAACCTGTTGACATCATGAACAAGTGAAATACTTAAGACTGCAGCTTATCATGTCCAAGCAGGAGAGGGGGTGAAAGTTGGAAAGTCTCGATAGTCACTGACTATAACCACCTTTTATAATAAGGCTAAAGCCCAAGTTATATGCATACCTGAGGGAGAATTGAACCCATCAAACTCGAGCATAGAGCCATGACTGCTCCGGTGGTTAGTATATATCTGCCATATAAAAAGCATACCTTGAAACCAGTTGGTCTGTGGGAAATGCACTCAAGCTCAAATTGTTTGTACACATATTAAAAGCAGAATAACATGCTTACACTGCCCATTGCATCCCATAGTGAGCAAATGTTGAGGAAATCGGGGTGTCTGGATCTAATGCATAGTATGGTACCAAGCCAACAATTACAACGGACACAAGCATGTATAATATGCAACATATAGACAATGCCACTCCTATACCCACGGGCAGATCTCGTTGAGGATTTTTCACCTGTCATGTTGATCAGAAGTCAGCTTGAGGTTTGATATTTTTCAACAAGAAAAACTGCAAAGATAATTCAGATTATGTTAATCGATTATAACATCACGATAAGTCAATGATGAATCAACTCTGTGCCACTACCAGTAAGAGAGCAAGTGACCAGAAACAGAAGTGTTTTGTGCCGTGTCATCAGAAAGTACTCAAGCTATCAACCTAAACATCAAATAAACTTTGACTTTTTGACCAAAATTATCATCAAATTGTCTACTGCATCTTCAGTAGACCTAGCTTTGTTTTGCCACTGATAAAGCTTGCACAGTTTACTTCACCTGCAATGACCATCTACAACTTTGTGCCACATATATGGTGATTAATTTCCAGAAGATTTATCAACTGCCTGCTCTCTCTTAATTGGTTATTGCAAAAGAAAAAGTTAGGTCTGTGCTGGATTAAACTAATTAAATGCCACATGCACGCATTTCAATATTTTTAACCACAAAGAAGGATGAGTCAGAATTTATGATAGATTTAAAGTTTCCCAAGAGATCTTTGACCCTAGCTTGATGAGGCAGAGTATGAAATACTATTAATCCTTTAAGAGAGAAGAGAGAGAGGAGAGATTAGGGAGACATCAGAAAGAATATTAATTTGAATTTGGTCTTGAAAGCAAAATAATGGCTAAGTATGTATTTTTTAGTATATGTTGAACTCCTTCCACTTGAAATAACTCATGGAACCAAGTGTTTGAGATCCTCTCCTTTTGTTTTTCTTTTATGCATACTCACATTATGCCATGGGACAAACTAGATAGACAATCTCCAGGTAATTATTCTGAGATCTATCCTGAAGTCATTCTTTTGGCATTTTATTATAATATATACTTTTTTGAAACCCACACTGACAGGAAAGACAGCATGAGCCTAATACTTTCTTGTTACACTTTATCAGCATCTTTTCTATATAACTTTTTGTATAGTTCATACATATGGAAAATCTTTACCTCCTCAGCTGTACTGGTAACTGAATCAAAGCCAATGTATGAAAAGAATACAACTGCAGACCCACCAAGCATTCCAGTGACCCCATAAGGAAAGTACCTATAGTGTACAAGAACAATATTAAGTTTCCGCCCACCTCTAAAACACACGGCAAGGGAAGTACCAACACTGTAGTTACCCGTTCGGAAGTTCATAGCCCACCCATCCAGTTTTGAAACCTATATATCCACCAGCTGCAATTATGAAAATCATGGCAGAGACATTTATTGTTGTAACGATGGTTTGCGCCATTGAACTCTGAAAAGTTAATTTACAGTTACTAGAGAAAAACTAAAACTCAAAGATTCAATTTGAAAGCCAAAAAAAAAAAAAAAAAAAGCCTCAGAAGTAATAAAAGGAAATGGCACCTCCTTGATGCCTATGCACATAAGCACTGTCACTGTAACAACTAAGGCAGCTGCACAAGGATCAACTACAATTCCAATCCCAGGAAGAGTATGACGAGCCAAGAAAGAGGGCAACTTGTCTTCTCCTCCAAAAAACAAGGCCTGAAAGTAAAGGAGGAAGGAAGCAGGATAATACAGATTATTAAAGAGACTAAGAAACACCGGTTACTCTCTTTATTTTTACAATAATTATCATTCCCAAGGAATGGAGATAAAGGAAAGGAATATATTGGTTGAAGCACATACTTATCATTTTTGTATATGGCAATCATGACATTATGCTCCGCAAGTTTAATTAAGTCATGCTTATCAGACTTGGATTATCCGTCCATGCATTACATGATACCCAGAACAAGATCAGATAATTGCGAACGCCAAAGGAAGACAAGGATTAGGCAGTTATATAATCATGACTAAAGACCAGTACGATGAATCGACATCTATTTCCATGCTTATCAAGATTTTTCTTCCAATGCTCCTAGATTATTTTCATATCAATACATTATATTGAGATATCAAGAAACTTTGTAGTAGATAATGGACTTTACAGAGATTTACTCTGCCCCCTTTATGGTTAAGCACTATGTGATGCCAGCTCTGTATTACAATGTGGACCAAGTAGAGTATGAGGACTAAAACCCCCCAAGTTTCTATTCAAAATGTCATAATCAACGTACAGATCCTCCCTATAAGTTGTAACTTCCAAAAAGTGTCTGGTATGACCTGGCGTAGCATTAGAAGAGGTGAGAGGAGGTAACATGATAACCATTCCTAACCTCATCTACCATTAACAGCATGAAAATAAGAAGAGCAGAAGTGACCCTAATGTTCTTTCTATGAGAAAGCCTTCTATTCAACAATACCACCCCTCTTCAATCTTTATAGTTTCCCAAAGTGATTCATAGATCAAAGCAAATAGTTGGCTAGGAAACTTGGGTGTTTTGTAATCCCTTGATTACACTCCCAAGTAGGAGTTCTTGATGCATTTGGCAATTACGACATTATGACTATAAACTCTGCGAGTTTAATTACGTCATGCTTATCAGACTTGGATGGTCCGTCCATAAATTACATGTTATCCAGAATAAGATCAGATAATTGTGAACACCAAAGGAAGACAAGGATTAAGTAGTTATATAATCATGAAAGAGACCAGTACGATGAATTAATATCTATTTCATTGCTTATCAAGATTTTTCTTCTGATGCTCCTTGATTATTCTCATATCAATACATCATATCAAGCTATCAAGAAACTCCATAGCAGATGATGGACTTAACAGAGATTTACTCTGCTCTCAAACAGAGATTTACTCTGCTCTCTTTATGGTTAAGCACTATGGGAGTTTTTGCCAATTAAGATGGTTTGTATTAAACCAGGGCTTAATCAATTCAATATATAATGTCTTGTCAATGAAAGAATATAAACTAAACCCTTCAGCAACGATGCCCTTAGTTGACCAAGTACCATTGCATCCCTTGAGGCGCAGCCGTATAATGTTATAACAATGAAGGACTGTGGATAAACTGCCAACAGTTTGGATGGAGAACATGAGCAATCCATTTACACGTGTTCTAACATATTAAATAGAACAGGGGTTGATCTTATAACATGTATTTACCAATTATGAGAATAGCGCACCAGATTTGGGGAGATACCCCGAGCAACAGCTGAACCGCCGATTGTGTATTCCAGGATCAGTGACCAGCCAATCATCCAAGCAACACTGGGAGTAATGACAGATGAATAAGCTGATGACATAAGGCATGTAAACCCCCCCCCAAAAAAAAAAAAACAAATTTTTTAGCTTCATGATACTGGTGCAGTATATGCCCCAACTTGAAGTGCAGAATGCGCAATCTAATGGCTTAGTCACATCAAGAATTTGACGCTGAATAAAGAGCTAAGACTGGTTACCCCTCGCCGACGCATATGTACGTATAGTGATAGGCGCTGCCGGCGGACGGACACCGACAGGCGAGCTCCGCGTAGCAGAACGCGGAGAGCGCGGCGGCTACTCCGGCGATCAGGAAGGAGATGGTGAGAGCAGGTCCGGTGTACTCTCTAGCCACCGTCCCGACGAGAATATACACCCCGGCCCCGACGGTCGCCCCGACTCCTGATATTTGTGGAATAAAAAAAAAAAAAAAAACGACATGATCACCACGATTTCCGCACGTACAAAAGTACCGCTCATCAGACCAGAGCGCCGAGGAGGGAGGCGTTACCGATGGCGACGAGGTCGAAGACGGACAATCGCCGGGCCAGCTGGTGATGCCCCTCGCGCCGCGCGTGGACGGAATCGACCTGCTTCCTCCGCACCAAGCTCCGCAGCGCCCCCGAGCACTTGCCTCCGCAGAAGCTCCCCACCATGTCGGCGCATGCGAATTCCGACGGACGGATGGATGAGCCGCCGGCGCCGATAGACCGAAGAGATGGCGGAGAGAGAGAGAGAGAGAGTTGCAGTGTTGACTAGAGAGAGAAGTTGCAGTGTTGGCGAAGAGATGGGGAACTGAATTATTGGGATTGGGAAGGCCGTGAAACGTCCCGATTCGTTTATATACCGAGAAAATTTGCCGGTATCAGCTTATGGCACGCCTACGGCCGATGGTTACTGGAACACGGGGGATGGGGCAGCCATCCCATGCGCTTATTCGATCTCGGAAAATCTTGATTTCGAAAAAGACATTCGATTCGGAATGATATCAACAGCTCAAATCCGACGTGTTCTCTCAAACTTTCGGGCTGAAATGATACTAGAAAGTTGCTATTTGGGAATGGATTGAGATTGCCAATTACGGTCCAGACCACAGGTGTGTTTGTGATGGGGAGGTTCATTCTATGCCACTATTCACGTGATTCTGAATCGGAATTTCCATTTCATGGTTTCTCAATTCATTATGGATTGAAACTTGGGCAAGGATAGTCATCAGACATTCCTTCTCGAAACATCAACCTCAAATTCTCTCGATGATCGCAATCGGATGTTTTCTATTGACGGAATTTTCTGAAGCCACAGCAAAAAATGGAAACTTTAGACAGAACCGCTCTTTATCCGCGTCGTCAGATGACGTCCCTGCTCCCTAGCATCATGTCAGAAATGAATTTTCGCGTCATAATAGACCAATGCACAGTAAAAAAGCCAGTGACCCTGCTGCCTAGGATTCACTAAGAAATGAATTTTTGCGTCATAATGGATGAATGCATAAGAAATACAACGCTCCGGCATCTGAGTCTTCGTCATGCAAATCCAAGATTATGGAAAGGTTTCATTTCTGCTCATGCATCGAAAACTAATGTCCGTTTCTCTACCTAAACGTTATATCAGAGTGTCGTCCACCGTAAGATCTCATCCACCAATCTCAAGTGGCAAAAAGCCATCAGACACCGAACATTACGAACATGTCATAAAGCACAGCCCCGTGACAGGATTGCAAAACTAGGAACGGTCAAAGAATCCTTCCAGATAAAACGCATATCGCTCAAGCACTTACAGATACAAAATCTGGCCCCATCGCTGCAATTATCACACACATTCAGTGGCCAGGACTGTCCCAAAAACAATGTCGAATCGCTAGAGAAATTCCAGGAACACAAAAAGCGTTTCCTCTATCATCCGAGTTCAAGAATCTTGCCATTGCAAAGTTCCAAGTCCCCATCCGTTTCCTCAAATAAGCTCAAAAAGGAAATGCAGGGCTTCTTACCCCATATGCTCAATAGAATGAGGGAGAGAGGGAGAGGGACAAACCATCCAATTTAGATAGTTCGTCTGAGAACCTCGCAAATGAAAGTAAAATATATGGACAGATGATCTTCAGACAAGAGAAATTCCTTTCACATGCTGAAATCACCCTATTATTAATCCAGCATTCCCAGGAATACAGAGAACAACAGCTCATGAGCTTGACCTAAGTCAGATCAGCCAAATATAAGTCAAATAACGAGACAATATGCTGTTTTGACATTCAGGAAAGCCAGGAATAATCTACAGAACCCAAATCTTTGAAAGACATGGATGGTTTAACGGACAAAAGGAAGAGGGGGGAAAATTTCCCCCCACTCCTTTGTTTTTAATGTAGTCCTTTTCTTTCACATTCTTGATCTGGCAGCAAATGAAAATGTTAATTGGTCATCCAAAGCAACATATTTACCATTCAGCTTTCTTGGCCAGGGCTCGGACCACTTGCATCTCCTCCATCAGAGAGGGGCATCCACAAGCTCTGAGTTCTCACATTCAAATTATCCCAGTCTTGTTGCCTAATACTCCTGTCATTTGTTTCATTGCCATCAGAAAATTGTGCAAAAACACTTCGATTTCCTCCTCCACTGACTTGCTCTTCGCATCCTGCAACTGTCTTTAGGAGCTCTGACTGCAGAGATGGGCAGTTCTCTTTAAGATACTCAAAGCCATCCGAGCGCATAACAGCTGCACCAAATTAAAAAAATAATGAAATGTAAATCCTAGCACAAGAAGCAGCTAGTATATGTAAAAGCACCAATGAAAGCTTTAAGCTTCCTTCCAGGTTCCAGGCCTTTTGGCAACTGGGCACCTTAGGTATGAATAGCATTAAATGTAGAATCTGTTGCAATAATTGATGATGATTATGACATCGCGCTCAAACAAAACACCAAAGAAGTTTTGATAAAAAAGGAAATTGTTGCAATGAAACATATGCAGTTACACCAAATCCTAGTGGAACCCTGTGCAAAAGGTACAAAATTCTGGATAAAAAGAAACACGTGCAATTTCACCATTGATAACAAAAAACAAGGTTCAGACTTCGTATATCCTCAAAATGAGGATTGCATGCATTGATCTAAACTAAAAATTTATTTAAACATGCTAACCTCAGCATGCGATGTCTCTAATGTGCTATTACACAGGTGCGATCAATCTCAACTAAAAATTATGCAAGTGCCCAGACAGCAGTAACCAGGCATGCTGCAACAAAAGAATCATATCCATCTGTGCATATGGCAATTTGAGAACAAGTTGCTTAAATTCTATAGAACTAAAATTTGTGTATCAACTGGAGAGAGAAACATACCAACGAGGTTTTCAGCAGCAAATTTCAAACAAATAGACTTTAGATCCATGGCATGATGCTGCTCAGCAAGGGCCAAGATCCTGGCAACAGAATCCACAGATATACCCTTACAGAGAATGGACTCGCAAATCAGTTTCAATCTAGGCAAATTGTATCTATCTGCAGCAGCTAGAAGCTTTGCCACCGGCATTTCTGATGGACTGCAAAAGGCACTTGGTATTGAAAGCTCCTCGTCTTCATCTAAAGTGTCTTTATAGATGAAATGTAGCAAAGCCTGCTCCACAAACACACGGATACTAAGATAAAAGGAATACAAAGCTAGAAAGGAGGAGGATAGTCCATAATTCAAGCTGTGCAGCCTATATCTAGAGCAAGGAAACCAAAACATACCTGGAAGACTTTAGGTTCCATATCACTTATAATTACTTCATCATTGTCTTCCTCCATTGCATTCAGGAATTCAGACTCAAATACAGGAGATCGAGCAGCCAATACCAGCTTATGACCATGAAACTTTTCCCCAGACACATTAAAAGTAACATCAGAGCCTTCTTCGTTCTCCAGCAAGAAGCCAAAGTGTGCACCAATATCAGACTCAGGAACTTGTATGGAATGTAATCTTGGACAGTCTATTTCCGAGACCACAACACCCACAGTACAATTGATCTTCAGACAGTCATCCTTAAGAAATTCTGATGTTTCAAGCATAGCCCGTCTGAAGAAACGCTTATACCCCCTACAAGGCAACAAGGAAAAAAATCAACACAGAATAGTGGGACAAAATTGCCTGAGGGTACAAGAATTATTTTCAACAGCCCTCGTGAAACAGAACGAATGTTCCTTGAAATTAGAAAAGAGATTCTTGAAATTTAAAAGAGAGTAACGCCAATGTGTTAAGAAACGGATAAGACAGCTGGTTTAACCGGTAGAACCAGATATGGGTATAAGGTCTAGTCTGGCCATGGCCCTCACACCCAGTGTTGACCCAATTGAACCGCCAAAACTCAAATGATCCAACCAGCCTAAGAACTACACTGATTTATTTTTGCTAGAAAACCATTAAAAAAATTGAACTCTTATTTAACTATTGTATGATGGGATGAGAATGCATATGTCTCTTTTTAGCTATTTTGCAGAGGGAATGAGCCAACATGGATTACCGATTCCAGCTTCAATCACGAGTCATAAGTTTGGAAGAAAATTTTAAAGGTGGAACCACAAGATGCAATGCATAAGGAAGCATTCATGCAAAGAATCTGCACACAAGCTCATGTCATGCAATCCAAGAGGCCATTGATTGAGAACCATCATTCTTGACAACATAAATCCGAAAACGGAAAAACATTTCAGAAGATTAAGAAGTTTATGCAGACAACTATTATGAGCATCCATTGGCTAGTCCGCGAACAGCAAAAGCATTGAATTTTGGTGAAATAGCTTCTGTAAGTGGCCAAACAATATAGGGAATTTTTTTACATGATGTGTGCAAAAAACCCCTCTTATAGAACAGTTATTCATGTTGAAATTATATGGGGAAAGGTTGACCAAGATGACAACATTTAGCCCTCCAAGGAGAGTACCACTACTATGGAGTGAAAGGTGAGTAGTGGCAACCGCCAAATTAGCTATTGTATGTGGCCCTTCTATTATTTTGGGGGGAAAGAAAGTTCTATTGCACCTCAAAAGTGGTTGAAACTATTCTTGGAGAGGAGTTTGGCGTTTGTGGTACTGATTACTTAATATTGCCAAAAGCACGGAATCTATTTCAGTTCCAAGTTTATCACATTCATAAATACTTAGAGAAACAAAAATTGAAAAAGCTCTCCTTACGTACAATTACCATGGTACTATATTAAGTGTAACAAAGAACAAGGTCATGGAAGTAATAAAAGCTCTCCTTACATATAATTAACATGGTACTATATTAAGTGTAACAAAGAACAAGGTCATGGAAGTACATTATCACGGAAGTTTCTTTTCAGAGAACAACATTAACACTCAGACTAAACATGGAATCATTTTAGTAAGTCCAGAAGGGAAGCACTGGAATTGGGAAAGAAGTTGATTTAATAACTTGTGGTCAAACTAAAATCCTGTGTTCTATCATAAAATTATCAGATCTACATAATAGATATAAACTTTAGTTTGATTTACAGTAATCCATCAGCAAATTTAGAAGGTCACAGGAAAATTATAAACCGGGAAAAGATTTGATCGCGCGGCAGAGGCAAAGCATGTTGTCAAATAGCAAGCGGAATGACAGATGCCACTTGAAGTAAAGCAAGTTCACATAAGAAGCTACAGAAATGATGAGGAAGAAACAATGCAGATATGTCATTTGATAATTGCTTTTGAAGCAGCAGATTCTTGTCATGATCAAAAAAGCAACGAGTTGGCTATTGGGCCAAAGCAAAGTGGCTAATTTCTATATAGGATGCGGATGATGATGAGAAATTAAACTCATCCAATCTTCTCAACCCATATACTCCAGTTTTTCCCAGCAAAAAAGCTGTTTCTAAATGCTTTACTTTCGTAAACACTTCAACCTCACTACCATATCCTTTTGTTGCAGTAACAGCTGCAATGCATTTCGCTGCTTATGCACTATTTGAATCGATCTTTCTCAGAGCATCCAATCTTTCGAGGCTCAGCATCGAAGTGCACAACGAGGAACGAAGAGTGTCGATAATTTCAACATTCAAACTTCCATTCGATGGAACAAATCCAGCATGAGATAAATAACGGGCTCTCTTGCGACCACCAAGAGCTTTTCTCGGTGCAAAAACACTACTAGTATCGCAATTCACCATTCCAAAGCAATCCGAAGCTCATCACTACTCAGCACATACATCGAGGGGGAAAAAAAGGAAAAAGTGTCTTGCGAAATTCAACGCCGCGATCATCAAAAACACCAAATAGGAAATCAAAACCCGAAGCAACCGAACGGAAACCCGACTCACCACATGCTCCCCCTGTACTTGAGCGTGTAAGGCCCCCCCTCGAGGGAGCGATCGAAATGGCTGTGGACCTTGTGCTTGCCCCGGCCGCTCTGGTCCAGGAGCTTGAGCTCGAAGAGGGCGCGGACGTCGGTGCCCTCGCTGGCGAGCGCGATGAAAACGGAGACGTAGGCCGAGTTGTCCTCGGGGTTCTTCCCGTCCGGGTAGAAGTAAATCGCCCACTGGTACCCCCCGACGGTGAAGTTCTCGCTCGCGATGTGCTTGCCCACGCCCATGCCCTTGGCGAGCGAGTACCCCTGGATCGTGAACCGGTGGGAGCCGTTGACGGTCTTGGTCAGCGACTGCGACGACGTCGGCGACACCAGCGGGCTGGCGCTCGAGTTCGCGGGCGGATTCATCGCGGTGGTTCAAGCTAGCGAATCGCCCCGGGCCGGCCGGCCGGTCGGAGAGAGAATCCGGGGGCGGAATCGGGGAGCGCGCGGGAGGTGCCGGAGCGAGGAGGGATTCGCTGTCGGGCGGGCGGGCGAATTTGAATTGGGGAGGAAAGGAGGAGGAGGAAAGAGGAGGTGGGGCGATGATCATGTTACAGAGCTCGTTCCCATCGGGCGGACGGCTTTAAAAAAACCTCTTTACCTTCTCTCGCGTCGGGTTTTCCTGGGGAAAGCTGCTGCTGTTCTCGTGTGTGGAGGAGCCGAGGAGTCTTCTCCTTTTCGATTTTTTTTTTTTTTTTTTTTTTTTTGCCTCGCGTTTTCATTCTGTAATTTCTTGGCGGTCAAAGAATTCACGATTTTCACTACTAATAAAAAAAAATAATACCATTAAAAACCTTGATGCACTTATAATATATTTACCATAGGTGTACAAAGGAACCGAGATCCGCCTAGACAGTCAAAAACCAGTGATTCTTAAGAGAATCAGTTCGATTCTCAAATGAATGGGCGGATCCGCTTGCCCACCTATTTACTTATTCTGACTTGATTGATTATATTATATTAATTTTTAATATTAAAAAATTGAAATCAATAAATTTAAAATTTAGGGCTCACGTTACTCTCTCTCAATTCTCCATCGTGTCTCTCTTGAAATCGCTCAAGCTCTCACCATCTATGTCTAGGGTTCACGTTATGGTATTACCCAATTTGCATGATCATTGGATGCTTCTCAACTTCAAGGGTAGCAACATTCTTGGGGTGGATTGAGAATTTCTTAGCTTTGTGTTTGAATTATGAGAAGTTGTATTGCCAGTTTGAGTTAGTCTGAGAATTTATAATACTACAGTTTTTATGTTATTTTGACTTGAATAAAAGAGATGAGCTTGATTGGATTGTTATCTAGCTCAATTAAGTCAAGCAGCAATCGTCCAAATTTGTTGGCTATGCTTTTCTTCAAGAGGGTTCCAAAGCTTCTTATCTCTAAATCAAAAACCTTCAATTTAGCCCATAAAATGTTATTCTAGGCAAATCATGAATAACATATGGGGATGACTTCTTTCTATTCTCATTCCGATACTGGAGTCCCAAATTTGCCCACTTGTTCCTTGCAACATTATTAAGTGCACATAATTTTTTCCTATTATCTTGCCTATTTTAATTTCCCTCATTCTAGTTGTGCAAGTCTAGATTGGCAATATTTAGTTAATGTTTGGAGAGATCAGTTCCATGAATCCACCTGGGATCCGTATCAGACCAACGGTTTGGTTTCAAGGCACTTAAGTGTCTGCCTATGCCAAATTTTGGCACTTGGGATGTTCGGATCTCTTATTTTCCTTCATGGTATTGGAGGAGTTCACTTTTGATCTTTATACTTTCTTTGGTTAAAAATCTAATATTTATATTAATCTCATATGGGTTCCGACCAAGCCTCTAAATAAAAATGACACTTTTAGTCTTTGTTCGTTTTGTCGTGTTCAAATCTAATCCTCTGCTTTGTCTTTATAACAATTGCAGTCTTTGTGGCATTTTGATTGATCAGATTTTCAGCATAACTATCCGCATTTCCTTATGTAGCTTTGTTCGCTAGTTCTTCTAGCTTCGTCAGCAAGAGTTCATTCCATACTCTTACCAGTGAACCAGCTAACTAAGGTGAATTGATAACATATGATTATGAAATAATAGATGCTTAATCCTCTATTTGATGCGACGCGCCAATGGGAATACATAGGAATGCCGACCATTGTAGAAGCAACCGGTGGTCGAGAGAAAGTGAGCAACACCTCATAGATTGGGCGGAACTTGAACAAGCAAGCCCCTCCTAAAGAAAATCACCGCATGCTAACCTAATTAACTAATTTTGTTGGCTTTTATCTTAGTCATAGCACGTATAGGTATTTATAATTAATGTTGGCACCTTCATGGTAACAACTAAATGGATATTTTAATTAATTACCTGAGATTCACACTCGAGTCACCGGATAATCATTAGGACACAAATTTCCCTTATTACTATTATCATAAGAATTTTGATAAACTATCTATAACATTTTACCTATTACAGTCAATGAGTTAAAATTCCGAAACTTTGGCCCATCCTAGGATTTTGTAAAGGTACGGTCAAAATTTATAACCCAGAGGACCTAACTAGACAAAAAAAAAGAGGGTAATTTCGAGGACCCCATTAGAAAACTCGGTAAGTTTGAGGAGCGCCCTGGCAAAAGCGCGAAAGTGTCCGAACGGAGCATTTTCTCCTAAAAAAAGTGAAAATATTAAAGAATTCACATTTTTCAAACTTAATTACAATGAAAATGCAGGAAAATACCGTTAATAATCAAACGGGCTTTACCCGGACCCGCAAAATCCTACGTGGACGCCAAAAGGGAACCGACCGAACAAACGTATCGGATATTTCTTCCCAAAAATTCCAGTGAAGAAGAAGAAGATATCCTCCTCCCTCCCTCAAGCTCCAGCTCCAGCTCCATACTCTCTCTCTCTCTCTCTCTCTAGAGCTCTCCCCGATTTTGGCGCCAAATTTCGAGGGATTCCCGATTCGTTTCGGAGCTCCGCGCCGGCTCCGATCCCGTCGAGCCTTCCGCCGACGCCGTTGCAGCGGGGAGGTCTCTCGCCGCGGCCCGATGGGGACGCTCACGAGCTGGAGCTTCGGCGCGCTCAGCATCAGGCTCCGTTCCTCGTCTCCCGTGGTCCGCGCTCGCGGCGCCGGAGCTCGGCCTTTCCAGCCCGCGAAGTCGAGGGGGCCGTGCTTTCTGTGCGGGAGAGATGGTTTGGTTTCGTATAGGAGGTTAGATAGGTTCCGGCGATTCAGCAGCGGCGGCGGCGGCGGCGGCGACGGCGATTATAGGCCGGAGAGCGAGAGTGACTCGGGGAAAGAGTCGAGCGTGACCACCGCAGAGCCGCCGCCGCCGCCGCCGGCCCCGCCCGAAGAGGCTGAAGAGAGGAGCCGCGCTGAGTTCGAGCCTGAGAAGATTTCGTCGAGGGTACGTGTGTTGATTCTCTGGCTCTCTCGTCGGTAATGATTGGTTGCGTTGAATTGTCGATGAGCTAAATCATGAGGCGAGGGTGATTTGGATTTAGTACGGAGTGGCTACGAATTGTTTGAAATGAAGCTGGATGTGCTCATGCTAGTTGGATTGAAAAGTGCCTTCACTGACTAAACATGTCCTTAATTTTGTGCGTAATGTGTGTTCCTTATGTAGCGATACTGCCGTGCACAGTGTCTTCTGGAAGGTAGTTCCACGAGGAGAACTTGGTCCTGAGCGTTTT
The DNA here is from genome assembly GCA_014182565.1 of Eucalyptus marginata. Lineage (NCBI taxonomy): Eukaryota > Viridiplantae > Streptophyta > Magnoliopsida > Myrtales > Myrtaceae > Eucalyptus > Eucalyptus marginata. The sequence continues at coordinate 16,628,996 of CM024595.1, read as the reverse complement.
GGTCAAGTATGATATCCTGCATGTCCTTTTCCACATCATTGCCAGGAAACAAAACCACTCCTGAAAATTTGACTATCTTCATGTCTTATGGAATAGTATCTTTTTCCTGAAAACTATTAAAGGAAGCTGTTTACTGAATTGCAGTACGCTGTGTAACTGTGTTGCTTTAATTTTGACCTCAGAGATAATCTGCCGGTCAGTGCACAATACATGTAATTAAGGGTTTCAATTCTTGTGCCTCCTCTTTTCAAAATTAGCAAGTTATGTATCAAATGTCAATGAGATAGAAAAGAGAAAGAGAACAAAAGAGCAGAGTCAGCTCATTACAAATGCTACATGATATCAATCTGATGAGTATGAAATGTTTTATTACTCCTCCAGCTGCCAGAAACACCTTCCTTTGGACCAACTTACACTAGCTTTCAAGTAGACTCTTTTAAACTTTTGGAGCTTCTTGGACCGGAAAAAGTTGATCCTGCTGATGTAAAACAAATCAAAGAAAAGCTCTTTGGCTACTCAACATTTTGGGTTACAAAAGAAGAGCCATTTGGAGATCTGGGTGAAGGTGTACTTTTTCTTGGAAATCTCAGGGCAAAGAGAGAAGATGTGTTTGCTAAGCTGCAAAAACAGCTGGTTGAAGTCACTGGAGATAAGTACAATCTTTTCATGGTTGAGGAACCCAACTCAGAAGGACCTGACCCTCGAGGGGGGCCACGCATTAGCTTTGGTTTGTTGAGGAAAGAGGTCTCAGAACCAAGACCAACAACTCTTTGGCAGTATGTGATAGCTCTATTGCTATTTCTTTTAACCATCGGTTCATCAGTGGAGTTGGGAATTGCATCTCAGGTATTTAGAACTAATATTACCGCTCAACTCTGTACTCCCTGATCCTACACCTTGGTGCCTTTTCTGATTTTTTTGCCTTGCTTTTTTTGTTATTACGTAAGTGCTGTCGTGAGTTTTTCATGTACTAGAAGTAAGTCCTTATTTCCATGTATTTAACTGCACAGATAAATCGTCTTCCACCGGAAGTTGTGAAATACTTCACTGATCCAGATGCTGCTGAACCACCAGATATGGCGCTGCTATTTCCATTTGTGGAATCTGCATTGCCCGTAGCGTATGGTGTCTTGGGGGTTCTAATATTTCATGTAAGTAGTGTGGCCCTGTCCTTTTGGGATGAAATTCTTTTTGCAAATAATGGTTCGACATTTTTTTCATGGTATATATCCTGTCTGTGAAGTAATTGTCTTTTTGTTCCATTGTTTTAAATTTGGTGGTCATAATTCTATGCCTTGAGTCTCAAGTCAATTGCCAATTAGATGTCACTCTGCGTAGTACCTCTTAAGATATTTTAGTAAGCATCTTTATAGGAATGTGATAATATGCACTAAATCCAAGTGAAGGAGTACTTCATACAAGTGTAAGAGTTAAAGCTAACCACCAATGGGCAAGGGCCACTGTTTTATTATTAGAATTTTTTCTTCTTTTCTTTTTTGGTTGGGGCAGGCGGAATAGCCTATGGGCAATCGGGGAGTCTTATAGCCAAAAATTTTGATGTATTCATGTCGTTATTGATTTCTAAACTCATTAAATCCACTTTTCATGTTCTAGCCATCAAAGCATGGACATGTCATTAACTGATCAGAAGTTATTTCAGAACTATAGACCTTGGCTCTATTCATACATAAAAGAGTTGTTTATGTGTAGGAAGTTGGGCATTTGCTTGCTGCCTTTCCAAAGAAAGTTAAGTTGAGCATTCCTTACTTTATTCCCAACATCACTCTTGGAAGTTTTGGTGCCATAACTCAGGTGAGTAGTCTTTTGACTCATTAAAATGGTTATTCCAGTTGATACAGGCAATGTTAGTGACAAATATTCTTCTGGAGAATGAAATTGATGTGCTGATAAGCATAGTTTTGCATTTTTGATGTTGCTGAAGATGTAACTCAGAACATCTTATAGAGCCAAGTTTCTGCTATTTTGATATTATTGTGGTAAAACAAAAGCAATCATTAACCCCTATTGGTCGAGTAACATCCTTTTGCAGCCATCGTGCTCTCCTAATATGCTAGTCATTACCAGGTTAATTTTGTAATCGGCTTGTCAATTACATTTCAAACCTGCCAACTATCACCAGCTTCCTAGTGAGCTTCTCTGGCGATGCTTTGCCTAAGATATCAATGCCTAAACTTTTTGGCACAGCCTTTTTCTACCTTCCTCCGGTTTACATATTGCACAATAATTTAAGAATATAGCTGTTTAACGTAATCAGCAAGCTAGAAAATAGTGTTCTGTTTGGCTTATTCTGATAATTCAGTGTTCTAATGCTAGATTTAGGATGTTACTTCATTGTAGTTATATTAATATCATTTCTGTCTTCTCTTCAAATTCCAGTCTGTCCAAGGTTAACTTCAGCCTTTTCAATATGTGCATTTCCACATAAATGTATAACCTTTACTGGGCTTGCAGTCATACTCTATCTGGGTTTATGTTACTCAAGGATTTTATATATCATTATAGATACACTTCATTTCAGTCTATAGCATAATTTTATAAAGTTTTAAGATGCATGGGTATCATAAGCATGATGGTTTTTTCTTCTTTTCTGTTTTTGTAAAAGAAAAGCTAGACATCCCTTTGGATTATAGATACCCTTCATTTCAGTCTATAGCATAATTTTATTATGTTTTAAGATGCATGGGTATCATAAGCATGCTGGTTTCTTCTTCTTTTCTGTTTTTTTCAAAGCAAGCTAGACATCTCTGTTTGACCAATCTACTTCTAACTTTCCTCTTAAAGTTCTGTTGATCTGTGAGAGTAGTGCAGTTGCAAAATGCATTAGTGTGTCACTGGATGGTGAAGTAATCTTCTAGAAAGTTTAAAAATGCCGTATACTATTGAAGTCCTTTTTACCCTATACGATTAAAATTTCTGCAGTTCAAGTCCATACTTCCTGATCAGAGTACAAAAGTCGACATTTCTTTGGCTGGGCCTTTTGCTGGTGCTGCACTCTCTTTCTCAATGTTCATAGTTGGTCTTCTGCTTTCATCAAACCCTGATGCTTCTGGAGATTTGGTGCAAGTTCCTAGTATGTTGTTTCAAGGTTCTTTGCTTCTTGGACTCATCAGTAGAGCAACTCTTGGTTATGCGTATGTCTCCCTTCTATGAGCCATACATTCTTGGCAATTTGCTGGAGGTGTTTCTTCTCCAAGATTCTGAAGTATGCTTTGCCTTTTTAAATATGCAGGGCAATGCATGCTGCTACTGTTTCAATTCATCCTCTTCTGATTGCAGGATGGTAATTGGATTGTCCAACCACTATGATGCAATATCTCATCCCACTTATTGTGATGCGCGAGTGTTTATCTTCCAGTCATGTGTTGCAGGTGTGGATTGACTACATCAGCCTTCAATATGCTTCCTGTAGGATGCTTAGATGGTGGAAGAGCTGTGCAGGTATATCTGCTTGCTTAGGGGTGAAAAAACTAGGTCAATTAGAGTTAGTTTGTTGGTGAAAGTGATGATAGCAGCAATGAGAACTAGAAGAACCAATGCATTAGCAGGTCCCTTTTCTTTTGTTAAGAAAAGCGAATTTCAAAAGCATAAGATGATATAACAACCATGTTAAAATGGAGAGCCGGTTAACTTTGGAAATTACTTTATTAGCATATGGAACTTCAACGGCAAAGACATTGCAACATCTTTTTTTTTTGGTCATGGAAGATATTGTAACTTGATAGAGTGTATTCCATCTATGTTTTGCAGTTGAGATTAACTTTGAGAACTGCAGTAGTGGGAGTCTTTGTTTTTGGAAGATCTAATCAGGAGCGCGAGAGTGATTATCCTTTCTTAGCTATCTAGTTCCTTTAACTTTGTCAACTTCTAGATGTAATTTGATTCCTTGGTTCATGCAAGCATATGTCATGCAATGCTGAAGCTACCAGATCATATCTAAAGCTTTCTATATGATTACCAATCTGTGGTGGATGCTTAAGGATTGTTATATTGCATTTTCGGAAGTATTTGGCAAAGGGATTTTTTTTAGGAGTGGAATTCACATATGCATGACTAAGAATTTTAAACTTGCATTGTCTCTAGTTTCTAGTGTATTTCTGGACATTTTAGCACCCTGTTTGAACTTCCAATTGCGTTATTCCTTTATCCATTTGGCATTGAAATCTTACACTCATGCAGGGTGCCTTTGGTAAAAGTGCTCTACTAGGATCTGGTCTGGCCACTTACACGATGTTGGGATTAGGAGTGGTGAGACTTTTATTTCTGTCACTTTCTTTGCTAAATCTACTCGAGCTTTCGTACTGCATCCATCTGCATTCACTAATCACATGTGCAAGAAGCTACGCTGTCCCTGGTATGGAAAGCTGAGGGTGGTTTTTCTGGTTCTGGGTTCACTCATATACCCTGATATGGCACATCATTATTGTTACAGTATACTGCACAATGATATAGGTCTACGGTCATCATTGTTTTTGTCATCAAATCCTACTCTCCATGCAAAGTTTCGATTTAATTTTTAATTTTTTCCAGTTGGGCGGACCTCTGTCACTTCCTTGGGGGCTTTATGTTCTGATATGTCAGGTAAGCACAATGATCTTCGATTAAAAATGTGTCCCTGCAATTTGAGGCTCAAGACGGTCTCAAGCGTGCCTTTTTGCTTATCTTTCTGTACAGAGAACCCCGGAGAAACCATGCCTGAACGACGTATCAGAAGTCGGGACGTGGAGGAAAGCAGTGGTGGTAGCAGCTATCGTGCTGGTCGTGCTGACGCTCCTCCCGATATGGGACGAGCTGGCAGAAGAGCTAGGTATAGGCCTCGTAACAACATTCTGATGTACAGTGGCAAAACTCAGAGAGAGAGAGAGAGAGTACATAAGAGCACACGTTGGTTCAGCCCTTCAAAGGGCAAACCGGGAGCAATTTTTGAAACGATAGTCAATAAAAAGTCCGCTCGATATTTTTTCTATTTTTCGAGCCGATCTCTGTAAAGCCCCGGTAACATGTTCACCCCCAATTACTTAGTTTCATCAAATGTCCAAGCAAAGGAGACGGGATTTCGCGCCTCAATCGACATGATACTTCACATGAGGACTACTCCAACGTTGGTTTCTCCTTCAGGCCGATGTCGTGGCAGTTTTAGCATCGAGATATTCGGACAAGTCTTGACCTAAGGACATTCCTACTTTATTTGACAACGCCACAAACTCGGTAACACCACAACAACAAAACTCTCAAACTGAGAATTGGGTAGGGGCCGCGCGAACGCAGGCCCCCGCTGCCACAAATTATGACGTAGGCTCAACCACTTGGGCTGACCTTAGGCGGGCGCCCCTCCTGAAGTGCAATGGAGGTCGCCAACCTAGGCCATGGGCCTTCCTGTTCGCCCATCGACCCCGTCCAGGTAAGTATGTTGCCCTTGTCCCGTAGCCCCCCATTTATCGAAGCCCTCCCTTCTCTTTCTCGATTCCCGTCCGATGTGGGACGCATAATTATAACAAAAGGGAAAAGAAGCGAAGGAAAAAGTAAAAACTGCGCCAGCCATGGCACTGGAAAACAAAGTCCGTCATTCGCATCACTGAATGAGAAGTCAGTTAAGTACCACGAGCACCCGAAGGCGCCATTTCCCTAGAAACTCTCTTCACCTTCCGCGGAAGATTTCGTCCGCGAAAATGGCGGGCACATGGCTTCCCTCCTCCTCCACCTCCTCCTCCTCCGCCGCCTCGTCCTCTCCCTCGTCTTCGTCCCTGGGCGGGTGCGGGAACTGGGGGAGCGGCTCCAGGGTGTGAGAGGACGCCGCGGCGGCGGCGAAGTCGTTGGTGGCGGCGGCGGTGGCGGCGAAGCCGCTGATGTTGATGAAGTTGTTGTTGGAGGTGGCGGAGGAGTTGTTGGAGTACTCCGGCTGCGGCATGGGGAGGTGGTAAGGGTGCGCCGCCGGCTGGGGCTGCTGCATCTCCGGGGCCTGGAAGGCGGTCGCCACCGCGTACCGGCTGCTCATCAGCTGCGTCTGCACCAGCGAGAGCTCCGCTTGCAGGGTCGCCACCTGCAGACGTAAGCATTACTTTGTGGGGACATCGCTCTCGTTAGTTTGTTCTCTGGTGGGTGGAAAAGATTGCGGAACACGCGGATGCTACTGGCAATCAATGGGAAACAGATCAGAATCAGGTTTCAAGGGACGGAAATGAACGCTGGGAACCCATTTGAGTTATGTTCTTTTCTTCCTTTGCTGGATTAGTCCTAGATCCTTAGCCTAGCATTTGCCAAGGAGGAATTGCCAAGCACTTCCATCTAAATCATCCGAGACAGAGTTTAGAACCTGGGTCAGAATCCCGTTTCGCTTACTTTTTCAGACGATCCTTACCGTCTTTTCTCATGTTTTTGCTGATCGGCTCTCCATCAAGGTGTGAAATGGTCGGAAGATAGAGAGTTTTTGCTGTTACAGATAGAAAGGTTGATTTTTTATACGGTTCTTATAGTGGGATCGGCCAGCCGTTCTATCTTACTTGAGGAGAATTGAAAATTATTAAATCCTTAGGAGATACCCTGGATTTGTGCAATGAATACATTGGTCACAAAGGATTAATTGTCTCTGTTAAATTTCCTGGTAGAAAATCTCTATGGAATCAGCCATCAAGTCAAGCGGAGCAAAAAGGGAAAGGTAATTCAAACCCCAAAGTTTAATTATCTCATTTGCTGTAGGAGCTGCGTTTGTTCTGCATCATTGATTCAGAGAGATTTAACAAGATTTTGCACAAAAGTCAGTGTTTTTGTGAACCTGTTGTTGCAATGCAAGGATGGTCGATATGCAGCCATAAACGGGATCTGCCAGCCTCGCCTGGGCTTCATATGAGATCGTCACAACCGCATCCTGCCTCCTGTTGATGGGAATGTGAAGGAGCAGCTTGGACACATTACTTGCACCAAACACCTTGTGCACGGCGGCGAATTTAGCCGCGCCCTGATCTGACCCGAAATAGGGCGCGAATATGCACCCATGGATGCACTTCCTCCTCAAGAACTTGCATGCCCCACATGGAGCCCCAGGAGGAGGTGCTGTCACCTCCTCAGCCGGCAATTCCCCCGGGGGAACAGCACGCCTGGCTGTGCTGCGGCCCCTGCGCTGATCACCCGACATCGCATCACCTTGCATCCTGTCCATGCTGAGGACGGTGCCGATCCTTTTTGTTGGTGATTGTGGGTGAATCAGAAAGGAGAAGGTTGTGATGTTACTTAATGTGATTTATAAGAGAGAAAAGGGCGGTGGCTAGTGTCCAAATGGAGAAAAAGGAAAAGCGGACGATGGCACGTTGCTCGCGTGAAGAGCCCTGGCGAGGCGAGGCGAGTTGAATGAGGTAATAGCAAAGAGAGAGAGAGAGAGAGAGAGAGAGAGAGAGAGAGAGAGAGAGGAAGGGAGAGGGAGACGTTATGTTTGGTGAGGGATGGAGAAGAGAGACATGGGAAGAGTCTGTTCAGGGTTGAAGTGATAATAGCAAAAGAGAGTGAGTTCATATTTCACCCTGAGAAAAATTGGGAAGAATAAAAATGAATAACAATAATTAATTGGTGAAAATCGGTTGTGTGTGAAGAGGAAGAAGATTGTGTTTGTGTTGCTAAAGGGAGGTGCAAGAATTGTGCTTCCCGTGGCGTGTGGAATGCTAGGAACTAGGCGTGCATGCATGTCTTACCAATTACCATGTAGGAATGCACAAGAAGGCAACGTTGGATCCACAAAGTTTCTCTTTATTTTCTTTATTTGCATTTTACTTAAATATAACAGAAGATGTAGGATGTTAAGTAATCATGATTTGTCATGCTTTTTAAGCATGTCCACCAACTTAAACACACTCTGTCTCCCTCCTCTATCTGAACTGACAAACTGAAATCATGCTGAAGCTCTCATTATAGCTGGTACCGACATAGTATCGGTACTTCAATCTAAGGGCCAAGAATTCGCAAAGAGAATTTCTTTTCCTTTGTAGAATCTAAAAAGCCATGTCCTTTCTATGCCTTAATTATGCATCAGAATCTCAAGCACCAAACACCATGTAATTCTCAGTTAGATGTTTTCAGGCTTTTGGATGCTACTTGCACAGATAATCCAGTATATGGTTTCTGAATTTCATCTGTTCCTATCACTCATTAAAAGACATGCTTGATAAAAGAGGGAATTCTATGACCCCAAAAAAAAAAAGAAAAAAAAAAGGGAAATTCGTGCTGATGAGTTGTTTCAGTTTCATTTTCACCCTAAAGTAGAGTTGCTCATCATTAAAATGTTAAAACAGACACCACATACCACAAATATGCCTGCTGGATAGCTATGATGCAGTTTTATGCAATTGACTAACCATAACATCGGTGAATGTACGTCTATTGAGTATATCCTAATGACATAAAAGGGCAATGCTAGGAAGATTGTGGAAATTCCCAGAGGGGTAGCGAGTATAAGAAAAGGTACATTTGATTGACTACTTGTGCAGGAGTCAAGGAAAAGTGCTTCTTCTCTATTTCACAGAGCTTGTAATATACAGGATGCACACTGTCATTGAGTTGCACAGGAAACTTACAAAATTGCAAGAAAGCATAACCAAGCAAGGAGAAGCTTGAACTATTGTATACTTATCAAGCCAAAGAAAAATTATAGTAGAGCACCAGCGCGGAAAATCTTCCTGAAAATAACGTCTTGATTTACTTGTGTTTTCCTTTGCTCTTTTAATTCCCTTAACTGCAAACCAAAATGTGTCACAATTACTAATTTTAATAGAATGCCTGTACAATGCATGAAGTTTTGAATAATGGTTTTTCTTTCTTTTGTATGGTGTTTCTATAAGGCTTCTCTCATTATCTAGTGATGGTGTTTCCAAAATTGTAGTAATTTAATGACTATCTCCTAAAGAAGTTTGAGAATTTCAAACACAGCCGGTCAGAACCATCCAACACCATTCAAATTTTCAAGATCTGTTCATCATTGTTGGTCCATTCATTGACATCAAAATGGGATTATAGATAAGCCAGACTTTTCTATTCTTGTAAGAAGGAAAGCAAGTAGGTAATTGATATCATTTCAAAATGACTTGCCGTTCTATTTAGGATGGGACAGAGAATAAGAACCTCATCCAATGGAGAGATGTAGGCTCGGTTGTCGGGAAGGGGACGTTGGAGACCCTTCACTGCTCTGTGAGTCTCCACGCCATGCATCTTGGACCTGAGCAGCGAATTGCAGGTTCCACAGCACGTCCTCAATAGATGGTCTATCTGCGGGGTCCTTGTTCAAACATCTCACGCAGATTTCCATCATCGTTCTCAATGATTGGTCTGAGCATGCTCTTCGAACTGAAGAATCAACGGAGCTCCTTCTGGTGGTATCATCACCCATCATACTTGACTGTAGCTGCAGATGTTCAACGATGCCGAATTACCCAAATGAGGAAGGAATAAATTTGTCGGTTTGAGGCAAACTACTACTGTAACAGAGGTCAACATTTATAGAGCTAACTGCACAGACCATTTTTGGTACTCTTTCTATACAAAAATATGCATGACAAGGTGAAGTGTTAAGTGTAGCAATTGATAATTTTAGTTTTCAAGCTACTGCAAAATGATGTAGCAATAAATGAGTTTGATTTAATCTAGAAACTTGCAGGAGCACGACCGTAAGTATTCTCCATCATCTGATGCAAGAAAACGCAGCTTTTGTAAAGAGCTTGCGAATAAGTAGGACGCAAACATTCAAAGCACCGTCCACAAATCTTGTTGCTTTTAATAAAATTGAAAAATTGCTTGGTGGTTGATAATAAACTGACAACTGCAACTGCTCTTACTTGGTCTTTTACAACATCAACTTCACCCTTTGATTTGAATGGCCTTCCTGATATGATCTCTAGCAGGATTACTCCAAAGTCATAGAGGTCGGTCTTATCCTGGTGTTTCATCCTGAAATATTGTAAACTCAGAGGAAATTAGACTGTAAACGTACAAAAGGGTAAATAAGTCGATTGATAATATTTATTCAAAATGCACCAGTTATCATGCAGTTTTGACTCCAATGGCAGACAGAGCAATGGTGCACCGAACAGAGACACCATACTAGTGGAATGCATGTACTTTGGGAAAGAAAAGACTTTGTCCCTGTTGTGCAAATTATTCCGTTGTTTTACTCGTGAGTTAGAGTGTCAGATATTTTTTACTTGTGATAAAATGTGTAAGCACCACAGAACTCTTTTATTATTCACCAAAACATTCGAGCTTCATAAAGTCTTCTGTGGTCATGAACAAGTTGTAATCACTTATGGCACTAAGAATTTCCTCACGCACCTAGCAATTATTTCCTTGGATCCTCCAGAAGGCATCTTGCTACCCTCCTGCAGAAGAAAAAAAGGAATATTTCAGCAGCATAACTATGATCTGTCCAAATAGAAAAGCATGAAGAGCCACAGCCAGATTCTTTCCGGTACCTTCCCCACTTCTGCTAACAACGGAAGGCTATAGCTGCTTATTTTGGCAACAAGATTCTGGTCAACAAGAATATCAGTAATTTTCAAGTTGTTCGAGTATAAACCGGGCACAATCCCAGTATGTAGAAATTGAATGCCCTTCGCTACCCCAATTGCAGCACCTATCCTTTGTGACCAGGTGAGTGATTGCCTACCACGCCGCCCTGCCAAACATGTCCAAAGATTCACAATCAATCCAGATGAGAAGTTCCTAACAAAAATAATTCTTCTGCCCAAAAGATAGCAAGAAGAAAGCAGATTAACTAATTTTACAGGTTTAGCTGGATCAAACAAGACCATCACATTTATGTTCCAACCTAGAAATAAAGTGAAATTCAAGAATTACCCGAGATCCAGCTCCTTAATGTACCATTCGGTACATATTCGAATGCAAGAAAGATTCTGCTCACGCTCGAATCATCCCAGTAACACTCAAAGCAGTGTCCAAGAGCGCTGACAACATGGCGATGTCTAAGTTTTGAAATTAACTCGATGTGGTGCATGAAGTGCTGAATGCTCTGGCTTTTCTTAATTTTCAGGCATTTGATGGCTACAAGAGACCCGTTCTTCAGCTGACCTCTGTACATCTGAAACCATTACAAAGAGAGGCATCGGATTCTGACATAGCAAATACTATATAAGAGCTCCAGATTCAGACAGGAAAATTTGACAATCACTTTAGGCAATGCTCAGCTCATGAGACGCTACTTAAATGGAGTAAAGACAATGACGAATTACAATATAACATGCTTCTTAAATTATTTTTTCAAAATTTTGAGGAAAATGCTTAATTTTGATCCAAATACACGATGCAAATCTCATGCGACATAAAGTCTATCACTGATTAGCAGTTGCTAGAAGTAGGTGGGAGCTTCTTCTTATGGTCCATGCCAAGATTTATAATGCCAAAAAAAGACTGTGTAGAAGCATATTAAACAAAGAGAATAACAAAAGGTGTCACTTAATATTAGATTAGATAGCATGCCTGGCCATGAGAACCTTCACCAATGAAAGCAGATGTATCAAAGTTGCCTGTGGCCTCTTCAATCTCCTCCAAAGAATATGTTCGGTAAGGTGGAAGCCCAAGTGCTCCCAGCTTCATGCTTTGAGATATGTATCCTCCACATGGGTATAATGAAAAATATCAGACTCTTTGTGCTTGATATGTGGAACTTAAGTTATCAAATGTGAAAATAGGTTCTTTTCACGATGATTTTCGTTCTCAATCATTTCAGGTGTGTGCATTGTACAGTTCTCCTCTCACCCAAAGAACACAACTACAACCCAACTCTGTTTGTCAATGATTATCAATTAGAACCTAAAACCTCCAGGGGATGCAGACACTCTCAGGTCAGTCCAATTTTTGTTTTTGACCAGTCCAAGTTGAGGTAGGTGATTATATATCAAGTACAGTAAGATCACTTTTACCATCACATAGCAGAAATACTAAAGGGCATGCATTGTACAATTCTCTTTCATTGGAAAGATAATGGACAATCATGCTCTGCTTGTTCAGCCTCTGGGGCACACACATGTCTGGGTGAGTCCAAGTTGAAGTAGGCGGTTATTTCCTATCATGTTTGGCAAGATACACTTCACAACCACACAAGCAGTACTGAAAAACCTCTTCTGCACTCACTAGAGAATCACCACTGGTTCAAATAGAAAAGAATCAAGGATGAGCTGTACCACATTGACTAATCCAATTCCACTTACTTACTTCAGCACAACCATGTTGTTCTTTTTACTCTTATAATTTTTTTTGGAATAGCGAACTAATACTAATGTACTGCTGTAAGTAATTTCATTCTTCTAAAGGTTGGCCAAAATTAAAACTCTTCTAAAGTGCTTGGGTCCCCTTAGAAATCACTCCAGGTCAATACATAATATGAGAAGCCGAAGAGGCATACTGATACATTCATTTCCACTTATTTGCACAGGTATTCTTGCATCTGTATTTCAAGCACAAGCATAGTGCGATGCAGAGAGAGAGAGAGAGAGCACTCACTGGCATCAGTGAACAACTTTGAGGTGTACCCAGACCCAGTCGATGCATTCTCGGTTATCAGCCTCGTAGGAGGTGATTTTTTTGGCTTGCTGGCATTGGTTCTTCTGATAGCCAAAAATATCAGACCGACAAGCAAAATTCCTCCCAAAGTCCCCCCGACAATGCCCAAGGCAAGTACTGTTTTAGTTGCTTGTTTTCCCTTCTTCTGGCCAGGCACTATGCCAACAGCTAAAGCCTCGTTGCGGCAAAATGAAAGTGGCTGTTGATCTTGATCTTCAGCAGCCAAACAATTCTTAGCATATGATACACCACGTTTCTTTGAATCAGACAGACAATCAGGCAAGCTTCCCGTCAAAAGATTGGATGATAAATCCACAAATGTCAATTCATCATTGCAAGACTGATTTTCCGAAAGCATGCCCGTCAGTTTATTTCCCGCAATATTCAGATAAATAATAGAGGGAAGAACTAGCAAAGAGTGCGGGAATGGCCCAACGAAACTATTAAAGGAGATATCTAGATGCTCAAGCTGATAATATGAGCTCAGTTCAGAAGGAATCCCAGATCTGAACTTGTTCTTGCTGAGTATGAGAGTGACCAACCTATTGTCAAGTTTCGGAAATTGACCTTCAAAAGCATTATCTTCCAAATCAAGAACTTGAAGATTTCTCAAACTGCTTAAATCTGGCACTTTGTCAGAGAAATGATTATGTGACAGCGAGAGAACTCTGAGAGTCTCCAAATTATTCAAAGCATCAGGCAGAGACCCGTTAAATGAATTTTGTCTCAGACTTAGCACGGTCAAATTCAGGAGCTTACCAGTCCAATCTGGTAGTGGACCAGAGAACATGTTCTTGTCAAGAATGAGTGTTTGCAGGCTTTTCAAAGATGAAAGCTCGTGGGGAAGTGCACCATACAAGAAATTAGAGCTCACATTGAATATCTCAAGCGATGAAAGCCGTGCGATTTTACCAGACAATGGCCCCCACAGGCCCAGAGAAACTAGTTTGAGGACCTTCAAATTAGGAAGCTTTACTAGCGTCGTTACGAAGGAATCCATGGAAAAATTTTGAAGCAATGCAGGAGCTCCATTCTCACCTATTATAATAAGCTGTGTCACACTTTCTTCATAGCACACGATGGTGAGAGATGAATTGGGCTCAGTATTGCAGAAATCAGTGCCATCCTTCCAGCCGCTTAAAACAGGTGGATTGTCCAAGAGATATTGAATTCTCAGAAGAGTCTCGGCCTGGGAAGACTGAAGCTGTTCTGTGGGGCGAATCGAGAGCAAAATGATGGCAAGAACCAGAAATAGATGTCCATTGAATGCTTTTGCCATTGCTCTGTCACGGCAGTAGAACACACGAGACATCACATAGTTCCCTCAAGACAAAAGATGAATATATTGCAGACCGAACACCTGCAGAAATAGCAGGTGGACCCTTGAGATGCCCCTGTGGGTTCTACAAAAAATTATGAAACTGTGTCCTTGTCAATTGCTGAACTTTTCGTCCTCAAGACTAAAATAGAGGTCTGCAAGCATAATCGTCATTGATCTTGTTAAAGAACTGACATAAAATACGATAGCTAACATCAAAAAATTTAAAAAGAATTTTGGTACAATTTATCCATTGAGAGAGAGAGAGAGAGAGAGAGAGTTCTTCTATTTCTTTCAAGGGCTGGTTCAATCCAACCATGTTCAGGCAAGCTGAGACCTCTCCTTGAAGTTGTGTACTTTGCCTAGCTCATAAATACCACATCTGCTCGTCCGCAAGCTGTTATTTTAATTCAGATAATAGTAAATGCTCGAGTAAAAAACTCACCTTTATGTTGCCGATGAACATGAACAAATGGATCCCCTCAACAGTAGAGCTCCTTCAACAGCCTTCTGAAACAGCCTTTGAAACAAACTTCAGAAAACACACTAATTTTCAGCAGAGACCACCTCAAAATCCCAACACAAACCTCTCCTGCAGAGACCAACTCTTACCCAAGCTCATAATTTGAGGAAGAAAGGAAGACAGAGAAAAAGAACTTAAATTAAGCGTCCACTTAACTAAGTAGAGACAGACCCTGAAGTAAAATACCCAGGAAAAAGAAAAAAACCCATACGGCTTCCCACAATGAAGCTCAAAAAAAGATGAAATCTCATCCACACCACACACTTGCAAGCAGCTTTACTATCCTTTTTTCCTTCAACCCAGGGTCATGTGATTCTCTTCCACAGACACAGAGACTCTGTTTTCTGCAGGGTTTCACTGACACTCTCTTCACATTGCTTGATAGCTAGACAACACGGTGACACGGGTTGCTCAAGGGCAATTCAAAGCAACCACAACACAACACGAGAGGGTGACCTGGAAATCCCACAAACCGACATTTCCGTCACTTTCTTCGAACACCCCTTCAAAAGAAAAAGAAGAAAAAGAAAAAGAGCGTAAATCTCTTGCGTTCTTTAAACTATTCTCGCTATAGTTTTGCACTTTCTGTGGTATGTATGTAAACAGAGAGAGAAAGAGATAGAGAGAGAGTGGGAGGGAGATTCTAGCAGAAGACGACCCTTTATTCCTCTCGCTTTTAGAAGCAATAAGACATCACTCGCTGTCTCCGTCTCTCTCTCTTTTTTCGTATGTGGAGGCCAACCCATCTCAACAGAGCTGCAAACTCTCTGTAGAAAATATAAAAAAGCAACAAAAGCAGAGTTTTTGAAATCGTAAAAGAATGACAAGCGGGCGGGGAATTCGCCCATAATGTTCAACTTCAACGCAAGCTTTCGCTTTCGGAGTCAGGTGAGGCTTGGCTTTCTGTCGTCCCGTCATCTCGCTGCCAGCAGCCTGCGATTCTGCGCTATCCATGTGGACCCTCCTCCCCTCCCCTTCCCTACTCGCTTTTGGCTCTCCCTCTACATTGCCATCAACAGTTTTGAGTTGACGCTCGTTTGAACAAAAGAGACAAGGAGTGAATCATTTGACGGTTATTACCGCAAAGTGAATGGCAATGCTTCCTTGCCTTTTGCCTTCCTGTCTCTGCCCCCATCAAAAAGGAAAAACCTTGAACGACTCAGATCCGGGTTTGGTCCTTGCTCGCTTGAAAAAATCATTCCATCATGTGATATTCATGTGCGCTGATTCAGAGGTGATTAGATGGGCCACATTCCACCGGTTTCGCTAGTTGGATTTCGATCTCTAAAATAAGTGGGAATTCGTTTGGTTATAGCTGCCCCTCACCTGAAATTAGTTCATTTGAAAATGCTGGCCAGATCATCACGCGACAACGATCTTTTCAATCCACATCTTTTGTTCGTCTAATCAAGCAAATCATACTTCGTCAACTTATTAATTTGATTTCGATCTCTCAATAATTGGAAATTACTACTTTAGTAATGCCCCATTGACTAATATTATACCAAATTTATGAAATACTGGCACGATGTTAGTAAGGCCGCCTATGTAAAAGCACATCAATTTAATTCGCATGATAATTTGATGCTTTAATCAATAGAAAATCAGAAGTTTAAATATTCATCTGATTAGGCGAATGACATTTCAATGGCTCACTAATTCGATTTCGATCCGTCAAATATTTGGAAATTATTTCTTTGGTATTGCCCCCTTAACTAGAATTAGATCAATTTTCAAAAATACCGGTGCAGTGTTCGCGTGACGATGGCGCGATATCTGGAAAGTTGCATGTGTAAAAGCACATCAATTTCGATCCCATGATAATTCAATGCAATTCGTCGGTTGCAATCAAAGTCCAAAAATTGGATTGCAGCATTGACTGCAGCTCCTTAACTACCGAAAGGAATTTATGCATCATCTGGAAGTCTTATATTATATGTTTTCCACTAGCACGTTGGATCGAACATCTATAATTAGCACGAACGCATGATTGTGGGAATGGAAATTGTAGCAAGAGCTTTTATTATAATAATAGAGGAGCTAAATAATATTTACGCTTTTGATGAACAATAACAGCAATTTTCGGGACTCATTTGGACATTAGGGGATCGAGCTACCAAACATTTTCTCGTGACAGAAGAGGCATTTCTCAGTGCATATGATACTGGAGGACTGCCCTAGGGAGAAGTTTCCACCTGTACTTTTGTGAAAGAGATTGATATTCAAGTTTGCGAAGGTTCGTCCAACCGCACCCGTACAGAATTTGTACGTTGCTTCTTCAATGTTGTCATGTGATGGACAACTATATAATTGTGCGCATTCAATTGCTTCCCAACAAGAAAATCTTTACTTCCATGTATAATACAATCATAAAATTCCTAATTCCACGGTCCATTTTCAGAATATCACGTCTTCAGCCAACAACTCACGTCATTTTTGTGAAAAATAGAATCTAATAATAAAATACTCTCCTATGAAAAGATGCAAATCCCTGCAAATATGACTGATTTCAAAAGAAGATATCAGAATATACAGTGAGATTTCATTTGAACAAAAAATAAAAAGTAATAGCCAATTCAAACGCATCCTTCCCTAGTCGGAAAACTGTCGGCAGGAGAAAAGCGAAGTGCCACCAAACATTATGTGAAGAGGATGATAACTAAGTTTGATTAAAAAGTCAAATGTCTAATTCAGTTGGTGATTGTGTAGGATCTTTGTGGGGGGAATTCGAGAGGCCCCACCTTCTAAAGCGACGGAATGAAGGAACCACAAGGTCACCCATCACCGAACTTCCCACGGCGGCAACACTATAGTTGCCCCATAATTGCACGTAGGAAGAAGATGCATCCCATAGTAGTTGAACATACTTTTCCTCCTTGTTTCTGTCAGCTCTGTCTCTTTCGTTGAGTGAACTGGCTGCTGGTTGTAAGCACGTACCCCTTTTTCCAGACCCATCATAATTATTGAAAGAATGATGCGGATGTCTTTTGTTTGACGATGATTGATATGGCGGAAACCATCATAAGGTTTAGAGATGATTCGAAAGAGTTTGCGACTTGCTCTTTTTCATATGGTAATTAACAATTTGAGTAGTTCTCGTCAAATAAGGTAATCTTCTATCTAGAGCATCTTTGGATACTTAAGGTGGATTTGGTAAAAACTTGTTTTTGGAAAACAATTTTTTTTTTTTTTTTTTTTTTTTGTTTCTTTTCTTGGGAACGGTTTTAGAAGCATTTGAACGCATTTGAAAATACACGAAATTTCTATTTAGGAGAAATGCATTTAATACGACCCTATTTATTTTTATAACTTAGAATTTCTTCTTTTAATTTATTAATAATTTTATTACTTTTTTCTTTTTTTCTTTTTCTTCTCCTTCCTCCATCCAGTCGTCGGTCGGCGACCGGCCAAAGGGCTGGCAAGGTTGGCCTTGGGGAGGCTCGTCAGCCATCGGTGAGGTCACCTCAAGCCTCATCGTGGCTGGGCGAGTCTTGGCCTCAGCAAGGCTTGCGGTGGCCAAGCGAGGCTCAGGGGGGCCTCGCCGGTGGCCGGCGAGCTTGGGGTGACCCGGCAAGGTCAATGGGCCTTGTCTAGCTAGTTGTCGGGCGGCAACTGGCTAGGGGAAGAAAGGAGGAAGAGAAAGAAAAAAAAAGAGGAAGAAAATAAAAGAAAATAAATCTTGATTCTTGATTATTATTTCTTAAGTTGTTCCCAAGAACAATAAACAACTTTTTTTTGTTTTTCATTTTTATTCCAAATCTATTCCCAAGAACAAAAAACTTATAAAACGCATTTCTATTCTATTTTTACTCCCGGGAACAAAAGAATAGAAACACTTGTTCTCGGGAGCGTTACCAAACGCACCCTTAAGATTTGCGACTCTTGAAGGTAATCATGAACAGCAGTAGATGGAGGATTGCACTTGAGGCCTTCTGTGTCGTTTCTTCACATTGAAGACTTGAAGACCGGTTCACTTTGGTCGGGTACCCCCAAGCTAAGGGCCAAGCTGAGGAGACCAATAGGACAATCTTACAGAGCCTTAAGACAAGACTTGACCGAGCTAAAGGATTCAGGGTTGAGGAGTTCTAAAGTTTTGGGCATATGGCACCACTAGTAAGGGGTCCTGTATCCATGCCTCAAAATTTCCTTGCCAAGCTACATGAAATAGATTTCCGGAAGTCCATAGAGAAATTATTGCTAATTGCCCGAAGTGAGAAGCAAAAATATTCTGATAAAGACATTCCTCAGTAATATTATCATGACTCTTAAAGTCATGCGCGGTCGCAATACCAAACCAAATACGATGTGAAGGCCCCAAATGGCTTGCCGCCGTGCCGACTTAGTCGAGTTGATCTCACCGTCTTGCTTACACCAGAAGAAATAGGGCAAGAACTCGAGTTTCTTTCCCCACATGTACATCAGCATCAATGCGTTCATATCAATGCGTGAGAACGAACGCTAGGAAAGCAACGAGTGCACTGAATGTGAGAGCACGTTCCTCTGTTGAAGCTCCGTGAAGCGTTCATGGGTTACGGTGTAGAAACGTGGATCTTCTATTCTTTTTCTCAGGCATTGAGATCTGCAATGACTCATAACCCGATTCGGCATGGATTCCAGAGCATAAATAATCTACAAGCACGACTCTTTGGATCGCAAAATGGGGCAAGCTGCCCCCAGGAAAGACGAACTCAGAAGTGTGTAATCAAAGAAAAATAGCAGACTGGCAACACGCGAAATGAGAAGAGATTCCAGGGGAAAAAGGTAGAACAGATGCTTCACCATGAAACCATGTCATCGACTCATTCAGGGACATGTAGTCTGAATAAACAATAAACTCAACATTCTCGGATTTCAGATTTGTTTTCGACAGTGCTCGCATGGTCATACTTCATACGGTATATATCTTTTTTCGCTCCATCCTATTATAGTATTCCGAAATCCCATACCACAAAAAACTTCGGAATTGTAAATCAAGCTCCAACTCTCCCTGGTCAGGAGAGCTATGCTTCGAACTAGAACGTTTCTCAACTTACTCGAAAGAGCACTCTAGAAACTAGAGGAGACATTCAATAAACATCACACCCCACATTGTCATATAAAGTGGCGTGCGATAACCAATGGCAACGTGCAACACATGGCTCTACCAAATGTCATGGACCTCATTCTCAAAAAAAGAAAGAAAACGGGGACAAAGATCGTTTCGAGGGACAATTTGTCCTTGATAGTCACATGCAACATCAGCCAATAGCATAGTGTTTGTCCACCGCCGAACATTAACTCAATAGCCTTAGACAAAGGACAGCGCATTCTCTTGTCTATTCAGATGAACTCGATTCTCCAATTCTGATGCCACCAGGCGTTTGGTCTAGTCGTTAGCGGTCGGGGTAG
Organism: Eucalyptus marginata; assembly: GCA_014182565.1. NCBI lineage: Eukaryota > Viridiplantae > Streptophyta > Magnoliopsida > Myrtales > Myrtaceae > Eucalyptus > Eucalyptus marginata. The sequence continues at coordinate 16,609,194 of CM024595.1, read as the reverse complement.
GGACGGTGGATTAACAATTTAATTTCAAACTCCATACCACCTAGCATCTGAAAAATAGAAAGAGAGAAAAAGGAAAAAAGGAGGACTATCCAAGGCCAGAAAAGGCTCGGAGGGGAAAAATCTGAAGTGATTCGAGCAAAAATTCAATTTCCCAAACACCACTTGAAGGCTTATTTTTCTGGGGTAACAATCCTGAAGATTTAACAAATATGAAATATTCATGGATCACAGCCAAAATTATCGATAAGAGTGACAGCCAAGCAGATTGCAAGCATCTATTTTCTTTTTTTCCCCCTGTTTCTTTCAGGCATACTTTCCTCCTCACAACTAGTAAATCGTTGATATAACCAAAATTTACATATACAATAACTATCCCTCTTTAGAAAAGAAGGGCATGTTCAAGTTCAACTCATCACAGGAGAAAGATATTACAATTGAAAAAATTAGGAAAGTTATAGTGTGACCATCCAAATGTGTGAACCAGATCACCTTGTCCATCTCCAGAAGGCATACAATATGATGACCGTCAAGATCATGCCTGCATACTTGATCCACTTGTCAACATGATGCCGCCTCTCAATGAGTTCAGTACAGAGTTAGAGAGTCCCACTGTGTTAAGAATGTCCAATGCTCTTCGTTGAGCTTTCTGGAAAAATAAAAGAACCGCCTGTCACTTTTAAGGATATTATAATAATTTTATGGTCCAAAAATAAAAACAATCTTGTGCTTCATGCCTTTAGCATCCTAACTCTCCAAAATTATTTGTGGCCTTTGGCTACCCAGAATAGTTAGGGGGAACATCTAAACTAATTGATAATGGACAAACCCTAGTCATATATGACTGAGTTTCCCTGATCATTAAGTTTTTCATTGTCTCATCAGTCGCCAAATGTTCAGTGTGTCACGTCGAAAAGTCACGTAATATCTCAGAAGAATACGCCTTCAAAAAGGATTCTCTATTCATCATTTTAATCTTGTCAGTGTATCCATGAAAAGAAAAGCCTTTTTATGCATAGTACATAAAAGTCAGCTTCCTGATACCTTGAGGCGTTCCCTTTGCTCAGAATATTTAGAAAGGATGGCTACTCCAGTAGCATACGATTCTTCCAGCATCCTGGATGAATTACGGGCAGATTGCATTGCTTGTGCTTCCTCGTCAAAAATACTTAGAACGTGAGCAGAATCCCCATTCTGGAAAACAAAATCCATTAGATGCTGAGTAAAGATAGCTTCACTGCCATAGAACCCTTGACTTGATGTTATACAGTAGATAAAGGATGACATACAGCTCGTCCAAGCAATTCTGCCCTCTCTTTAGCTTCCATCATTTTTTGCTGATTTCTTGAGGAGTACTTGTCTAGGCTCACTTTCAATGACTCAGCCTCTTCAGCTACTTGTTCCACCTTTCTGTACAAAGCCAACGAGACCGTGAGATGAACAACTCTTAACAAAGTCACAGTTTGAAATTTCACAAAAATGATAAAGCTACATCAATAAGAAATGTTAACGAACTAGAGCTGAAATCAAAGGACAACAGAGTTATCTTGACCTAAAAGGACAAAGAGAAAAGCTTAAAGGATAAGTATACACCATTGGAACTACTTCAAATGTACGTCCGTTTGATTTCCAAGAGCACCAAAAAAAAAAAACAGTTTATTCAACTTCACCGAAAGATTTTAGATGCTTAAGTTGATAGAGCTTCATAGGTTCCCAATGATGGGCCATAATTGCAAAATCAGTTACTCTTCTTTCAATTGAGTGACTATACATGGTTTGACTACTGAAATAATTACTTACAGAGGTTCTACAATGGCTAAGCAATGTAATCAAGCAAATCTACAGAGGAACACGTACTCCTGAGCCTCAAATTTTCATTTTTGTTGACTATGGGCCACAACAAAAATTGCAAAAGCAACCCAAAAGAGATTTCATGAGAAAAGAGAATTCTCCGTTGATCTCCTGAATTAAGTCAAAATCCGGTCTAAAATTATACCAAGGCCCAAAATCAAGGCCAGTGTAAACCTACGAAACTTCTTCGCATTGGTAAAGTTCATCAGGAAAGAGCGACATATGATTGTGCAACATACCGCTATCGTATTAGAAGGACATGATAGGAAGAAAAGTAAAGGTGCTTTCCATCACCATGGGATCGCACAAAAAACTTCAGAGCATTTTGGCACTCAAAAAAACAGACCAGAGATCAAGACGAACTAAGCTGGAACAACCACCACCCTCACGAAAGCCTGACTTGTAATCCAACCATCCTATCAAATGCAGCTTCAACATCGAAACATCCGATATACACACAGAGACAACTGCACCGAAATTCTTCGCATTCGGTCCAAACGAAAAGCGCAACGCGTCAATTCGAATCCGCATACACGGAAATGACCTGATAACCGCGAAATTCAACAACAGGTGTCGGCGGATTTAAGCGTATCGCAGGACAGATCGATTACCTCCTCCAGAGATCGCGCTGAGACTTGGCCCCTAGGAACCGCCAGAGCCTGTCCATCTCGATGCAGAGGGACTGAATCTGGACGACGTCCCTCCTGATCGAGGCCGACAGCTCCGGGGAGTCCAGCCCGCCGGCGGCGGCGGCGGCGGCCGTGGCGGAGCACTCGAGCCTCTCCAGCCGCTCGAGCGCGTCCCTCGTCCGCAGGAGCATCCTCTTCGCGCTCTGGTACACCTCCGACAGCGTCCCCCCGCCGCCCGCTCCTCCGTCCATCGCCGCCGCCGTCGTCGTCGGGATGCGATCGCGATTCAGATTTCCCACGCGTAGAGAGAGAGAGAGAGGGAGAGGGAGAGGTTGAACGAGGCGTGAATTTTAATTTGCTTTTCGGTGGCCGTTTTCGGTTTGCTCCGCTCGGGCCGGGCTCCGCTCCGCCGTCTAGGCAGGCGCGACTATTTTTCCTTTTTTTCCTTTTTATTTTTATTTTTTATACATAAATATAGAATGAATTTATCTTGGCACCGGGTCGTCTCCATGTCGACTGTGCAGATACTCGTAACGGAATGAATCCGGCGATCCTGCGAGTGATCCGTTTTTTACGCACATGCGTGCACAAGTTCGCGTGTGTATATATATATAAATAATATATGCCTATCTAGTTACAATGTATAACTTTGTACCGCTGCAACAGTGTTGACACGTGATATCCTGTTATATATATATTTGAAACGATGAGAGCAAAAAAAGAAAATTATATTTTATACTTATATGGAGGTGCAAAATTCAAAACGGTTTAATTTTTAGGAAAAAAGCTCACAAAAAAAACTCCAATTATGTCTACGGGTAAGGGTAAGCGGTTTCATGTTTAGTCGAAATAGATTTTCTAATTTTTTTGATTCCAGAACCCAACCTACCATATGGACTAAAAAATGAGAATGAATTTGGTGGCGAACAGACAGTTTCTATTCTAAGGTTGGAGGGGCCATATGTGTGGGATAACATATTTACCACAAATTCTATCTTCGTCTTCCCTAGTTCCTATCATGGGCTAATTTTATGGTATAAGAACCATGACATTTTTCAGCATGTTTATAGTTTTGGGTTGTATATAGAGTGCAAATGGGACGAACGTCTTCTTTACCATGACAGACTCTTCTTAAATTTTCACTCCTATCACTATAAATGCCTCAATTTCTCTAAGCACGCCTTTAGAACTTTGCATTTCTAATGTCTCCATGATTAACTATCTTCATGAAGCTTTTTATCACATCTAATCAATTCATCACCTTTAATAATAATCATTGTGAATATTGTGAAATATTAATAAAGTAAAAGTTTTGATCATGAATATTACTGAAAATTGAAACTCATACTAATAGTTTTGGATTACGTATTCATCGTTAAATAATATGGAATGTCGCAAAATAGCGCATATATATAAATCAAGAAAAACATAAAAACTTGTTCCAATGCACCTATTGAAATAGGTTCCCTTTTACCTTTATGTATCTTAGAACCTAAAATCGAATCAGTTTCCATTAGTATGATTTTTAGGTTTCCAATCCCACATTGAACCATGCTCATCCCTACTTATTATAACACATTCATCATATTATTATTTTTTTACATAAAAAAAACATAAATTTGTACAAATGTGACATATTTACCTTCCACCTAGATTCTATTAAATGATTTTTTAGCAAAAAATAATGTCGTTTCCATTTCACTTAAATCACCTAGCATGTCATGTTAATACTATTCGCTTTTTGTCATCTATGTAGATCGATTTTAATGATGGAATTTCAACGAAGGATGAAAGTATCACATAAATACAAGTTTGAGGTTTTATATCACATAAAAAAGTTTAAGGTAAATGTGTTGCGATGGACAATATTTTATATTTTATTTTTTTTTTTTGGTTTACTTTTTGCCTTTTATTTTATCAATTTTTGTATTATTATTATTTTTTTTTGAAAAAAAAAAATTCGCGTTACAACAACGGAGAATCTTGGAGCCGAAATTCCCAAGCAATGTAGGACAAACGGTTTGACCCATTGACTTCCCGAAGGGGCGAAGCTGATATTCCTTACTGGAAAGCGACGCTCCCAAACGACGCCGCCGCCGACAGTTGCGCGCTCCTCCTCCTCCCTCCTCCCTCCTTTCCCCCTCCTCTTCCTCGTCCTCCGGCCCCGCTCCGCCGCCTCGCGCCAGTCTCGTTCGCGGTCGGCCTTCCATCCGCGGCCGGAAATGAGGTAAAAACCGCCGGCCGGCGATCATGCTCTCTCCCCCTGCGTGCTTCGAAAATCCGGCCGTGTTCGTCGGCGAGGCGGTCCTCTCGCTCCCCGCCCTCGCCGGAGCCGCTCGCAGATTAGGGTCGTTTCAGCTTCCGGCGATGGTGCTTGGTTTTTTTCCCTTCTTGTACGGTTTCAGCGGTTCTGGTTCTGCGGTGCCTTCGTGGTTCGGATATGCATTTCGCGAACCGAATGCGTCTTAGGTTTTGCAAGCAGACGGGAAAAGATGCGAGTTTTTCTATTGTGCGATACACGGTGAATGATGTTGCTAGCGAAAGTTCGGCCTCTTTGGATCACTGTATAGGACAAGAGTTTCGGTTCTTCCATGTTGTTGCGCTGATGGAGTTGGTTTTTGTAGGTCTCTTTGGCTTTTTGACATTGTATGCAATGAATTTAGAGCTTCCTTTGGCATTTCATGTGATGGTGCTTATGCTTCCCAATGCAGTCGTCAACCCGAGGTTCTTTGGGCGCAGAGGTCAGACAGGGTGTACCTTACCATTTCTTTGCCCGATGCGAAGGATGTCTCGGTGAAATGCGAGCAGCAGGGTTCGTTCAGTTTCTCGGCTGTTGGGGTGCAGGGGGAACCCTTCAGTTTCAGCTTGCAACTGTATGGAGCGATAGTGGCAGAGGTGGGGCTGTATGCCATTTAATGCTTTATTTTTCTACAGGTTCAGATGACATGCATCAGCTTATGTTGTTTTTAATTACTTGTTACTTCCCAAGAGTTCCCATTGACCTAGCATACAGAAATCACTGGTCAGCTTTTCATAATTTCATTTAGTTCAACTCACATTGCACAATGCATAGTCTATGTCAATTGTCAGGTATCCTACTTTTGATTTGTAACAATCAATTCAATTGGCCAGGAGGACATTATACTACTTTTAGGGGGGTCTGTATTTGGTAGAAAGATGGGACTTTGCTTGGTCTGTCTTTAGCCTGTGTTTAAGATGATAAACAATTTTACATTTGCACACTACTTTTGTTAAAAAGAGCTGATAGTTTGAGCTAAGGGAGCTATGTTGGACACGAGAGGATAGCTATGCTGATATGATAATCTAAAGTAGTAAGAAGTTAGTTCTACTTACTTGATAACCTTTGCTCAAGGAAGTGCTGTCATGGGAATTATAAACCGTGCAAATTCTACCCCGAATTCATCTGTGCAACAAATTGAAAGTCCTTCAAGTATAATTTTGGACAGAAAAATGTAAAACACCAGTTTTTCATCTTTAATATGGGGATGAGCATATAAGCAAAAAACTTTAGGGAGTATAAGAAATTGTTCATTTCTCATCCACCTATATTACCATCATAAGAGACGACACGATTGTTACTTATCCAAAAAAAAGAGACTTAACAACTTTTTCGGGTAGTTTCCTATCTACTGGTGATTTTTTTTTTTTTTTTTTTAGTCCCTGGGACACTTCCTGGAGTTGCTCCACTGAAACCATATGCAGATACTGTGGTCGAGACATACTTGTATACTATATTTTGAGTACCATATGCAATGTTTTGCTTTTGAGAAATTTTTGAGGAGTTTTATTGCCCAGTGGCTCTTGTGCTTGAACCTTCAGCTCTCACGCTTTGAGTTACGTTCGTATTTTACCAGGGTTGTAAGACAAAAATGGGGCTGAGGAATATATTCTGCACAATCCAGAAAGAGCAGAAAGGTTGGTGGAAAAGACTTTTGAAGACGGAAGAAAAACCTGCACCTTACCTGAAGGTTGACTGGAACAAATGGTGTGATGAAGATGAGGAATCATCTTGTAAGTTCACAATATATTCCTCCTGTGGTATTTTTTACCCTATTGGCGGCGCCTATGACATTTGTAGTTGATTTTCTTGTTGCTTGGGAACTACATCCAAAGACTTCTCTGCAACTGTATTGTAGATTTAAAAGAAGGGTAATTGTCAAAGGTCTTGTGTGGAATAGGATGGCTGTTGTCTGATATACCTGTATTTATTTGCGTGACATGTTTCTGTTTCATTTTGAACGTCTTCCTTTTCGGCATAACATTTGGTTGTCGGTGTTGTTCATTCAACCTCTTCAAGATTTATAGTTGGAGACAAATATTATAGGGTTTTAAACGGCCCTGCTGTGCCTTGTGATGATTCATTTGTTGATAAGAAAATTTTCTGCCAAAAGAAAAGTGAGAGAAAGAATTTGCCTGGTTGCTAGCCTTGTTTTCAATTTCTAATAACAAAGCACAGGTTTTATAAAAAAGTTGCTTTTCCATGTTCTTGGCTGTGTAAATGTACTGGTACTCACCCACCTGCACAGATAGAAAAGTAAACTTCATAGAGGATCTATTGTTGACCATATGAGGAGAAAGGGTTGAAACTATGTATTTTAGAAATACAGAATAATACACCAAGCTCATAATCACAGAACTAAAAGACTGAAGATAGATTTCAGAATTTCTATGGAAGTGAAAGCTATAAAAATTGCGTGATTAAATGCATCTCTCTCTTTCTCTCTCTCGGTTGCAAGCAAGTTAGTAATTCTAGGCCCATTATTCTAAAGCAACATTCCTTAGAATGGATTTTATAGCTGTAGCTCAGACCCTCATCCTCTAAGGTGGAAGCATTGATATCCCAGGATTATCTACTAGATACAAAAAGAAGGCCTGTCCATTAGCAAAATTTTATCAGGGACAACTTCTTTTAGTTCCAAACAGTGAGGCTACTTTCAGTTCGGTCCCTATACTTTTGAAGTGCTTTTAAGTTTAAATCGAGCCACTTTGTCATTGGGTCATGGCATGTGGCACATGGATAAATTGCCATAGTAGCTTCTGTTAAGAGCTAAGTAATTACTTATTCAATTCAGTGATCAAGTTGAAGGCACTTCAGGAGTTTATAAGCTTATTGAAATTTCTTAAAGTTCATTGACCTAATTGAATGTAATTGCCAGGTTGAATGCTCATAATTTTCTTGTTGTTTTGAAAAGGTGTATTTTGAAAAGGTGTATTCTTTACATCCCTTTGACCACAAACATATGCTTATACATGGCTTACACAGTGCAGTTATGTTTCTTGATGTTTCGAGTTTTCTTCCTTGTATAAAGGCCTTATATCACTGCTTTTTGGCACATGCAAATGCCTTAGGAAGTCTTGTCCTTAACTGCCGATATTGGTCTTTCCTCCTCAAGTATATCTACTGTGAGATTGAGAATATGAATGACTCAGCTTTACAATCCATGTAAATGCTTGTATTGTTTAGAATGGCATGTGAGCTGAACTTGATGTTGCTTACTCTGGGGCCTTTAGGTTCCTATTGCTATCGAGTTAAATATTGCATGTTGCATCCATGAACTGGTTTGATTATTCAATGGATGTTTCACTCATCTGAATTCTCTCTTTTTTACTTTTTTTGGCCAGCTGATTTAGGATCTGATGGCGATGATGCTACGGTAATTTGATGGGCTCTTACTTTGTCTCTACCTGAATATATTTCATATGGTAGACAAACTTACTATGTTATTTGTTCTGTTGCAGTATGGAGGTGAAGATGATGAAAGCAGTGATGATGGAGGAATGCTCTGTGAGTTCAACAGAACTTTGTTCTATTATAATGAAGTTATTTGTAAATTACTGGAATGTTATTGGTTGCATATTGTGTTTTTGTTGAAAAAATTCTTTTGCTTTTGCACTTCACAAAATACATGTGCGTTTGCAGTTTAGAGCACTGCTAGAAGATGCTGAAACCAGTTTACTAGATTGGTTTACTTAGTAATGTGATACTCTATAAGTGATTATTTGAGTTAAGAGTGCCAACTTGTCCAACAAGTTTTGCCCCATCGCTTAGTAGACAAGTTTTGGTATGTTTAGTATTGATTGTTAATTTTAAATGTTCTTCATCTTGCAGTAATGGTCAGCTTTTCTCTGCTTCTTTGAGCTTTATTAAGCAGTGGCAAGTTGAGTTTTTTGTCTAGTTGAGGAACTTGTTTGCTTTTTACTTAAATATGTAGGTGCATGTGTACCTACTGCGATTGCTTGTGTCTGAATAAGCCAATCCTTCTCTATCATATGAAAAAGGAAAGAATCTGTATTGTGATCTTTGCCCCATTATCGCTGTTAGTCAACAATGGCCTTTCCCTTAGCCTTGATTGCTACTGCTGGTTCACCTGGTCAAGAGGACGAAGTTATTCATTTCTAATCATGCAACACCCTGTTTTGCAGATCTTCCTGACTTGGAGAAGGCTAGAGGAAATTAGTAAAGAAGTAGTGCGAGAGGTCCATCTCCGGTGTGCACTGTTTGGTGCACTTGAGGAGCTTCGGCATATAATAGGAAGCACCAGTAGAACTCATGGATGCTAGCAGCTTAGCCCATCAGGTTGTCTACAGTCTCAGCCAATCTAGATCGTTACTATCGACTTCGTTTTACATGTGAGTACTTGAGTATTGATCCAGCCGCTATTAAGGGAGGTCTTATTGCTATGGTAGCTTCGGCACATTTTGTCTCCGATCTCCCCCGATCAACATTCAACGATCCTGCTCTGATGTTGATCTGTGCCGACTTTGCTAACAAGTAACTGATGCATGAACTGGACCTAACTTGATACTCTAGTTGCTCTATATGCTATCATCCACTAGGATGAAATTTATTTGGCTGATTAAATTTTCTGCCCTAATCAGCTGGTTTGGAAAACGAAAGGAAACAATGAACTTGTCCTCCACTTGGTATTTACCGCCCTTGCCTTCGCCAGTATTAGATGCTCGTGAGCAAATTAGCATTACGATCATGTACTCGAATTCCGCAAGCATGTGTTTGGATTGATTTTTACTTTTTATCTTTTCTCAAATATGGGTGTGTTTGGATTGTCATTTGATTTTTATTTTTTGCTTGATCTTAATCTCAAGACAGATGCGCTGACTTTTTCCTAATACATATCATTTGAAATTTTCACAACATATATAAATTTCGATACGTGAATTCGCTATACAAACTTTTGGAGAATTTGCTGAAGCTAAACAAATTTGTCATAAATTTGTGACGCACGCATTTTGATGGTATTATATAAATTTGCCCGAATGTGCTTTAAGCTTGTGGGCTCGTGAGAGCTCAAGCAGGCCGTCGTGCCCACGATCGATTTACTGAGACAAATAGAAGAATCCGACTCTAAACTAAATTTAAAGAGGATAAGGCATATTTAAAATGATTTTTATTTTTTATTATATTTATTCATTAGTACTTGTAATTTCAATTTATATATGAGGATCATGCTCTCACAGTGTCTCGACTTGAGAGCACTCGTCATATTATTAAATTATATCTCGAATTTGAGGCGTTTGCCAAATTCAACGCGTCTGGATCAATATATGCAATTTTGATCAGACAAGGAAATAAGTAAAAAAGAAGATCAAGCTTTCACTTGTGCGGTTGACCTTGTGAATTATAGAAGAGGAAAAATAAAAAAAATTATTTAAAAAATTGCTATGTTAGCACTAGTCAGATGGTGAGCATCGACCGGCCAAAATTGATCGGATGAATTGAGTTTGTACAATTACAAAATTTTTATGATTGAATTAAAAAAAAAAATTTAAGACTGAATTAACACAATCACAATAAGTTTAAAATTTTTTTGGTAATCATCCCTCCGGTAAAGTGGGGTAGTGCATGGATCATTAGTGTCTATTAGCAAGAGCTTGAAAGCTCCGAATTGTGGCCGTCCCGCTTGTCTGGTAACCTTAATAGGTTGATAGGATTGCTTCTTCTTTTTTAACGTACTAGTGCTTGCACTTCCAACTTCATCAATTCCCCTTTATATCTTTTTCTTCCTCAGGAAAAGAGAGTACCCTCTTGATTGTTAATATCCTAAGGTTGTCGCGATTTGTAATTTTCTTCGGACGGACGGAGCAGTTTTAGGACTTATTTTGGTCCAAAGAGTTTGTTCTTTTGACTTATCCAAGGGTAAAGAGAGAAAGGAACAAAAGCAAGGGTTTGCTTTGTCACTTTTGTTCTCTCCCGTTGTAGCGGTGTGAATTTATAAAAGAAAAGGTTCATGGATTCCTAACGTTCTTGATTTTCGCCCGTGTGAAAAAGGCTTCCGATAATTTTGTGCAATAATCTTATATTTAATTGAGTTGTTTTATTTGTAAATATTTAAGTTTGAGTTTAATTTAGATGTGGAAAATACTTGAATATACGAGCGATTGTAATTGTGATTTTTTTTTATAATAATTGATTATTTACTATTTGAATAAGTACTGACATTCGGATTGAATCGCGTAAATTTTTGTCATCATTTATTATTTCTCATTTTTTTTTAGTTTAATTTAGTTTTGGTGTTGATATTTCAAGACTTGTCGTGCAATGTATAATGAGAAATGTTTGATTTTTAAATAATCGTTTGAGGATTGCTCTTTTTATAAAGGGAAAAAACCACCAAAAATCTCAAATTTTGTTTAAAGTGATAAATTTACCCCAAAATTTTTTGTGACGTGAAAAACCCCAAACTTTTCAAACTGCGACACATTTACCTCATCAAGGCATTTTTGTCTTATTTTTCTGTTTTTCCTTTTTTTTTTTTTTTTTTTTTCTTCCCTCCACCCCTCCGCCGACCATGGCGAAGGGAGCCGGTGTTCTGTTCGGTGAGGGTGCCCTCGTCGGCGAAGTGAGGGGTGCCCTGCCCTCGCCGACGCCGGCGAGGGCAGCCCTCGCTGGACGCCGGCTTCCCTCCGCCCGGCGAGGGAGGGCCGACGAAGGGAAGAGAGAAAAAAAAAGAAAAATTTTAAAAAGAAAAAGACCAAAATACCTTATAATTTTGGGGTAAGTGTGAAGTTTAGGGTTTTTGTGTTGATAAAAAAAAATTTTGGGTAAATGTGTCACGATTGGCAAAATTCAAGATTTTTTACGTCATAAAAAAAAGTTTGGGGTAAATCTGTCACTTTAGGTAAAGTTTGTGATTTTTCGTGATTTTTTACCTTTAATAAAAGCATTCGCCTTAATAGGTCATCTAAATAAATAATAGAAAAGAAAAAGAATTGCTCCAAGTTGCGGGAAACAAAAATCTTCCTCTGAAACCGTCGGCAACCACACAAATTTAAAGCTGACGCGTTCTCTGTTGACCGACAACTTTCCAAAAGCAGAAGGAAGAGAGAGAGAGAGAGCAGCGTTCAGTCCGGAAGATGTTATTACAAGTGTGAGAGGCGCGCGAGCGTTGTCTAGATCCACTGATTTCGCACCCATAAAAGAATTTGGAAGATTATATATTTATCGCTTACCGACATCGACACTTTATCTAAAATATTCCATCTCGTGGCATGCGCGATTAGCGCCTTGACAATCGAATTGTCCAAAAAAAAAAAAAACATTTGACAAGTATTTTTGAGATACTCGTTAATACGACTCTAATATGAAAATCAATCACGATACTAAAAGTGCTTCCGAAAATCAACTTCTGGACTCTCTTATCCTTTGAAAATTATTAGCAAATTCTTAGGTAACATTGAATTCAAATCAGCGTAGAATTACATAAACCAAAATTTTCCAAAGAAAACATCAGGCGCGTTCTTTTCTTTTAAGAAATATATTATATATCGAGGATCTACCCTATCCATTGATACTCGCCGCGTACACGTAGTCGCCGCGGATAATATTCGAAACGTAAGCTTTCCGAAAAATCAGAGCGGATAAGGCTCGGGATTATGTCTCCTCCGACGTCATCGTCGTCGTCTTCTTTCTCCGTTTTGAGCACGCCTCCGCCTATAAATTGGGGAGCCTGCCCGAGCCTAAGCCAGAGTCAGATCCCATCTTTGTTCTCACCAGATCAAACCCATTTCGAGCAAGAAGAAGAAGAAGAAGAAAGGAGAAGAGGAGAATGTCGGGAATCATCCACAAGATCGAAGAGACCCTCCACATGGGAGGAGGCCACAAGGAAGGCGACCACAAGAAGGAGGAGCACAAGGGCGACCACCATGACAAGGAGCACAAGGGCGACCACCACGACAAGGAGCACAAGGAAGGCTTCTCCGACAAGATCAAGGATCAGATTCACGGCGGCGACCACCACGGCAAGGAGGGTCACGAGAAGAAGGACAAGAAGAAGAAGAAGGAGAAGAAGCACGAGCACGGGCACGAGCACGGCCACGACAGCAGCAGCAGCGACAGCGACTGAGGCCCCGCGTTTCGCAGTCAGGTGATATTTCACGTTCATTCCGTTCATCCGAGGCATTATAGATCGAGAGAAACATATCATTGCCCGACTGATAGCAGTTCCTGTCTTTTCCCTTTACATCTGTCAGATCTGAGGGTGCGTTTGGTTCTTGCAGGCGAACGGCGTCGGATCGGAGCGAGGGCGTGCTGGCTGAATTCGTCCTTCTCGTCCACTCTAATCATATTAGAGGAAAAAAAAAATAACGATAGGACTTTCGTATTTGCTGCTTTGCTTTTAGTCCGATGACATGCTGGGCGTGCATCTTATGTAACTCCTAATGTGTTTCGTCAAATAAAATGTTTTTCATTAACGTTCTCGTTCCAACTGAGTTTCGGAAATTTACCACATGAGTCTCATCATGGGATCCACGCGATCAGTGATTCGGATTTATCTCGACCCGTGTTTGATCTGTAGTCCGTTCGATAAGTTCTCGCTCACAAGGTTTCCACCGTAGCATGCGCCTGCTAGTTTTGGATTAGATTTGAAGCGATGGAAATGGTGGCAGGGGAGAAGAGCACGAATCATTTCATGGGGAATCGATCGTTGGATGTTCGACGGGAGTATTCATTGTTTCGACATGGATGTATGCAGAGGCATGGAGGCCCATCGTCCTAGCCTAAGCCATTTCCATGAATCAACCAAATCTTTTGGAGAGCAATGAGGAATTAGGAATTAAGATTTTGGGGGCATGACTCCCCCAAAGCAATAGAGTAAGCTACGTACTGATGAACCAAATAAATCTCATCCGTTGAATCGTTGTAACTCACGGGAATCTCACTTTATCCAACGATTGAATTCATAGTAGATCGAATCCATGTGAGACCTCTCATTGCCCAATTAGGCATTTATGATCACCACTCAATGAATTGTTTGATGTAATCCTTACACCGAAAAAAAAAATCTTCATGTAATATGTCAAAGACAAGAAAATTGATCAAAAAGTCATAAATTTATTATATGTTAGCCAATTTAGTCTCAAATACTTTAACAATTTGCTAATTAGTCCTAAACTTTTTAATTGTACAATTTTAATCTTAAACCTTTAAACGATTTGCCAAATAAGTTTTAAATTTTTTGACGAATTGCTAAGTTAATTCTTCAAACTAATTTTGGCTAGGTGTCATTGACGTCTTGCCATTAAGATTGATCGTCCTACATGGCGTCTAAGTCTTAATGTGAATAATTTTTTAATTTTTTTAAATGATTTTTTATTTATTTGTTATTGATTTGTAATATTTTATTCTCTTTTTCCCTCTTTTATAGAGGTCAACGGAGCCCCACTGGTCAATTGCCAGTAATCTTCATCGACCATTGAGCAAGGGTCGGCGACCTTGGGCAAACCATGGGTGAGGGATTCGTAGCCCTCGCCAGCTGCGAGTGAGGGTTGCGACCCCCACTAGATTTGGTGAGGGCATATTGGCCCTTGCCCACCCTTGCCGTGGCAGTGATGGCCTAGGTGAGGGCTCTCAATGCCCTTGCCAACCATGGGCGAGGGTTGCCCGTGTCAGCCACAATGAGGGCTGCAACCCTCACCCTTGGTCGGCGAGGGCTTTGCAGCCCTCACCTAGGCTGAGCGGGGTCACCAACCCTTGCTCAGTGGCTGCCATGGGGCCTCTATAAAAAAAGGGAAAAAAAAAATCAATAAAGAAATTGGAATTTAAAAAAAAAAAATTAAAAAATTCTCCACGTTAGTGTTGGCCAAGCCACATAGGACTACAGGCACTAACTGGGCCACCAAGTCACCAACGTTAAGCCAAAATTAGCCATAATGACTAAATTAGTAATTCATTAAAAGGTTTAGGACAAAATAGGCACAATTAAAAAGTTTAGGATTGAATTAACAAGTTGTCAAACCATTTAGACTGAATTGACAAATTTGAAAGGTTTAAGACTGAATTAGTCATCGTATAATAGGTTTAAGACTATTTGCCGCATCAAGCTAGGGTCAAAGATCTCTTGGGAAGTTTTAAACCTATCATAAATTCTGACTCATCCTTCTTTGCCGTTAAAAATATTGAAATGCGTGCGTGTGGCATTTAATCAGTTTAATCCAGCATAGACCTAACTTTTTCTTTTGTACTAAATGATCAAGAGAGAGCAGCCAGTTGATAAATCTTCTGGAAATCAATCACTATGTATGTGGCCATAAGTTGTATAAATAGTCATTGCAGGTGAAGAAAACTGTGCAAGCTTTATCAGTGGCCAAAAAAAGCCAGGTCTAATGAAGATGAAGTAGACAATTCAATGATAATTTGGGGCAAAAATTCAACAGTTTATTTGATAATAAGGTTGATAGCTTGAGTACTTTCTAATGACACGGCACATAAATACTTTTATTTCTGGTTAATCGCTCTCTTAATGGTAATGGCACAGAGTTGATTCATCATTTACTTATTGTGATGTTATAATTGATTGACACAAATTAACTGAATTATCTTCATAGTTTTTCTTGTTGAGAAATATCAAACCTCAATCTGAGTTCTGATCAGCATGACAGGTGAAAAATCCTCAACGAGATCTGCCCGTGGGTATAGGAGTGGCACTGTCTATATGTTGCATATTATACACGTTTGTGTCCGTTGTAATTGTTGGCTTGGTACCATGCTATGCATTAGATCCAGACACCCCGATTTCCTCAACATTTGCTCACCGTGGGATGCGATGGGCAGTGTAAGCATGTTATTCTGCTATTAAAATGTGGACAAACAATTTAAGCTTGAGTCCATTTCCCACGGACCAGTTGGTTTCAAGGTGTGCTTTTTATATTGCAGGTATAGACTAACCACTGGAGCAGTCATGGCTCTATGCTCAAGTTTGATGGGTTTAATTCTCCCTCAGGTATGCATGTAACTCGGGCTTTAACATCATTATATCAAGTGGTTTTAGTTAGTGACTATCGAGACTTCCCAACTTTCACCCCCTCTCCTGCTTAGACATGATACTGCAGTCTTAAGAATCTCACTCGTTCATGATGTCAACAGTTTATAAATGATGATTCACTTAGTCCTCTCTTAAAGCAATCTATTATTAATGACCTCAGGGGAACTGCTTCCACGGAAATCGAATGTTCTGTTATCTCATCCAGGGGAGATGATCAGCCGTTGATTGAGACAAGTGAGTCCTCAACTGAAGACAATATCAAGCAAAGAATTGTTTGACATAATTGTGGGAATTGCAATTCCATCCTAACATGTCGACTGAATTTGTCCAAGAACCATCCTCTTCCTCGTGCACATCATCGTCCTCTATTTAAACTGGCTATGGTCACTTTTTTCTTTGCCAGCTCTTTGGTGGATGAACACTGGCTAATCGGGTTCCTCTTCATTGTGAAAAATAGTCTTTACCCTCTTAGTACTGTGCAAATAGACATGCCTTTTAGATTACAGGCAGGTTCCTCCTTTTATTATGGACAAAATAATTGGCCTTTGTGGGTTTTTGTTTCCAAGGGTAAAATTTTTCCTGTTCATATTGCATTGCCTCGGCATCTGCTTCCACTATGTGCACATTTTCTTTCTTAATTTTTGGCTTGGACAGATACAGATGATAATGAAGAACGAAGGCGGAAGATTGCTGCCTGGAGTATAGTTTTTGTGTGTGTAGGAAGTCTTATACTTGCGCCTGCTGTTTCAGTCGGAGGCCTTTCAAGGTTGGTCAACCTTTCATTTACTCCCGCCACTCTTTTATTAGAGCAAGTCGTTAATTCTTGAGTCTTTTGTGAGACGATTTTCACATTTGACATGGAGTTTAGCTATACTCATATATCTGGAACATTCTATAGATATATTAGATTGGCTTTAAACATCTCAATGGAGCTTAATTCATCTCAATGGACAGACTTTTATGGATCAATAGTTAACTCTACCAGGTAAGTGCCGAAAGGCCCATGAGCATCAGTTGTCTCAGGGTAATAAAGGGATTGACAGGGATGAGTCCTTTCTTCAATTGTTAAATAACCGTGGCCCATATGCTTCGAGGTGTTTGCACAATAGATATATGAAGCAGGTTTCGTAGATTCAAATCCACAACAGAAGTATGTGTAGCACAATGGAAACGCTGATGCTTTCTTGATACACATGCAGGCACAAAATTTACATGGAAACACGCAATAACCTTGATTGCGTGCGTCTTGAACTTTGCAGTTATTATTTCATGACTGTCTTATGCTTCATAAATCCTAACTGCATTAACTTGACAGCATGGTTCGTTCGATATTATGTAGATTGGCTGGAGTTCCTGTCTTAGGCAGTTTGGTCGTGCTGGCCTACATAGGACAAGATAATGCAAGGCATGACTTTGGACATGCAGGAAGTAACTTCTATTGCTTACGTGTGTCGATAGACGATGGTTCAGTCCTGATTAGACTAGGTTTTCTTCGGGAGTTAATAATTCAATGTTTAAATGATCCAAACCGTCATTGACTCTCCTTTAACAGGTTTCCAGTGTCCGTTCGTCCCTTTCTTGCCAGTTGCCTATATTCTTGTCAACACCTGCCTATTAGTTAGTCTTCCGTGAGCATCCTCATAATTTGAGTGTTTTCTTCTCAATGATTCATGCATACCCCCTATTTGCTCTTTTTCTAACTGATCTGATTCTCGGTTTGACAACTGGATGCCCAGGTTGGGAACATGGTTCCGTGTCTCAATATGGATGTTGATCGGAGCTCTAGTCTACATTTTCTATGGCCGGAGTCACAGCTCATTGAAAGGCGCAGTCTATGTTCCTGCAGCATATGCTCAATAGATTTATCAAGCCCCATCCGATCGTCAAGCATAGTTCCTGCAAAGATTCACTCGCAAGCCCCATGATTTATTCAACTCATTGTACTCTATTTGGCGATAATAGGGACGCATGGAGAGGATAAAATGAATTTCCTCCCTCCCCTTATTTACATTAAGTCTTCAGGGGAATCTTACGGTCTCGCTCCTTTGTTGTAAAGACAGTAGGATCATACAACATCCCTTGTATCAATTCTCAGCAACACCCAATAAAGATATGTTTCATAAGAGGCATAAACTGACTGACAATGCCCGACTGTTATTGCTCAGACTGCATTGTACACAACAGCCGCCTTACATGTATGTGCTGACCTTGGCGATGAATATATATGTTTGTGACAAGGAAATGTGCATTGTCCAAATAACCTGAAGAATGAACGCTCGATTCCATTCGACTTGGATCGTAGATCTTTACATGAGTGAGTTGATGGACAAAATTAACATGGGAAGATACTCAAGAGCCAGAGTGAAAATCGCACCAAGAACAAATATTAAAACAAATGCAACTAATATTTTCCCAATGTACACCAAACTGATGACCGGTTTTCCTACATCCATCACAACACTCGAGCCGTTGGCATTCTGCAAAAGCATCATTATAGGATAGACTGCATCAGTAAGCTTGTAAATGCTCAGTAGCTACTGGCAAGATACGCTTTCTTCGTAAATTAACAGCAATATAGACTCATTTAAGTAAAACTAATTGACCCTTTTCTGCTTCCTCCTAATAGAAATGGCAGAAAATTCACAACCCGTGCAAACGGAGGTCACTGGGAGGGCGAGAGACGATTAACGAAGGAGGTCCTAACATTTCTACCGAAGACGGCGTCAGCTAAGAGCAGGGTAACATCTCGGTGAACATCCGAGATTGATCGCATCACTTTAACAACAAATTATAGGATCCTTCAAATCCCAGAACATATATTCCTCCAATGACCACTCTAAATAATTCACAAATCCCGAACATTAACAACCCTTACCCGGAAAGGCGCCCGTGCCATCTTTCGCCGAAATTCTTCACCTTTATCCTCGCCTAATCAAGAAGAGCAATCAGAAACGAAATTGCAAATCATTCACAAAAAGAAGACGCAACGAAACAGAACAGCGACATCGAAAGTCGCTGCATCTCATGGTTTTCCGATCCTCCGAGGAAATGTAAATTACCAGCATAATCCACTTCAGTGAACGTCTGCAACCTCCATCCAGAGCCATAGTCCACGAGAGCCGAATTAGGGCCGAAAGTCACGCCTTCCTCCCCTTCTTTGACCGCCTCAATGTACAGAGCAAACGGAGACCCGCCCTCCACCTTCTTGTTCATCACCCGCACGGCGAATCCGGCCTCCGTGCCGGCCGCGAATCTCCTCCGCTTGCCGGAGCTCTTGCACACCACCTCCAGGAACTGTTCGGGCATCAGAACGTTGACCCAAATCAACACTCGAAAGAAAGAATCGAAACGCGGTGCGGAAATTACGCGCGGGTCAGTCGAAAAGGCGATGCCGAAGGGAACCCATCTCTCCGAATTGTTATTACAGAGAAACGATTCGCGATATACATCGACACAACCAAAAAATGCATCGCGAAAACTTCCACGATCAGATTTGTCGAGTAATTTGAGGAGGTAAATGCTCGCCAAAAGGGGCTGAAGAGAGAGAAAGCGCTTACAGGAGGTGGGAGCTGTTTAGGAGGACCGACTTCTGAAAGCTCCTCGGTGTCATCCTCCATTGGAGAGAGAGAGAGAGTCGACGGTTGAACTCAAATCGCTTTGCTGGTTAAAATTGCAGAGCGTTAGTTGGAGGAGTCATAAACTTATTTTTTTGACTGCTTTTTATAATTATTCCTGATAAGTTCATCCGGCTAAAAATGATCGGCCGATGCTGACGTGGCAGCCGACCGGCGTGAACGAGCTTTTTTTAATAATATTTTATGTTTTGAAATATTTTATTAGTTTTTTTTATCTTTTTTTTTCCCTCCCTCCTCCCTCCTCCCTCCTCCTTCCTTTGGCTTCGTGGGCTCGCCTTGCTGGTCGGCGAGCTGCACCCAGCAACACGGAGCGAGCCCGATCGAGCGAGGCGAGGCGAGCCCTCGCCAAATGCGATGGCGAGCCCCCTCACCCGAGATCGCGGGGGGCTCGCCCCGCCGTCGCTAGGTGCAAGCGAGGCGAGCCCGTCGGAGCCAAAGGAAGAAGGAGGGAGGAGGGAGGAGGGAGGAGGGAGGAGGGAGAAGGGAAAAAGAAGAAGATAAAACAAATTAATAAAATATTTCAAAAATAAAATATTATTAAAAAAAGCTTGTCGTGTTGGCGGCTAGCCACCGTCAGCCCGGCCTGACCCGGCCAATTTTGAGATTGACCGTACCGACCTACAATTTAATTTTAGAGATGGACCGGATCGGGGATAATTGTAAAAGGTTTAGGATTCAATGGTTAAAAAAATAAGTTTATGGACCGAATTAACACAATCTGATAGGTTTAGAACTTTTTGGTAATTTTCCTTAATTTTATGTAGGGGCAATCCAACAATGTCATCGTTTATGATAGCGACGTTCATCCAATGTGCGCAGATAAGGAGGGGGGGGGGAATGGTGATGTGTGCCTGTGTGGTGCCGATTTGAATAGATTTTGATCTATCTTCACGTTGCTTGTTTGGAGGAAAACATTAAACTTATTAAGATTGGTATGCGAGAATTGATTTATGGAGAAATACGTTTGTCCATTAACATTACGATGTATCCTTAACTAAGTAAATTGTGTAAAATAATCGTAGCGAGTCTACGAAAATGTTCGCTTAAATTACATTTTAGCTAAGTGAAGATCATCTGAAATCTTGGCCCAATCTTGGGATCTATTGAACAATCACCTCTATTCAAATTAGACCCATCGTATTGGATCATAAACTTATTTCTTAATTCATATTTAATGAGTTAAGTTACTATTTGGTTAGTTATATATAATAAATAGATTTATATTAATAAAACTTAGGACAATATAGATATTACCTTGCCCGAGATACACTCGAGTGTGCCCTCTCTTTACAAAAAGAGTGAAGTTCTCTTTTAGACCCAAAAATTGTCTGCCATCTTACATCATTAGTTGCGATTAAAGGTAATCGCAAGGTAACTGATTACCCGCCTAAGATACACTCGAGTGTGCCCTCTCTTTACAAAAAGAGTGAAGTTCTCTTTTAGACCCAAAAATTGTCTACCATCTTACATCATTAGTTGCGATTAAAGGTAATCGCAAGGTAACTGATTACCCGCCTAAGATACACTCGAGTGTGCCCTCTCTTTACAAAAAGAGTGAAGTTCTCTTTTAGACCCAAAAATTGTCTACCATCTTACATCATTAGTTGTGGACCCGGGTTAGTCCAACCTCGGGTCTATATAAACACCTATCCTCCACACTTCTTTTCCATCGCTTCGTTCTCTTTCTTCTTCCTCTCTCTATCCGTTGCACTCTTGCCACTGCATTAAACTACAGCTCATCATTCCCAGTTTGGTCTCCACCAAGGTAGGATCCTTGCATCGCTCGCATTTCCATTCTTAGGCTGTGCAATTGAGCGAGTTACACTAGTTACTTACCTGTCGTTGATGTTTCTTCAATGATCCAGAGAAAATGGCGTCCCACGTTGTTGGATATCCTCGCATGGGCCCTACGAGGGAGCTGAAGTTTGCCCTGGAATCATTCTGGCATGGAAATAGCACCGCCAAGCATTTGCAAAAAGTGGGGGCTGATCTCAGGTCATCCATCTGGAAACAGATGGCTGCCGCCGGCATCAAGTACATTCCTAGCAACACCTTCTCATACTATGACCAGGTGCTCGACACCACCACGATGCTTGGTGTTGTTCCCGCCAGATATGGTTGGAACGGTGGCGAGATCTGGTTTGACGTTTACTTCTCGATGGCCAGAGGAACCACCTCTGTCCCTGCTATGGAGATGACCAGGTGGTTCGACACCAACTAGTAAGGGTGACGGATCTCAGACAAGTTACCGAGTAGAAATTACTTCGTTCTTGATGATTAAACTTAACCCCCCGTCCATGTCGTTTTTGGTCCAGCCACTACACTGTGCCTGAATTGGGCCCTGATGTCAACTTCTCTTACGCTTCTCGCAAGGCTGTCACGGAGTACAAGGAGGCCCAGCAGGTAAAACGCTGGACTTATTATTGTTTTCTTCATCCTCGACGGCCCGTTCCATTGGGTTTTATTCAGCCCAACCCAGAAATGAAGTGTTTTATGTTCTAGTGACCCGATAAGCTTGCGACCCAAACCGGGTAACGAATCGGGTCGGATCGCAAGGGACTATCGGGTTTAGGCCTTTTCCTTTTTTTCGGTCGAAAGTTTTGGCCATTTAAGAAATGCTCCAAAAGTGCATTTCATGTTCCCCTCTGCAATTTTCTCTCTCCTCCCGCCCTTCCCCGTCTCACTACTTTCCCAGCCGCCGCCGCCGCCTCCGCCTCCGCCGTGCCTTGGCTGCAACGCCGCCGGCAACCCCACGACCCACATCCGATCTCGATGGAAACTGCAGAAAGCCTCGGATCTGCCCGACCATCCCCTGACTCTCCCCTCTTCCGACTCCCATCCTCTGCAACGCTCGGCACGGGGCCAACGACGGGCCAACGACGCTCCTGCAGACCAGCTAAGGCCACCGCTTGCCTCGCTAGACCTCGATCGCGGCTGATCCGAGGCCAAGCCCAGCCCTAAATCTCGAT
This sequence comes from Eucalyptus marginata, assembly GCA_014182565.1. NCBI lineage: Eukaryota > Viridiplantae > Streptophyta > Magnoliopsida > Myrtales > Myrtaceae > Eucalyptus > Eucalyptus marginata. Next base: position 16,586,812 of record CM024595.1, on the reverse strand, counting down.
CGATCTCCCCGGCCCTCGGCTCTCGTCCTCGTCGACAAATTCTGACTCTTTTTAGTTGGTTGTAGTTTGTTGTTTAATTTTCGTCTTCCTGTGCCTTTAACATAATCTTTGCATTATCTAAAGCTATCTTTTTTCGAATTCGTTTGCTAATTTCCAGCTTGGAGTAGACACTGTTCCAGTCCTTATTGGCCCGGTGTCCTATCTCCTGCTATCCAAGCCTGCAAAGGGTGTGGAGACGACCTTTTCTCCTCTGTCCCTTCTCGGAAAAATACTTCCCATCTACAAGTAAGATATTATTAAACTCTTCTACGGCAGTCTTCATTTGCCCAAGTTTGAATACTCCTCCTGACCAATGATCAACCATTCAGGAAAGTTGTGTCCGAACTTAAGGCAGCTGGTGCTTCATGGATTCAGTTTGATGAGCCCACCCTTGTGCTGGCTCTTGATTCTCACACACTGCAAGCATTCACTGAAGCATACTCGGAACTAGAATCATGTCTCTCTGGCGTGAATGTTCTCGTCCAAACCTATTTTGCTGATGTTCCTGCTGAGGCATATGAAGTTCTTACCTCCTTGAAGGGCGTCACTGGATTTGGATTTGATTTGGTCAGTGGAACCAAGACTCTTGATTTAATCAAAGGTGGCTTCCCCACAGGCAAGTATCTCTTTGCTGGAGTTGTTGATGGGAGGAACATCTGGGCCAATGATCTTGCTCGATCACTCGGTACACTCAGTGCTCTCGAGAGCATTGTGGGAAAAGGTACTAAATCTGCATTTTTTTTTTTCCAAATAGTGTGTTTTGAAGATCTGCATGTCATGTATCCTTAAGTTGATATCTGAAATTCGTCATTTATCTGCAGACAAACTCGTGGTCTCCACCTCCTGCTCTCTTTTGCACACTCCTGTCGACCTAGTTAATGAGACCGAGTTGGATGAGGAAATCAAGTCATGGTTTTCATTTGCTGCTCAGAAGGTCGTTGAAGTCACTGCCTTGGCCAAGGCATTGGCTGGACAAAAGATGAGGTACAATTTGTTATCTTTCTGTTAAAGATGCTGATGAAAAGCAGCATTTAGCATGCCCACGCAGTTATTGTTGCCACTAGGCAGTCTTAACAGTGGTGGTAATTTACATTGTTAGCTTGTTTTCTAGAATTAGTTGCTTCTGCTCTATTTCAATTAGTCGTCGGCAGAAGCCAATGTGGTTACCTTGTCGTGGGTCTCTTTAATTACTGGCTGTACAGAGTTACATACATGTGGCAACAACTGGGTAAATACAGTCACTAGGATGCAAAGTTAATTTAATCTAGGCCCGTTAACTAGGACCTTTAGGGTGTTTGTCAAGCATAATGTCCAATTTCCAAATAATCGATAACTAATGTCGTGAGAATATTTCAATGCTTATTGCCAATGGCTCTGTTTTCAGGCATTATTCTCAGCTAATGCTGCTGCTCAGGCCTCAAGAAACTCCTCTCCAAGAGTCACAAACGAAGCTGTCCAAAAGGCTGTATGTTCCTCTGCTTAGTTACCCTTCATCTTTCATGCGTTCCCAAAATACCAATTAAAATGATACTACTGGCGTCTTGAACTCTCAGTATTCTCTTCTCTTTCAGACTGCTGCTTTGAGGGGCTGTGATCATCGCCGTGCCAGACCCGTCAGTGCTAGACTTGATGCTCAGCAAAAGAAGCTTAATTTGCCAGTCATCCCAACAACCGTCATTGGCTCCTTCCCTCAGACCGAGGAACTCAGAAGAGTGCACTGTGAGTACAAGGACAAAATGTGAGTAAACTAGATATTTCTATTTTAATTAAATGATGACAGATATGACATGGGGCTGTTAATCCTTTTCATTATGACCCTCATTGGTCCTCTGGCTGCACTTCGTTATAGGATCTCCGAGGAAGAATTTGTTAAGGCCATCAAGGAGGAAATTAACGAAGTTGTCAAGCTTCAAGAGGAGCTTGACATAGATGTCTTGGTTCATGGGGAGCTTGAGGTAAGACAGTCTTTGAATCTGGCATTGTAATTAAGACAGATCTGTCGGATAGATAGGTAGCTATGTTTTCTTTCTTTGACATCTTGATCTGGATGTATCTAATGCAGAGGAACGATATGGTTGATTACTTTGGGGAGCAGTTGTCAGGTTTTACTTTCACCATTAACGGGTGGGTGCAATCTTATGGATCTCATTGTGTAAAACCACCCATCATCTATGGTGATGTTAGCCGCCCCAAGCCAATGACTGTCTTGTGGTCCACCATGGCCCAAAGCATGACTGCTCGCCCAGTGAAGGGAATGCTCACAGGCCCTGTCACCATTCTCAACTTGTCCTTTGTCCGAAATGACCAACCCAGGTACAAAAGAACGTGAACTTCATGTGTACATGGGATCGAAGAAAGAACATGATCTTTATTTCTCCTTTCAGGACTAGAATAATAGAAATTTATTTTACAGGCTCGAAACTTGCTATCAAATTGCCTTGGCCATTAAGGACGAAGTTGGGGATCTTGAGAAGGCGGGGATTAATGTTATTCAAATTGATGAGGCAGCTTTGAGAGAGGGTCTGCCACTGAGAAAGTCTGAACAATCTTTCTATTTGAATTGGGCTGTCCACTCTTTTAGGATCACTAACTGTGGTGCCAAGGATACTACCCAGGTTCCTTCGTAGCTCCATTCCTTGTTTCTCTTTCTTTTCCTTTTTTTCTGTGTGGAAAGTTCCATTTCCCATGTATACTGATTTCACTTGGTGGCTGTTATCGATTGGCAGATCCACACCCACATGTACTCCCACTTCAACGACATCATCCACTCGATCATCGACATGGATGCCGATGTCATCACAATCGAGAACTCTCGCTCTGATGAGAAGATCGTCTCTGTTATCCACAAGGGAGTGGAGTTTGGTACCGGGATTGGCCCCAGTGTCTATGACATCCACTCTCTCATAATACCATCGGCTGAAGAGATTGCCGACAGAACCACCAAGATGCTCGCAACAAACATATTGTGGTTTAACCCTGAGTTTGTGCTCAAGACTTGTAAACACACTGGGGTCAAGCTTGCGCTCAAGATCTTCATTGCTGCTGCTGAGCTCCTCCGCACCGAACTTGCCCATGCTAAAAAGGAGAAGTTTGAGTAACTTCCCTAGTCAATCGATTCTTCCCACACACGAGGGAATACACCTGTCTTTTACTATTGATCCAATAATTGAGTTTCTCTATGTAATGTTACGAGTCAATACTCTTTGGAGTATATTAGTTTTGTCCTTGTACTCTCTCCCCCAGAACACGTGCGAATATAATGATATAGATAATGAATAAATTATTATTACCTTCTTGCGCATGAACGTCCTGCTTTCAGCTTCTCTTTTTATGGGTACCGTCCCTTCGAAAGGAACTTTCCTGCTGTTTCATTTGAAGACACGATATCTACTGCCGAATGCATTGGCTGCTAAATGATATGGCGATCTTAAAACTAGCTCGTCCATGTACATATCATCTATAAAATCTATTGGTTGTGGTTCCGAGTGCTGAGCTCGAGGGTAGCGCAAGATACTTGACTTGATGTGCTGCAGCGCAAAACTGTAATATTTGAATTGCTGTATAGGCTCTGTCGAGACTCAGGATAACGAATTGGCCATCGCAAAGGTTAAGGTTGTGCTGAGTTAAGCTTGTACTCATGTCATGGACTAATCATACGTTATATTCCCGTCAAATTCAAAATAGCTGTTATATTCTTATGGTTTCTATGGTTTCTTTCCACCCGGTCGAAAGCAATAAATGCAATAAGTCAAGCTAATGTTAGTATCCATAAAATTTGATCTGCTTGACCTCCTCTTAAAACTTCTGCCAGGAAGGAACAGAAAAAACCTAATCTGCATACAAAGAAAGTGGATTTTAATTCATTCATCCGAGCTCTACTTGCTTCTAAGTGCATCCTTGTTTGGACCACTCAACTAATCCATAGTAGTCATGCATAGCTGGTGATTATAAACTAGCATTATTTGTAAAAACTTGGTCCAAATAGACAAATATACATTCAGAGTCTTACAAAATCTCACTATCCAAAACTTAATTAGCCCGACATAAAAGAGTTAAAATCAGGAGGGAAAACGACATTTTTCCTATTGTAAGTTGAATAGTGATACGTTCTCTGAATAATTGCATCGGAAACACAAGCCAACTGATGTGGCTATTGTCCGTATACAGTTCTGTCATTTTCTGATAAATAGGTAAGACATGGAAGCTTTAAAAAATGGAACAATCTGTCAATTTAATTTCTCGTTTCTTGAAAAATTTAAGGAGCTTAATGATGTATTGGCGATGGAACGACTGTTTCGATGCCAAAAAAATTGTTATCATTTTTTTGTTTGGAGTTGACAAGTAAAATTTAAAATTTCACATCAAGTATTCAAATCAGAGCTTCTTCCTTTCACAGTAACATTCGGAAAATATCTTTCACTTTTATGAGTAGAGTTTTATCCGGTACACAATGAGGGAAGTTTATCTGTAAACTGCTTCATTGCAGAAGGCAAGTTGGGCGCGGACGTGCTTAGCGGCAGCAATCGTGTTCGCAAGCGCCGACTCGACCTCTGTGTATTGACGAGTCTTGAGTAAACAGTCAGGGATAACCCACACTCCTTTTGGTTCGAGCCCATCAAAAGTCTCCGTGATTCTGTCCAAAATCTCTAGTTGATGTCATTCTCGGAGAGGAGGGGCCAATGCCCCTCCCGGCAACATACTCAACTCCCTCACAGGAAATCATTAGAGAGAGTGCTCTCGATTGTGACAATGTCAGCATCCATGTCAATGATTGAGCGGATGATGTCGTTTAAGCAGGAGTAGCACACCTGAGTGGATCTGCCATAAATTCCACCAAGTGGAATCAGTATACGTAAAAAATGGAACAGCCCACATAGAAAAAAGGATCAAAAGGAATGGAACCTTGAAGGGGACCTGGGTCGTATCCTGGACAGCATAGTCAGTGATTCTAAAAGAGTGGACGGCCCAATCCAAGTAGAAAGCTTGCTCAGACTTTCTCAGTGCAAACCCTCTCTCAAAGCTGTCCCATCAATTTGAATTACATTGATCCCCGCCTTCTCAAGATCCTCAACTTCGTCCTTGATGGCCAAGGCAACTTGATAGCAAGTTTCGGACCCGTGAAATAAATATACATTATTCTAGTCCCAAAAGGAGAAATAAAAATTATGCTCTCTCATTGATCCCATGTACACATGAAGTTCATGTTCTTTCATACCTAGATTGGTCATTTCGGACAAAGAACTAGTTAAGAATGGTTACAGGACCTGTGAAAGTTCCCTTCATCAGGCATGCGGTCATCAATCTAATTTTCCTATACATGAGATTGAGAGTGCATTCTTGTCTTCAATTGTTAGTTCAATACTCGAGTTTTTTTATGGATTGTTAGGAGTCATCCTGTTTGGGGTATTTTATATTTATCCTTGCACACTCTCTCTCCCTTAGAACTTGTTTTGCGTATTTTTTTTTTTTTGGTCGGGATGTTTTGTGTATTTAATATGATAGAAAATGTAAAAAAAAAAAAAAAAAAATTTACCTCTTGTGTATCAACATCGTTATTTCGACTTCTTTCTTATGGGTTCTGTCCCATGGGAAGAAACTTTCCTGCCGTTTCTTTCGAAGGCACCTCTTGTATCCCCTGCCAAACGCATTAGCTGCTTATGATACGCCGAGCTTAAAACAAGCTTGACGGCCCAGGCATAATACGGCCCGATACAATCGACGCCAGTGCAGGGTTGGGCCTGTTAGGAAAATGGGGCTCTTAGAAATGTGGTCCGTCGGCCTTTGCATTTTATTGTATCTCGAGAGATCTTTGATGAAACCCTCAACACAACACATGCTTGCAATGCTCTCAGTGATTGCCTATATTCTCGGTGATTCAACTACAGGGTTTTGAATCTTGCACCAGTTTGTTAAATGACGCAGAGCAAGACGGAGAGAGAAATCTGCACTCTGTTTGATTAGCGCCATGACTGAAGAAATCAATCTCCTCTGATACTTGATAGTAATGCTTCGGATGTCTTTACTGAAGATAACTGCGCGACTCGACGAAGGGCCACGACAAATGCTCTTGTAGCCAGACATTAAAATGAAAAATAACAAGATTAAGAACCACCTTCATTGCGGAAACGTATGATGTAGCATGACTTATTACCAATAGTTACGTACTTTGCCTAAGCGTGATTCTACTCTAGTTACATCCGCCATTGTCCACGTTGGTTCAGCTTGATCGCAACATCAGAAGCATGCGACAAGATGCAACCGTAGTTGGTCTTACCACTGGCTATTGGAGTTTCATGACATTCTTCGCCATGAAGCATTCATGAGGGAATTTTGCCATTGGTTTCATGCACTTTGACTAGTTCGCCTCCCGGTCAATCTTAAGAGCGCATTCTCCTATCGACTTGGTGCATTTGGAATTTGATTGACGTTAAAACAATGTTATATAATATTATAGTCTTACATTTAAATTAAGAAAACTACACTTTTTAAGAAACAGTACCATTCCCAAGGAATCTCATAGATGGGAATTTTTCATATATATGAGCAACATTTAGTGTCATGCGTTATTCAAAGAACGTCGCTTCAAAAATTAGATATTATAAGCAAGTATTGATTCGTTTTGAGGCCCAAACTTATGCTTCTTAGTGTGCAAACCATAGCCCCACAACCTTTCTTGTTGAGATTGGGATTTCAAAGTGAGGACCGAGTCCTCAAGAAATGGATACAAAGGGCGGTGAGAGGAACAGAAAGTACATAGGAGGTCGGTCATATACGAAACGAATCTCGCGGAGAGAGAGAGAGAGAGAGAGAGAGAGAGCGGTGACAATGATGGAGGTCGTGGTAGGAGTGCGACACGTAGAGAGAGGGGGATTTCCTTTCTATCAGTCGTGTGTGACGTGACCGGTTCTTACTGTAGAAACCATTTAAAAGTGAATACATTTTGACTTATCTCTAACTTGTTTGTTTGAAGGAAGATACATTTCGACTCATCTCTAACTTGCAACACAAACAATTCATTCTAGTCGTGGTAATGGTCACTAGTTCTTTTGGTTTTTACTCGTTTCGGTCTTTACCTTTTTGTTTGCATCGGGTCTTCTTGCACCTTTTTATAAAGCTCCGCGATATACCGCTAGCCCTGAAGAACACCCTTGGATTTATGGGGTTGGGCGCTTCTGGCATCTATCTCGATTTTTGAACATGGTGGATTCCATGTGTTAAAGGCCCGTACTTTGTCAAGCTCTTTTGAGAATGGCTTCATCGTCGATCCAATCCGGTAGTATCAAAGCACCTTGCGCAAGTTGAGTTCCTGCTATTGCGATGATTTCTTAGCGGTCATTTTCCTCGTGTTAAAGGCCCGTACTTTGTCAAGCTCGGTCAAGAAAACGACAGGCCTTATCCGATCCTACGAAACGACCCCACGTTGGACCGCGCGCAACGCAAAAGCGGTGTCCTTTGGAAGGCTGTGACGGTTGAAGCCTTGCGTGTGCCCTGGGTTCTTGGTGAAGTTTGTGGCTATGAAATAGGTGTGTGATTCGATGCGTGATTAGATGTTGATTCCAACGTTGTACCTTCCATCTTTTGTTATCATTTTACGATGCCCAGGACCAATGTGAGGTATGACCTCGTCCGCCCATAAGAGTCGCCGGTGACCTTACACTACCAGAGAAAAGAAACTGAAAAAAAGCAAAGGAAAGAAGGGAAAAAATAAAAAAATATAAATTCAAAAGAATATTAAAAAATTGAAAAATTATTATTAAAAATTATCAACGGTAACGAATTGTGATTCAAAATTTTGATTAGATGGACTCAATTGGTAAAATATGAAAATATTTATGACTAAATTGATAAAATTAAAAAAAGTTTAAGATTGAATTTACAATAAAAGCACAATAAATTTTTGGACAATTTTCTTGTCTATCTTCTTTGGCAATCATACCTGCAATCTGCACAATTATAGTATACTCAAAAAGACAAAGCTGATTTATTGAGCAACACGTTTCGCTCGTTAAGGAAGAAGATTAAAAATACCATGGTCACTTGCGGGGTAGCTCCACCGCCAAAACCCTTCCAGCCACCAACTCGTTTTTCGATTTCTTCTTTTGTTTTCAATATACATACATATGGAAAACAAAAGAAGAAATCGGCATGTTTTTCAATATGGCACCCACTTTTTCTGCGGTGCTGGATTTTTTTTTTCTTTTTTATTTGGTCGATCCTTAATAGGATCGTCGATTAAGCAGCTCATGGAGGAAACTTTTGCTCCAACAAGCGGGTGACCTTCTTTACTTTTTCCAAATCACTGCATTGGTGATCCCGTGACAGTACGTATCGCAACATGATTTGAGACGCGGATAACCTTCATCTGAAATTCGCCTTTATTTTGACCTATTTCCAATTTGCTTGTTTGTTTAAAGGAAAATACTAAACTTGTCGAGATTGATCCGTGAAAATTGATTCATCGAGCTATGTGTTCCATTCATCGGCATTATGGTTTGCCACTTGATTAAATCGCCGATGTAGAAACAATCGCAACGGGCATGCGAAGATGCTTGCCTAAATTGCTTATTAGTCAGGTGAAGCTAAACAATCAACTCTACTTGCGTATCATCTCTGATTCATCGTTGTCATTAAGCGCGATTAAAAATCGATCCAACGACAGTTTATTTAAAGGGAATGAATACTATTGTTACTCGAAAAAGAAACAATCAAAATATTGGATGGAGCGAAGTTAAGCGTTACAAAAGTCGCATCGACCGAGGAGGAGTTCCTTGAAAAAAAATGGAGGAGGAGGAGGAGAAGACAGCATGCCATGGATGTTTTCTATTGAGTGTATATATCATGATCGGGGGACGAGATCTAGATTACATCAAAGGTAAAAGTGTTTCTCACCCCCACCATACCATAGGAGCGAAGGTCTGTATAATGGGGACGAGACCTTCAACCCCAAAGAATAGATTATGATGGGTTGCAAAACACTTTTATAATTCAAAATCTATTGTTTGGGGACACATGAATTGTCAAAGCCAAAGCCCATTGCAATACAAACAAAACAGCGGATTGGATAGCCAAAGCTCAACGCATGAATTGTCTTCCTAGAAATTGGGTTACTAATCCCGCGTTTGTATTTTTAGAATTATCATGTGCAGATGCTCTTGATACTTGATATATTTTTTAAAGAACTTAGTAACGAAGATCGTCCAGCATTTTAGATAAAAACAAAACACGCGCGCATCCGACGGCTGTTGATATCGCCCGGAGTTGACGCTGCTCGCTTTCAATCACTCGCACGAAAACGACAGATTTGGCACTCGCACCGTCCACCATGACATCGCCTCTATAAAAGCCCTTAGTTTCTTCGTCCTGTTACCTCTCTTCCTTTCCCTCTCTGTCCCGCGCACTCTCATCTCTGCGATCCACAAACTGTTGGTCTCGTTCGTCCCACAGGTAAGACCCTTGCGTCGCTCGCATTCCTCCATTTTCTCAGACTTGGTAACTAGGTAGAGTTACACCGGGTATCTTATCTGTAGTTTGATGTTTGTATGATGATCCAGAGAAATGGTGTCCTACGTCGTCGGATATCCTCGCATGGGCTCCAGGAGGGAGCTAAAGTTCGCCCTGGAATTGTTCTGGGACGGAAAGAGCAGTGCGGAGGACTTGCAGGAAGTCGCGGCTGATCTCAGGTCATCCACCTGGAAGCAGATGGACGCTGCCGGCATCAAGTACATTCCCAGCAACACCTTCTCACACTATGATCAGGTGCTCGACACCACCGTGATGCTCGGTGCTGTTCCCGCCAGGTATGGCTGGGCTGGCAGCGAGATCGGACTCGATGTTTACTCGTCGATGGCCAGAGGAAACGGCTCCGTCCCCGCGATGGAAATGGCCAAGTGGTTTGACACCAGCTAGTAAGTGATGGCCGTTCTCAGAAAAAGTACCAGTAAATCATTTTTTTTTTTTCCGATGTTTAACTAACCCATCCATCTTATTTTTGATCCAGCCACTACGTTGTCCCTGAATTGGGTCCTGATGTCAACTTCTCTTACGCTTCTCGCAAGGCTGTCACCGAGTACAGGGAGGCCAAGGAGGTAAACGCTGGTCTTATTATTTCCTCGTTCTTGCTGTCACATCTGCCTGTTCGATTAGGTGCATGCATGCAAGCGGAACCGGAATACGAATCGAGTCGGGCTATCGGATTTTTCCTTTTTGGTCGGAAGCTTTTTCCTTCCTTTTAGCATCCTTTGCCTTCTCTTAGACCAAGAAAACATCATTCGACTGAGTAAGAGAGAGATGGTGAGTGGGGGGATGAAGAGGAAGGAAAGTGGGGCCTTAAAAGAAGAGAACAAAAGAAAGACAACAAGGAAATGGTTTTTTTTTTTTGTTTTTTTTGGTCGGTAACAAGGAAATGGTTAAGATGCGACAAAATATTTAAGGTACGCCTCATTGGCAAAATCTCGCTCTTCTGTCCTCTCTCTCGCCCGAGACTCTCTCTTCGCCGCAGCTGAAGCTGTATGCACACCTCCCTCTCCCCCCCAAAAAGAACTCCAACATCACCCAGCAAACAAAAAGAGACGAACAAAAACAATCTTATCTCTATTCCTATCTGAAACGATCGCCGATTTTCTTTGTGTGGGTTTCTGTGCGTTTTCAATCCGACCCATTTTTGGCCGCTTCTGTCTGTCTTCACCGGCGCTAGGTACTAGGGCTTCTTGGAGGGTGGAGGGGTGTGGGTTCTCCACCTCGTCGTCCACGCTGCCGGAGACCGCGAATCGGGGGAGAACTCCGGGAGTGCCGGGATGTTCAGATCGAACTCGCGGTGCCCCTAGCACTGCGTGTGAGTGGACCCCACGCCCTCCGAGACGCTCACCCCGTTGGCAGCCGAGGCGGCGGCGGCGGCGGCCGAGGAGGCAGGAGTTTGGGGCATCGCTTGTCCCTGCCGAGAGCTTGGCCGGTGGGGAAGCTCTTGTGGCAGATCGAGCACTCGTGCATCTTCCCGGACATGCCGCCGGAGGTCGGGGTGGTCGGTTGTTCGTCCGCGCCGGCGAAGAGAAAGTGTGCTGGGGAGAGAGAAGAGAGAGGAGAGAGAGCGTGCAGGGAGGTAGAAGAGAGAGGGAGCGTGCAGCCAGAAGAGAGAGAAGAGAGAACGTGCAGGAGGCAGAAGAGAGCGCGTGCTAAATTAGAGTGGAAAAGAGGATGGAAGAGAGAAGAGTTAGCCTGATGATTTGGGCCCACACGCGACCCATCCCCTGACTCTCCCCTCTCACAACTCCCAGCCTCTGCAACGCTCGACCCGTGGCCAACGACGGTCGTCGACGCTCCTGCAGACCATCTACGGCCGCCGCTTGCTTCGCTGGACCTCGATCGTGGCTGATCCGAGGCCAAGCCCAGCCCTAGATTTCGATCGAGCTCCCCTGTCCTCGGCGTTCGCCCTCGTCGACGGCGACGACAAATTCTGACTCTTTTGTTGGTTGTAGTCAATTCTTCGTTTTTCGTATATCTTTTATCAGCTCGTACATTTTCGTTTTCCTTGTGCCGTTGCATGCATCACTTAAAGCTCTCCGTTTTTGAATCTATTTGCTAATTTCCAGCTTGGAGTAGAAACTGTTCCGGTCCTTCTTGGCCCGGTCTCCTATCTGCTGCTATCCAAGCATGCGGAGGGTGTTGACAAGACCTTTTCTCCTCTGTCCCTCCTCGGAAAAGTACTTCCCATCTACAAGTAAGATTTAATTGAAACTCTTCTCTAGCAGTTTTCATTTGTGCATGTTTGGAATGCATTTCCTGACCAATGATGAACCATTCAGGGAAGTCGTGTCCGAACTTAAGGCAGCCGGTGCTTCATGGATTCAGTTTGATGAGCCCACCCTTGTGTTGGATCTTGATTCTCACCAACTGCAAGCTTTCACCGAAGCATACTCGGAACTAGAATCAAGTCTTTCTGGCGTGAATGTTGTCGTCGAAACATATTTTGCTGATGTTCCTGCTGAGGCATATAAAGTTCTTACTTCCTTGAAGGGTGTCACTGGTTTTGGATTTGATTTGGTCCGTGGAACACAGACCCTCGATTTAATCAAGGGTGGGTTCCCCACAGGCAAGTATCTCTTTGCTGGAGTTGTTGATGGGAGGAACATCTGGGCTAATGATCTTGCTGGATCGCTCAGCACGCTCCTTGCCCTCGAGAGCATCGTGGGAACAGGTAATACTTTCTGCATATGTTTCTTTTCCAAATAGTGTGTTTTGATGATCTGTTTGTCATTTATCGTTAAGTTGGTATCTGAAATTCCTCATTTATCTGCAGACAAACTTGTGGTCTCCACCTCCTGCTCTCTTTTGCACGTTCCTGTTGACCTAGTTAATGAGACCGAGTTGGATGATGAAATCAAGTCATGGCTTGCATTTGCCGCTCAGAAGGTCGTTGAGGTCAATGCCTTGGCCAAGGCATTGGCTGGACAAAAGGATGAGGTACGGTTTGTTATCTGTTAGGTAGTCTTAACAGTGGTGTTAATCCATATCGTTAGCTTATTTTCTAGAATTAGTTGCTTCTACTCTATTCCGAATTGTCATCGGTAGAAATCGATGTGGTTAACTTGTGGTGGGTCTCTTTAATTACTGGCTGTACAGAGGTACATACATATTGCAACGACTGGGAAAATACAATCGCTAGGATGCAAAGTTCTTAATTTAAACTAGGCCTGTTAACTAGCACCTTTAGTGTGTTTGTCAAGCATTATTTTCAACTTCCAAATATTGATTACTAATGTCGTGAGAGGGTATTTCAATGCTGACTGCCAATGGTTCTCTTTTTAGGCATTCTTCTCAGCTAATGCTGCTGCTCAGGCCTCAAGAAAGTCCTCTCCAAGAGTCACGAACGAAGCTGTCCAAAAGGCTGTATGTTCCTCTGCTTAGTTACCCCTCATATTTTATGCATTCCAAAATATCGATTAAAATTATATTATTGGTGTCTTGAAATCTTGACGGTCTCGTCTCTCTCAGACTGCTGCTTTGAGGGGCTATGATCATCGCCGTGCCACAAATGTGAGTGCTAGACTTGATGCTCAGCAAAAGAAGCTTAATTTGCCAGTCATCCCAACAACCACCATTGGTTCCTTCCCTCAGAGCGAGGAACTCAGAAGAGTGCACCGTGAGTACCAGGACAAAAAGTGAGTAAACTAGATCTTTCTTTTCTAAGTAAACGTTGATAGATATGACACATCCTCTGACTGCACTTCATTATAGGATGTCTTGGGAAGAATATGTTAAGGTCATCAAGCTGGAAATTAAGAAAGTTATCAGATTTCAAGAGGAGCTTGACGTAGATGTCTTGGTTCATGGGGAGCCTGAGGTAAGACAAGTCTTTTAATCTGGTATTGTAGTTAAGACAGATCTGTCAGATAGACGATTAGCATCTTATGAGCTCTGTTTTCTTTTTTCAACATCATGATCTGGATGTATCCAATGCAGAGGAACGATATGGTTGAGTACTCTGTGGGGCAGTTGTCAGGTTTTGCTTTCACCATTGATGGGTGGGTGCAGTCTTATGGATCTCATTGTGTGAAACCACCCATCATCTATGGTGATGTGAGCCGCCCCAAGCCAATGACTGTCTTCTGGTCCACCATGGCCCAGAGCATGACTGCTCGCCCGATAAAGGGAATGCTTACGGGTCCAGTCACCAATCTCAACTGGTCCTTTGTCCGAAATGACTAGCCCAGGTACAGAAGAATGTGAACTGCATGTGTACATGGGATTGATCAAAGAACATAATCTTATTTCTCCTTTCAGGAATAGAATAATATATATATTTATTTCACAGGTTCGAAACTTGCTATCAAATTGCCTTGGCCATCAAGGACGAAGTTGAGGATCTTGAGAAGGCGGGGATTAATGTTATTCAAATTGATGAGGCAGCTTTGAGAGAGGGTCTGCCGCTGAGAAGGTCCGAACAATCTTTCTACTTGGATTGGGCCGTTCACTCTTTTAAAATCACTAACTGCGGTGTCAAGGATACTACCAGGTTCTTTCATAGCTCCCTTCCTTTTTCTATGTGGGAAGATCCATTTCTCACATATACTGATTTCACTGTTATTGATTGGCAGATCCACACTCACATGTGCTACTCCCGCATTGATGACATCATCCCCTTGATCTTCGACATGGATGCCGACGTCATCACAATGGAGAACGCTTGCTCTGATGAGGGAGTCAATTATGGTGCTGGGATTGTCCCCGGTGTATATGACATCCACTCTCTCATAATACCCTCAGCTGAGGAGATTGCTGACCGAACCATCAAGATGCTCACTACAAACATATTGTGGTTTAATCCTAACTTTGTATTCAAGACTCGTGAACACACTGGGGTCAAGCGTGTGCTCAAGATCATGGTTCTTGCTGCCGAGCTCCTCCGCACCGAACTTGCCCACGCTAGAAAGGAAAAGTATGAGTAACTTCCTTGTATTCCTGTCTTTTTATATGTATATGATTATTGAGTCTTTTTATGGGATGTTAGGAGTCGTACTCTTTGGGGATTTAGTTTGTTCATAGTTCTCTCTCTTTATATTTATATGATTATTGAGTTTCTCTGTGGGATGTTAGGAGTCCTACTCTTTGGGCTGTTTTAGTTTGTACGTAGTACTGAGTTGAGCTTGTACTCATGTGATGGACTAATGATACGCTATTCACGTTTAAATTCAAAATGGCTGTCATATTCTTATGGTTGCTTGCTTCTTTCCACTCAACTCGATAGCATGAAGCGAAATAAGTCAAGCTAATATTAGTATCTTTGATGTTTGATCCGCTTGACCTCCTCTTAAAAACATTTGCAAGTAAGGAACAAAAGAAACCTAATCTGTATCCGGACGAGTAAATTCTCATTCATTCATCCGCAGTTTTACTTGCCTCTTGAGTATGTCCTCTTGAGTATGTCCTTGTTCGGACCACTCTTGAGTATGTCCTTGTTCGGACCACTCAAATACGACTAATCCATAGTAATCAACGCATAGAAGGTAATTATAAACTAGCATTCATCGTAAAACATCATCCAAATCCACAAATATTCATTCAGAATCTTACAAAATTTTACTATTCGAAATTAAATCAGTCTTAATAGTGAAAAGTCAAATTCAGGACGAAAAACGACATTTTTCCTCTTCTACGTTGAATCATGATGGTTCCGTGAATTGCGCTGAAAACATAAGTCAATGACATAGCCATTGTCGATTTATAATTCTACCCCTTGCAGATAAATTTGCAAGACGTGGAACCTCCAGAAAATAACATAATCTATCAACTTAGTTTCCAGTTTCTTGAAAAATTTAGGAATAAGTATATCAAAAATATTATAGCTTATCATAAAAGTGTAATTAAATCGTAAAATTTATAAAAATTTTAATTAAATCATAAAACTTATCAAATTGGTACAATCGAGTTCTTTTTTTAACTCTATCTAACTTGATTAATAGAAAATGCTGATGTGATTTTTTTTTTTTTTATTTCCTCACTTCTAAGTGTGATGCCATTACTAAAATATGAAACACAATGTCAAAACGACGTTTAACCTGGAAAAAAAGAAAAGAAAAAAAAGAAGATACAATGGGACTTTCGTATTTGCTGCTTTGCTTTTAGTCTGATGACATGCTAGATGTGCAATTTATGTAACTAATGAGCTTCGGGAAATATAAAATCTGCGTAATGTTCTTGTTCTGGCTTAGTTTCAGCATCTACCACTCGAGATAATCCACGCCTTCTAGATCATGCGGATCAAGTTCGTTTGGATCTCTGATTATAGAGGTCATGACGGGACCTAAATGAAACGATTTGGATGATTTTGACCGGTTCGATGTATGGTTCACACAATAAATTATCATTCACAAAGGTTTCCGACATGCATTTCCTGGTTTTGGGTTAGATTTGAAGTGATGTAAATGATTTTGTCACTATACTTCAATCTCATACGTTTGAGACATTATTTATTATCCGAAAGGGCAAGTTCAACCATCGCCGAGGACAAAAGGCATGGAGGCTCACCCTAACCTAAATCATTTCCACGAATCAAACCAAGTCTTTTTGAGAGGAACACTCGGGGCCATGACCGATCTACTGTACTTCAACCTAGAGCGAGCTTTGTACCGATTGGGCCATCCAGTTCGCGATGAACCAAACGAATCCCATTCGTGGATCTCACTTTAATCAACAGCCGGGATGACTGGAATTTTAGCATAAGATCGGACCCGGGTAAGACCTTCTCTTATAAATTTTTCAAGCACCCAATTAGGCGTTTGATCACCACCTGATTGCTTATCTAATGCACGCGATCCTTGCGAAATAAAACTTAAAAGTACTATGTTGGAAATAATGAAGTATCTGGTGCCAAGCCAGATGTGGGCCTTAGGCCCAAGGTGTGGACAGCCACCATGGTGGGCCTAAGGCAAGCAAGTGAGCCCATTGGGCCCAATCTACTATTTCTTCTTCCAAGCCCATTACCAAGCCTTAAGCCCATTTGAGCCCAATCAATTCTCGAGCCCATTACTATTCTTTTTCAAGCCCATTTCCTAGGCTCGCCCATCAATTTTGGCCCAATGGTAGATTGGTAATTTGTGCAAGGTGGAAATGACCAAATTGCCCCTAAAAGCTTGTCGATAAGGCAAAAGAAGAGAGAGAAGATGATGTCATGCATGGGCTGTCCACTCTTTTAGAATCACTAACCGTGGTGTCAAGTGTTGACACTTAAATTTTGACAACCCGACCATTTATTTATCATAGAAAATTAGGGATAAATCTTTAACCCCTAAATATATATATATATATATATATATATATATATATATATATATATATATATATATAATCACTAGTTCCTAATTTGAGTGATGTTTTGGCAAACCTTTGTTTTGTTCATAATGATTATAGTCTCCGAATTTGTAATTGTATTGTAGATAATCACTAGTGGATAATAGAGAATTGCAGGCTAGAATATGGGAAAAGCGAACCGCTTATCAACGAGCATAGATGGTGCGAGATCAAGTAGCGAGATTGGGTCATTGAAGCCCAACCCCATGAAACTCTCCCTCTGAGCCGGAGTTACTCGAGACTTTTCTTTTATAGCATGGGCAAGTTCGGTGCGAGGGAGCTCCACAGCAGCAACCATGTTCTCGAGCGCACGTTTGACCCCAGCGTGTTCACGAGTCTTGAATTTGTAGTTAGGGTTAAACGACACTATGTTTGTTGCGAGCTTCTTGGTAAAACTGTCAGCAAGCTATTCAGCTGATAGTATTCTGGGAGACAGGATGTCATAGACACCGAGGCCAATCACAGCACCATAGTTGACTCCCTCACTGAAAACTGACTCATCAGAGCAACGATTCTCAATTGTGACGACATCAGCATCCTTGTTGATGATTGAGAGGGGGAAGTCGTTGAACTGGGAGTAGTATGTGTGAGTGTGGAGTGCCAATCAGTAACAGCCACCGAATGAAATCAGTCTACGTGGGGAATGGATCTTTCCACTTAAAAAAAAAAAAGGAAAAGAAAGAAAAGTAAGGGAATTATGAAGGGACCTGGGTAGTATCCTTGACACCACAATTAGTGATTCTAAAAGAGTGGACATCCCAATCCAAGTAGGAAGCTTGCTCAGACTTTCTCAATGGCAGACCATCCCTCAAAGCTAGCTCATCAATCTAAAAAACATTGATCCTTGCCTTCTCAAGATCTTCGACTTCTTCCTTGATGGCCAAGGCAATTTAGTAGCAAGTTTCGAACCTGTGAACTAAATCTTTATTATTCTAGTCTTGAAAGGAGAAATAAAGTTTATGTTCTTTGATCAATCCCATGTACACATGAAGTTCCTGTTCTTCTGTACCTGGGTTGGTCATTTTGTACAAAGGACCAGTTGAGAATGGTGATAGGCCTTGGAAGCATTCCCTTCATCAGGCTAGTTACCATGCTCTGGATTGCGGTGGACCAGAAGACATAGGGTAGCTTGGGGCGGCTCACATCACCATAGATGATGGGTGGTTTTACACAACGAGATCCATGAGATTGCACCCACCCATTATTGGTGAAAGCAAAACCTAACAGTTGCTCCCCAAAGTATTCAACCATATTGTTCCTTTGTTTTGGATACATCCAGATCCATATGTTCAAGAAAGAAAACATAGCTCATAAGATGCTATCTATCTATTCGACATAATCTGTCTTAATTACAGTACCAGATTCAAAGACTGTCTTACCTCAGGCTCCCCATAAACCAGGACATCTATTTCAAGCTCCTCTTGAAGCTTGACAACTTTGTCAATTTCCTCCTCGATGGCCTTAATGTATTCTTCCTTAGAGATCCTATAATGAAGTGCAATCAAGAGAATGATGAGGTTAATAAGAAAAAAAAATAACAGCCCACGTCATATCCAACATTGTTTAATTAGAAAAGGAAGATCTAATTTACTCACTTTTTGGCCTTGTACCGAGAGTGTGGACTTCTGAGTTCCTTGGCGATGGAATCAATGGTGGCTGCTGGCATGACCAAATTAAGCTTCTTTTGCTGAGCATCAAATCTAGCACTCACAGTAGTGGCATGGTGATGATCAGAGCACCTCATGTCCGAGTAGCCAGTAGCCATGCTCTGGACTAGTAGCCATGAAGGGAATGCTTTCAGGGAACAAAAAAAGAACAAAAACGTATTTGGTAAAACTTTTGTTCCTGGGAACAGATTTTGAATAGAAACAAGAAGTAGAAAAAAGTAACTTCTTGTTCTCGGGAACAATTCCGAGAAACAATTTTTCTCTCTCTTCTTTTTCTTCTTCTCTTTTCTTTCCTTATTCTTTTGGCCGGTTGCCGGCCTCGGTCATGGCCGGCGACCGGCTGATGAGGGCCGCGACCTCGGCGAGCGCGTCGCCGGCCCCAAGCGACGCCGAGCCTCGCTATGGTTGGGCAAGGCCTGGCCTTGCCAAGCCGGGAGGCCGATCTCACGCCGCCTGGGCGAGGTCGAGCCTCACGGTGGCCTGGCGAGGCTTCGGTGAGCTCGCCAAACCTCGCCCAGCCATTCGCCGGCCGCCGCCATGGCCGAACCAACTACTACAAAAGGGAAGAAGGAAAAAAAGAGAAAAAGGAAAAATATAATAAAAATATTGAAAAATTAAAAGAAACAACAAAATTATACAAGTTTACCAAACGCATTTCTATTTCTAAAATAGAAATTTTTTGCGAGTTACCAAGCGCTTTCTTATACTCAGAAATTGTTTCCGGAACATAAATAGAAAAAAAATTAATTATGTTCGAAAATTGTTTCTCGGAATAGGATGATTACCAAACGCACTTTGAAGATCCGTTAGGACCTTATCAAATGAACAAGACAAACGGCATCGTTTGGTCAGTTTGAGGAGGCCTTTTTGTCTATGTTATTGTCTCCTCTCTAAGTCTACCACGAACGCCAGATGCTTTCGGTTATATTCCCCTTCCATATGTTGTTAGCATCGAACCTGGTGACCATTTCCCCTAGTAAATAAAAAAAGCAATCTAATGGCCAACAATAATAAAATATAAAGGGAATTGTGTGCGTGGAGGAGTAATTTCCAAGTGTATTTACAGTTAAATAATTGTTAAGAAACTTTGTTTAACACCTAGGCCCCACCTTTGTTTTGTCCTCGGTCTCTCTTGTGATCGTTGCCCAATGACTTCACTTCATTTTCTCCGCAAGTGTTGGGGCATCTGCAATTCCCTTATTTACCCCCAAAAGAAAAGGGAAATATTTTGAGCAAACTATGATTGATCCCCCCAAAAAAAAAAAAAAAAGAACTGTGTAAAAGGACTCATACGGTGATTCTCAAATGTCCTGCACTTTTTTGCCTGTGAAATGCAAAAACAAAATGAAGAAAAGAGAGAGAAGAAAGTATTAACTTTATCCCAAAATAATAATACACGCGGTTTTCAAAGGATTTTGCAAAATTGATTTAGTTGTTGGGTAATATCCGGATCAATTTTGCGCATTCAACACATTTACTTAGTCGAGCTATTTTAAGGACATGCTCTCATTGTTTCAACTTGATGTGTTTAAAGATTTTACTCTTGAGTGCTCCTAACAATACTTAAATCTAAGTTCAAAAGGAAAAGAGTAAACTTTCTTACCATCTAAGCTACACATGTTGTTGGTAAATGCACGATTGTTACTTCTTTTTTGGTTGGTACGCGATTATTACTTGATGGACAAAAATATATACTATTAAGTTTTCTTATCAGTTTTTGTTTTCGAAAACAATTTTTCTTTTCTCTTCTCCTCTTTTATTTCATTCTTCTTCCTTTTGGTTGGTCGTCGGCCTCGCCATAGCCGGCAACCTCGCCTCGCGTCGCCAACCCCGATGATGCCAAGTCATGGCAAGGCTCGTTGGCCCAAGCCTCACAGCCTTGCCGTGGTGGGGTGAGGCTCAGCCTCGCCAGGCCACCGCCAAGTTAGCATCGCTCGGCAATGGCCCAACGAGGCTCGTGGCTAGGTGAGCTTAGCCTCGCTAGATTTGGGCGAGCTCGAGCTCGCGCAGCCAAGGCGAGGTCGACCCTCATCGGCCGACACGAGGCTCAGCCTCACCAGGCTAGGGTGAGGCCGACCTCACGCCACCTAGGCAAGGTAAAGCCTCACCGGTGGCCCGGCGAGGCTTGCCTAGCCACCGGGTCATTGGCGAGGTTTGGCCTCACCTGGATCTGGTGAGGCCAAGCCTCGCGATGGCCAAGTGAGCTTCCGGCAAGCTCGCCAGACCTCACCACCCGGTCGCCGGTGGCCGCCGTGGCCGGCAACCAGCCACGGATGAGGAAGGAGGAGAAAAAGAAAGAAGAGAAAAATGAAAAATATAATAAAAATATTAAAAAGTTAAAAAAAAAACAATAAAATTTTACAATTCTACCAAACGCATTTTTATCTCGACAATAGAAATTTTTTTCAGTTACCAAGTACTTTTTATACTCAGAAATTGTTCCCGAGAACGGAAATAAAAAAAAATATATTTCTAATCAAAATTGCTTTTCGGAATAGAATCATTACCAAACACGCCCTTAGTCGTTAAAATGCACAAAGACAGATTGATGATGATGATTTGATGACGAATGCGCGTCTACAAAAGTTAAAAGGCAAAGCGCACGACCACTTGCCTCAGATGCTTGAAACGTGTAGTATTGTATTTCATATACATGAGCTACGATCCTTAAAAATTTGTAAATTAAGTCTTAAAATTTTTTAAAAAGCACAACCAAACTTGTCAAATTGATACAATCGAGTTGTTCCATTAATACTGTCAATTTTTCTAACGGAAAATGCCGACGTATCATTTTTAAATTAATTTTTCTCTCATACATGGCAGTTTTTATTAGTTTTCCTCCAATTTATGCTGACATTGATCTAGGCAACGCTAACGAGAGTTGGTGTCGCCTAGATCTAAGGGAGCCTCACCCAACCTAGCGAGGGTTGCTAGCCCCTCTGGCGATGGGCAGCGATGGCGCTCATTGGTGAATCCTTGCTCTCTTTTTTTCTTTCTTTTTTAATGTTTTATTTTTAAAATTATTTTTAGCTTTTTATTTAGTTTTTAATACTATTTAATTAAGATTCAAAGAAAATGTAATAAGAAAAAGGGTTAATACCCTGAAAAATCTCAAACTGGTACATCTGTGACAAATTTACCCCAAATTATTCTTTTGATTACTAAAAACCCCAAACTGGTATATCTTTGACAAATTTACCCCAAACTGGTACACTTGTGACAAATTTACCCTCTGTTAGTTTTTGTTAAATTTTACTATCAAGTTATTAAGTTAAATAACACGTGACAGTTAACTAGTATACCAATTTGAGATTTTACGCTCCGTTTGTCACAGTTTACAATTTTGTGATTTTTTTTTGTGGTATTAATCAATTTAGCGGAGGGTATATTTGTTACAAATTTACCATTTTGGGGTTTTTGTAATCGAATAAATTAGTTTGGAGTAAATTTATCATAAATATACCAGTTTAGGGTTTTTATGGTCAGTCGGGGTAAATTTGTCACATGTGTACCAATTTGAGGTTTTTCATGGTAAAAAAAATAGTTTTGGATATATTTGTCACAGGTATACCGGTTTGGGGTTTTTCAAGGTATTAACCCTAAGAAAAATGACACGGTATGGAAACATCCTAAGACAAAAAGGTTCAACACCAGTAAAGTTTTGACCACTCTTGATCTGGAGCAGGCAATGGAAAGCTACTCACCTTCTCTCCATGCTTTCTTTATGGCAATACCTGGTGGGTTAGATATAACTCTGGACAAAATGACTTTTGATTCTGTTCATTGTTGGGAGTAAACGTGGAACCGATTATGTCTGAATATTACCGGACCAAAAAAAAAGGCCCCGCTTAAGGAGTGGGATCGTCTTGAGAAGATTCGTAAATTTTAGAAAAAGAAAGAAAGATGAAAAAAGAAAAAAAGATGGCCTTGTTGTGCACCATTGATGCCATAGTGACGCAGTAGCCGTGTCACCCAGGCGACCACCGTGCGGTGGTCGCTAAAATCAGTCTTGATGTTCAGATTTAATCCCAAGTGACCAGTGACCACCAACGGTCGATGGCTTATGATGACCATTCATGGTGGTCGCAATTGCTAAGTGACCGCCATAGTAGATGGATTTTATCCTCTCCAATCTCAATTAAGGTGGTTATTTAAATTCTCTCGTTTCTTGTATTAGTTTTCATTTATGATTTTCCTTTTTTGATATTTTATTTAATTTCCTTTTTTTTTTTTTTTTTCAATTCTATCTTAGGTGTATTAGTATGGTTGAGATTTTTTTTTTTCAATTCTGTCTTAAGTTAAGTTAATTTAATCTAAGCCTGTTAACTAGCACCTTTAGGGTGTTTGTCAAGCATAATGTTCGATTTCCAAAGTATTGATTACTAATTATTGTGAGATGGTATTTCAATGCTTATTGCCAATGGCTCCGTTTTCATGCATTCTTCTCAGCTAATGCTGCTGCTCAGGCCTCAAGAAAGTCCTCTCCAAGAGTCACAAATGAAGCTGTCCAAAAGGCTGTATGTTCCTCTGCTTAGTTACCCTTCATCTTTTATGCGTTCCAAAAATACCATTGAAAGTGATATCACTGGTGTCTTGAACTCTTGATATTCTCATCTCTCTCAGGCTGCTGCTTTGGAGGGCTATGATCATCACCGTGCCACAACTGTGAGTGCTAGACTTGATGCTCAGCAAAAGAAACTTAATTTGCCAGTCATCCCAACAACCACCATTGGCTCCTTCCCTCGGAGTGAGGAACTCATAAGAGCGCACTGTAAGTATTGAGGGCAAAAGGTGAGCAAACTAGATCTCTCTTTTCTAAGTAAACGTTGATAGATATGACATGGGGCTTTTATCCATTTTGTTATGACCCTATTGGTCCTGTGACTGCACTTTATTATAGGATGTCTTGGGAATAATATGTTAAGGCCATCAAGGAGGAAATTAAGAAAGTCGTCAATCTTCAAGAGGAGCTTGACATAGATGTCTTGGTTCATGGGGAGCCTGAGGTAAGACAGTGTTTCAATCCGGTATTGTAATTAGGACAGATTATGTAGAGTTTGATAGATAGATAGATATCTAATGAGCTACGTTTCTTTCTTAAACATCTTGATCCTCATGTGTCCAATGCAAAGGAACGATATGGTTGAATACTTTGGGGAGCAGTTGTCTGGTTTGGCTTTCACCGTTAACGGGTGGGTGCAATCTTATGGATCTTGTTGTATGAAACCACCCATCATCTATGGTGATGTGAGCCGCCCCAAGCCAATGATATCTTCTGGTCCACCATGGCCCAAAGCATGACTGCTCGCCCAAAGAAGGGAATGCTTACAAGCCCTGTCACCATTATGAGCTAGTCCTTTGTCCGAAATGACCAGCCCAGGTACAGAAGAACGTGAACTTCATGTGTACATGGGATTGATCAAAGAACATAATATTTTTTTTCTCTTTTCAGGACTAGAATAATAGATATATATTTCACAGGCTCAAAACTTGCTATCAAATTGCCTTGGCCATCAAGGACGAAGTCGAGGATCTTGAGAAGGCAGGGATTAATGTTATTCAAATTGATGAGGGTCTGCCACTGAGAAAGTCTTAACCATCTTTCTATTTGAATTGGGCTATACACTCTTCTAGGATCACCAACTGTGGTGTCAAGGATACTACCCAGGCTCTTTCATAAGCTCCATTCCTTTTTTTTTTTCTTTCTTTTCCTTTTCCTATGTGTGAAGATCCATTTCCCACGGATATTGATTTCACTTGGTGGCTATTATTGATTGGTAGATCCACACTCACTTGTGCTCCCACTTCAACGACATCATCCACTCAATCATTGACATGGATGCTGACGTCATCACAATTGAGAACTCTCGCTCTGATAAGAAGCTCCTCTCTGTTTTCTGCAAGGGAGTTGAGTTTGGTACTGGGATTGGCCCTATTGTCTATGACATCCGCTCTCTCATAATGCCATCAGTTGAAGAGATTGCTAACAGAACCACCAAGATGCTCGCAACAAACATGTTGTGGTTTAACCCTGAGTTTGTGCTCAAGACTTGTAAACACACTGGGGTCAAGCTTGTGCTTAAGATCTTCGTTGCCGCTGTTGAGCTCCTCCGCACTGAACTTGCCCATGCTAAAAAAGAAAAGTATGAGTAACCTCCCTTGTCAATTGATCTTTCCTACACGAGGGAATATTCCTGTCTTTTATCATTGATCCAATAATTGAGTTTCTCTGTGGAATGTTAGGAGTCATACTCTTTGGAATATATTAGTTTTGTCCTTGTACCCTTTCCCCCCAGAACATGTGCGAATATAAGGATATAGATAATGAATAAATTTTTATTACCTTCTTGTGCATGGACGTCCTGCTTTCAATTTCTCTTTTTGTGGGTACCATCCCTTTGAAAGGAACTTTCCTGCTGTTTCATTTGAATACGCGATATCTGCTGCCGAATGCATTGGCTGCTAAATGATATGGCGATCTTAAAACTAGCTCGTCCATGTATGAACATATCATCTATAAAATCTATTGGTTGTGGTTCCGAGTGCTGAGCTCAAATAAGTATGAGAGTTTTGCGGGTGCAAGATACTTGACTTGATGTGCTGCTGCGCAAAACTGTAATTTTTGAATTGCTGTATAGGCTCTGTCAAGACTTGGGATAACGAATTGGCCATCGCAAAGATTAAGGTTGTGCTGAGTTAAGCTTGTATCATGTCATGGACTAATCATACGTTATATTCCCGTGAAATTCAAAATAGCTGTTATATTCTTATGGTTTCTATGGTTTCTTTCCACCCGGTCAAAAGCAATCAATGCAGTAAGTCAAGCTAATGTCAGTATCTATAAAGTTTGATCTGTTTGACCTCCTCTTAAAACTTCTGCCAGGAAGGAACAGAAAAAACCTAATCTGCATACAAAGAGTGTGGATTTTAATTCATTCATCCAAGCTTTACTTGCTTCTAACTTTCCTGCCGTTTCTTTTGAAGGCACCTCTTATATCCCCTGCCAAACGCATTAGCTGCTTATGATAGGCCGAGCTTAAAACAAGCTTGTCCATGGATGAACGATTCATCTACCAAATATATCGGGCTGCTGCACTGAGTGCTTATGATACGCCGAGCTTAAAACAAGCTTGACGGCCCAGGCATAATACGCCCGATACAATCGACGCCAGTGCAGGGTTGGGCCTGTTAGGAAAATGGGGCTCTTAGAAATGTGGTCCGTCGGCCTTTGCATTTTATTGTATCTCGAAAGATCTTTGATGAAACCCTCGACACAACACATGCTTGCAATGCTCTCTGTGACTGCCTATATTCTCGGTGATTCAACTACAGGGTTTTGAATCTTGCACCAGTTTGTTAAATGACGCAGAGCAAGACGGAGAGAAATCTGCACTCTGTTTGATTAGCGCCATGACTGAAGAAATCAATCTCCTCTGATACTTGATAGTAATGCTTCGGATGTCTTTACTGAAGATAACTGCGCGACTTGACGAAGGGCCACGACAAATGCTCTTGTAGCCAGACATTAAAATGAAAAATAACAAGATTAAGAACCACCTTCATTGCGGAAACGTACGATGTAGCATGACTTATTACCAATAGTTACGTACTTTGCCTAAGCGTGATTCTACTATAGTTACATCAAATTTTCACTGCCTCCGTCCCAGATCTCGTATCGCCATTGTCCACGTTGGTTCAGCTTGATCGCCACATCAGAAGCATGCGACAAGATGCAACTGTAGTTGGTCTTACCACTGGCTATTGGAGTTTCATGACATTCTTCGCCATGAAGCATTCATGAGGGAATTTTGCCATTGGTTTCACGCACTTTGACTAGTTCACCTCCTGGTCAATCTTAAAAGCGCATTCTCCTATCGACTTGGTGCATTTGGAATTTGATCAACGTTAAAACAATGTTATATAATATTATAGTCTTACATTTAAATTAAGAAAACTACACTTTTTAAGAAACAGTACCATTCCCAAGGAATCTCATAGATGGGAATTTTTCACATATATGAGCAACATTTAGTGTCATGCGTTATTCAAAGAACGTCGCTTCAAAAATTAGATATTATGAGCAAGTATTGATTCGTTTTGAGGCCCAAACTTATGCTTTTTAGTGTGCAAACCATAGCCCCACAACCTTTCTTGTTGAGATTGGGATTTCAAAGTGAGGACCGAGTCCTCAAGAAATGGATACAAAGGGCGGTGAGAGGAAAAGGAAGTATATAGGAGGTCGGTCATTTATGAAACAAATCTCGCGGAGGAAAAGGAAGTATATAGGAGGTCGGTCATATACGAAACGAATCTCGCGGAGAGAGAGAGAGAAGTGACAATGATGGAGTTCGTGGTAGGAGTGCGACACGTAGAGAGAGGGGGGTTTCCTTTCTATCAAGTCATTATTGTAACGCGACTGATTCTTACCAGAGAAACCATCTAAAAGTGAATACATTTTGACTTATCTCTAACTTGTTTGTTTAAAGGAATATACATTTCGACTCATCTCTAACTTGCAACACAAACAATTCATTCTAGTCGTGGTAATGGTCGCTAGTTCTTTTGGTTTTTACTCGTTTCGGTCTTTACCTTTTTGTTTGCATCGGGTCTTCTTGCACCTTTTTATAAAGCTCCGCGATATACCGCTAGCCCTGAAGAACACCCTTGGATTTATGGGGGTTGGGTGCTTCTGGCATCTATCTCGATTTTTGAACATGGTGGATTCCATGTGTTAAAGGCCCGTACTTTGTCAAGCTCTTTTGAGAATGGCTTCATCGTCGATCCAATCCGGTAGTATCAAAGTACCTTGCGCAAGTCGAGTTCCTGCTATTGCGATGATTTCTTGGCGGTCATTTTCCTTGATTTTGTAGAGTTAATATTATTGAGGTGTGTTTCCTTAAGCCGAGTGGGGTTCAATTTTGTGGGTCTTATTCATTCAACCCATTAAATGTGGAATAACTCGTGATTAATATATTTGGATTCTCAGCCCCGCTGCATTCCACATATTGTTTGTGCAGATATTTTCATCCTATATTTCCAGGAGACATAGTTATATCCATCAAACATTTGTGGTCTAGAAATGGGTTGTCGGATACTCCAATGAAAAATAGCACTTCAAAAACATT
This sequence comes from Eucalyptus marginata, assembly GCA_014182565.1. Classification (NCBI taxonomy): domain Eukaryota; kingdom Viridiplantae; phylum Streptophyta; class Magnoliopsida; order Myrtales; family Myrtaceae; genus Eucalyptus; species Eucalyptus marginata. Next base: position 16,559,139 of record CM024595.1, on the reverse strand, counting down.
TGTGGTCTACTGTACTTCAACCTAGAGCGAGCTTTGTACCGATTGGGCCATCCAGTTCGCGATGAACCAAACGAATCCCATTCATGGATCTCACTTTAATGAACAGCCGGGATGACCAGATTTTTAGCATAAGATCGGACCCAGGTCAGACCTTCTCTTATAAATTTTTCAAGCACCCAATTAGGCGTTTGATCACCACCTGATTGCTTGTCTAATGCACACGATCCTTGCGGAATAAAACTTAAAAGTACTATGTTGGAAATAATGAAGTATCTGGTGCGTGATCTTACATCAATATGCCTCATGATAAGTTGAAAGAAATTTTCTATGATATTCTTCGCAGTTAAGTACATATAACGGAATTTGCCTTTTGTTTGTTGTACAATCAATAATATATATATCTCATAGAGAGGATGAATATTGCGGAATCAAGTGATTGAAGGTTAAAATAGAGAATAAGAAAATAAATCGGACGTTACATTTACGTGGTTCAATCGAGGTGAACTATGTCCACGAGGAAAGCGGTAGATAATTTTACTATAAATCGAATTATGGAATAAAGATAACAACCACACTGGAATTACTCAAATACTTTTAGTATTTTCTAGCCTCCAATTACATTAACCCCACAATTTTTCACGAGATAAAGTCTCCATCTGTTAATGGATTATACAATTTCAATACAAGATTTATTTTTGCTAGAACACGGTGTAATTGACGATAAGCCTCGCCACTTTGCGCACACAGCGCAGCACGCCTCTACGCACAGCAACAACAGCCCGCACCGGCGAATGAAGAATGTATTATAATATATAAAAATGCAAAATCGAGTAACCGACTCCAATCATGGGAACTTACGTTCCACATGCAGAAGCCAAATTCCGTCAGTCATGAAAACGCATATTCCATTACATTAACTGTTCTTTTGAGTAAAAATTTACAATATTTCGGTGCCCATGGTTTTCTAATTAAAAGTTATTTTTCTGGAAAAGGAAGTTTTTGGCAAGAAGAAGAAAGTCTCGTTCCTTCGGGCAAGAAAATTCCAAAGAAAATGACAAATGATTCATGTACTTTGGCCTAATATATAATATCTTCTTTAATTTTTTTAATTTTTTTAATATGTGTGACATCCTGAAATTCGAGTCCTCTAAGGGATGAATGAATGTAAATTTCGCCAATGCATTGTTGGTTGATCTCACTCGGAATTGATCACTCTGAGAGATGCGCCTAAAAGAGGAAAGCTAATGATGACGAAATCTCGTGCGAGTAAAAGCTAACTCAACTGGGAAAACGACTTGGCAGGTGAGGCTGCGTATGGGGCGATCACACGTAGATAGGCGAGCCGATTTCAGGGACGACTAGAGTCGATTTGTGGACAGAACATAATAGAAACGGCCCGATGATTCCGTTTCTTTTGTTATCGAACCCGCGAACGGCCCTATGTCGATCCTTAGTAATCGTGTATTTTGAAATAAGAATCTATCCTCTGCAATTTCTTGTAGTGAAGGACGTCCATGCGTCGAGATGTCTTGAACATGGTTTGGCATGAGTTGATTACGCGTGAATCCTCAAAGCCACCTGTCAGTCTGAGTTGTACCCAAAATGGCATTAGGGCGAAATTGACATGGTATGAGAGTCCATAATTGGACTTCGAATGTTCGGGAATGTCTAGGACAGACTTTGGATGAAGCTACTTCGTCAATCAACAGCGCCAGTTAAGCCGAGTTTTTGGAAAAGGGATTTTCCGACCAAGGAAGCGAGCCCGTGAGGAAGTAGGCTGGGCCAAGCCAGTGTGGGCCTTAGGCCCAAGGTGTGGACAGCCACCATGGTGGGCCTAAGGCAAGCAAGTGAGCCCATTGGGCCCAATCTACTATTTCTTCTTCCAAGCCCATTACCAAGCCTTAAGCCCATTTGAGCCTAATCAATTCTCGAGCCTGTTACTATTCTTTTTCAAGCCCATTTCCTAGGCCCGCCCATCAATTTTGGCCCAATGGCAAATTGGTAATTTGTGCAAGGTGGAAATGACCAAATTGCCCCTAAAAGCTTGTGGATAAAGCAAAAGAAGAGAGTGAAGATGATGTCATGCATGGGCTGTCCACTCTTTTAGAATCACTAACTGTGGTGTCAAGTGTTGACACCTAAATTTTGACAACCTAACCATTTATTTATTGCATAGAAAATTAGGGATAAATCTTTAACCCCTAAATATATATATATATATATTGTGCATCATGGTAGAATATTTCAAGATATCCGATGGGCAACAGGAAAAAAAAAAGCGCGACAATTAAGAGACAAAATGGAGGAAAGAAATCAAGGCATTTGGGGAAAGTGTGGGTTGCTGGAATTTATAAAAGGAACGCCCACCCGGCCATATTCGCAAGAAAAAGAGAGGAAATTAAAGGAAATAATCAAGCCGGCCCAGGAATTGTAAATGGAGATGAGCCAATGTGGACACGTTCAAGGCAATATGAGTAGAAGCAGAAAATTAAACCAAAAGATTGTGAGCACTAATTTAGAACTAAATTAGAGAGATTCACAATCAATTTTTGGTGACAAATCAAAGCCAAATCTTAGCAATTTCCCAAGAATCATCAATCGGCTCCACGGATCCAGACTTTCCAAATATACGTGGGAAACTTTTGGCTATAAAAGGATGTACACACCCTCAGCCGAAAATTCATGCGAGGAAGAAAGAGAATTCGTGCAGGAAAGAAAAAAGCTTTAAAAAAAGAGAGAAAAAGTGAAAGAGGGCAGAGGGAGGGGACGTGTGAGAAGACAGGAAAAGAGAGAAAAGAAGAAAAGGAAAAACCAAAAGCAGAGGAGGGAGACGGAGTTATATATATACATATTTATTTCACAGGTTCGAAACTTGCTATCAAATTGCCTTGGCCATCAAGGACGAAGTTGAGGATCTTGAGAAGGCAGGGATTAATGTTATTCAAATTGATGAGGCAGCTTTGAGGGAGGGTTTGCCGCTGAGAAGGTCCGAACAATCTTTCTACTTGGATTGGGCCGTTCACTCTTTTAAAATCACTATCTGCTCACTCTTTTAAAATCACTATCTGCGGCATCAAGGATACTACCCAAGTTCTTTCATAGCTCCCTTCCCTTTTCTATGTGGGAAGATCCATTTCTCACATGTACTGATTTCACTTGGTGGCTGTTATTGATTGGCAGATCCACACTCACATGTGCTACTCCCACATTGATGACGTCATCCCCTTGATCTTTGACATGGATGCCGACGTCATCACAATGGAGAACGCTCACTCTGATGAGAAGCTCCTCTCAGTTTTCCATGAGGGAGTCAATTATGGTGTTGGGATTGTCCCCGGTGTCTATGACATCCACTCTCTCATAATACCCTCAGCTGAAGAGATTGCTGACCGAACCATCAAGATGCTCACTACAAACATATTGTGGTTTAACCCTAACTTTGTATTCAAGACTCGTGAACACGCTGGGGTCAAGCGTGCGCTCAAGAACATGGTTCTTGCTGCCGAGCTCCTCCGCACCGAACTTGCCCACGCTAGAAAGGAAAAGTATGAGTAACTTCCTTGTATTCCTGTCTTTTTATATTTATATGATTATTGAGTCTTTCTATGGGATGTTAGGAGTCGTACTCTTTGGGGATTTAGTTTGTTCATAGTTCCTCTCTCTTTATATTTATATGATTATTGAGTTTCTCTATGGGATGTTAGGAGTCCTACTCTTTGGGCTGTTTTAGTTTGTTCGTAGTACTGAGTTGAGCTTGTACTCATGTGATGGACTAATGATATGCTATTCACGTTTAATTCAAAATGGCTGTCATATTCTTATGGTTGCTTGCTTCTTTCCACTCAACTCGATAGCATGAAGTGAAATAAGTCAAGCTAATATTAGTATCTTTGATGTTTGATCCGCTTGACCTCCTCTTAAAAACATTTGCAAGTAAGGAACAAAAGAAACCTAATCTGTATCCGGACGAGTAAATTCTCATTCATTCATCCGCAGTTTTACTTGCCTCTTGAGTATGTCCTTGTTCGGACCACTCAAATACGACTAATCCATAGTAATCAACGCATAGAAGGTAATTATAAACTAGCATTCATCGTAAAACATCATCCAAATCCACAAATATTCATTCAGAATCTTACAAAATTTTACTATTCGAAATTAAATCAGTCTTAACAGTGAAAAGTCAAATTCAGGACGGAAAACGACATTTTTCCTCTTCTTGAAAAATTTAGGAATAAGTATATCAAAAATATTATAGCTTATCATAAAAATTTAGTAAGTATATTAAATTGTAAAATTTATAAAAATTTTAATTAAATCATAAAACTTATCCAATTGGTACAATCGAGTTCTTTTTTTTTAACTCTATCTAACTTGATTAATAGAAAATGCTGATGTGATTTTTTTTTAAATTATTTTCTCACTTCTAAGTGTGATGCCATTACTAAAATATGAAACACAATGTCAAAACGACGTTTAACCTGGAAAAAAAAAAAAAAAAAAAAAAAAAAAGAAGATACAATGGGACTTTCGTATTTGCTGCTTTGCTTTTAGTCTGATGACATGCTAGATGTGCAATTTATGTAACTAATGAGCTTTGGGAAATAAAAATCTGCGTAATGTTCTTGTTCTGGCTTAGTTTCAGCATCTACCACTCGAGATAATCCACGCCTTCTAGATCATGTGGATCAAGTTCGTTTGGATCTCTGATTATAGAGGTCATGATGGGACCTAAATGAAACGATTCGGATGATTTTGACCGGTTCGATGTATGGTTCACACAATAAATTATCATTCACAAAGGTTTCCTACATGCATTTCCTGGTTTTGGGTTAGATTTGAAGTGATGTAAATGATTTTGTCACTATACTTCAATCTCATACGTTTGAGACATTATTATTATCCGAAAGGGCAAGTTCAACCGTCGCCGAGGACGAAAGGCTTGGAGGCTCACCCTAACCTAAATCATTTCCACTAATCAAACCAAGTCTTTTTGAGAGGAACACTCGGGACCATGACCGATCTATTGTACTTCAACCTAGAGCGAGCTTTGTACCGATTGGGCCATCCAGTTCGCGATGAACCAAACGAATCCCATTCGTGGATCTCACTTTAATCAACAGCCGGGATGACCGGATTTTTAGCATAAGATCGGACCCGAGTCAGACCTTCTCTTATAAATTTTTCAAGCACCCAATTAGGCGTTTGATCACCACCTGATTGCTTGTCTAATGCACGCGATCCTTGCGGAATAAAACTTAAAACTAATACGCTGGAAATAATGAAGTATCTGGTGCGTGATCTTACATCAATATGCCTCATGATAAGTTGAAAGAAATTTTCTATGATATTCTTCGCAGTTAAGTACATATAACGGAATTTGCCTTTTGTTTGTTGTACTATTATATATATATCATAGAGAGGATGAATATTGCGGAATCACGTGATTGAAGGTTAAAATAGAGAATAAGAAAATAAATCGGACGTTACATTTACGTGGTTCAATTGAGGTGAACTATGTCCACGAGGAAAGCGGTAGATAATTTTACTATAAATCGAATTATAGAATAAAGATAACAACCACATTGGAATTACTCAAATACTTTTAGTATTTTCTAGCCTCCAATTACATTAACCCCACAATTTTTCACGAAATAAAGTCTCCATCTGTTAATGGATTATACAATTTCAATATAAGATTTATTTTTGCTAGAACACGGTGTAATTGACGATAAGCCTCGCCACTTTGTGCACATAGCGCAGCACGCCTCTACGCACAGCAACAACAGCCCGCACCGGCGAATGAAGAATGTATTATAATATATAAAAACGCAAAATCGAGTAACCGACTCCAATCATGGGAACTTACGTTCCACATGTAGAAGCCAAATTCCGTCAGTCACGAAAACGCATATTCCATTACATTAACTGTTCTTTTGAGTAAAAATTTACAATATTTGGGTGCCCATGGTTTTCTAATTAAAAGTTATTTTTCTGGAAACACTAAAGGAAAAAGAAGTTTTTGGCAAGAAAAAGAAAGTCTCGTTCCTTCGGGCAAGAAAATTCCAAAGAAAATGACAAATGATTCATGTACTTTGGCCTAATATATAATATCTTTTTTAATTTTTTAATTTTTTTAATATGTGTGACATCTTGAAATCCGAGTCCTCTGAGGGATGAATGAATGTGAATTTCGCCAATGCATTGTTGGTTGATCTCACTCGGAATTGATCACTCCTGAGATACTGACCTAGGGAGGAAAAGCTAATGAGGACAGAACTCGTATGATTAAAGAACTTGACCTGGGAAAACGACTTGACCGTGAGACTTGCGTGAGGATGATCCTGTAGATAGGCAAGCCAATTTCAAGGACGACTAGAAGTTGATTCGTGGACGGAACATAATAGAACGACGGGTGATTCCGTTTACTGTTATCGAACCCGCAAAGGACCCTATGTCGATCCTTAGTAATCGTGTATTTTGAAATAAGAATCTATCCTCTGCAATTTCATATAGTCAAGGACGTCCATGCGTCGAGATGTCTTGAACATGGTTTGGCATGAGTTGGTTACGCGTGAATCCTCAAAGCCACCTGTCAATCTGAGTTGTACCCAAAATGGCATTAGGGCGAAATTGACATGGTATGAGAGTCCATAATTGGACTTCGAATGTTCGGGAATGTCCAGGACAGACTTTGGATGAAGCTACTTCGTCAATCGACAACGCCAATTAAGCCGAGTTTTTGGAAAAGGGATTTTCGGACCGAGGAAGCGAGCCCATGAGGAAGTGGGCCGGGCCAAGCCAAGGCCCAAGGTGTGGATAGCCACCATGGTGGGCCTAAGGCAAGCAAGTGAGCCCATTGGGCCCAATGTACTATTTCTTCTTCCAAGCCCATTACCAAGCCTTAAGCCCATTTGAGCCCAATCAATTCTCGAGCCCGTTACTATTCTTTTTCAAGCCCATTTCCTAGGCTTACCCATCAATTTTGGCCCAATGGCAGATTGGTAATTTGTGCAAGGTGGAAATGACCAAATTGCCCCTAAAAGCTTGTGGATAAGGCAAAAGAAGAGAGAGAAGATGATGTCATGCATGGGCTGTCCACTCTTTTAGAATCACTAATTGTGGTGTCAAGTGTTGACACCTAAATTTTGACAACCTAACCATTTATTTATTGCATAGAAAATTAGGGATAAATCTTTAACCCCTAAATAAATAAATAATATAACCCCTAAATAAATATATATATATATATATATATTGTGCATCATGGTAGAATATTTCAAGATATCCGATGGGCAACAGGAAAAAGAAAGCGCAGCAATTAAGAGACAAAATGGAGGAAAGAAATCAAGGCATTTGGGGAAAGTGTGGGTTGTTGGAATTTATAAAAGGAACGCCCACCCGGCCATATTCGCAAGAAAAAGAGAGGAAATTAAAGGAAATAATCAAGTCGGCCCAGGAATTGTAAATGGAGATGAGCGAATGTGGACACGTTCAAGGCAATATGAGTAGAAGCAGAAAATTAAACCAAAAGATTGTGAGCACTAATTTAGAAGTAAATTAGAGAGATTCACAATCAATTTTTGGTGACAAATCAAAGCCAAATCTTAGCAATTCCCCAAGAATCATCAATCGGCTCCACGGATCCAGACTATACAAATATTCGTGGGAAACTTTTGGCTATAAAAGGATGTACACACCCTCAGCTGAAAATTCATGCGAGGAAGAAAGAGAATTTGTGCAGGAAAGAAAAGGCTTAAAAAAAAGAGAGAAAAAGTGAAAGAGGGCAGAGGGAGGGGACGTGTGAGAAGACAGGAAAGAGAGAGAAAAGAGAGAAAAGAAGAAAAGGAAAAACCAAAAGCAGAGGAGGGAGAAGGAGTCGGTTGAGTCCCCCTTGCCGACCCCCCCCTCCCCACACACCGTCGCCATGTCCCTCGTCGGCCACCGCCGTGCCACTGCTCGCCCGTCCGCGACGCCTGTAGCCCGTTCGCCGTTGCTGCTCCCAATCTCGTTGTCGCCACCTCTGCCTTTCGTCCGCGCCCCTGCTCTCCACAAACACTGCCCTGCCATCGACGCCCCGTTGCAGCCGTGCTGATCTCACTCGCTAATGCTTGCTGCAACTGAGCCAAAGCACCCCCCTCACGCCACTAGCGAAGAATGCAACCCGCGTTGGCCCGCGAAGCCACCGCTCCCTCGCTGCGACACCACCGCTGTCCCGATTCGACTGTTCGAGAGCCCCAACGACGGCAGATCTGAGTCGGTCGTCGCTCCGCTGCTGAGCAAGCCCCGCACCAGCCCGCCGCTACCCGCGACCCGTCATCTGCTCGTGACGACCCGACGCCCCTGTGGCTGCGCCTCTGCCGAGCGCCACCCAGCAGACGCCCTTGCGTCCCTCCTTCCGGCGAACCCACATCGCCGACGTTACTGCACCACAGGAGCACCTCCGTCGCTGCTTGCAGCAGCTGCCTCTGCGATCCGGCGCCCGACGCTTACTGCCCTCCGCTCGAGCATCTCTGTCCGCTGCTGAACACCACCTTGACGCCTGCATTCAGTAGCATCTCGGTCCGACGTCCTCGCCCCTATTGCCGCACCCGTCGCCGACGCTCGCCCTTGCTGCTGCACCTCTGCCCGTCACCGGCGCTTGCTGCCGAGGTGAGCCCAAGCGCCCGCGTCACCGCCACTCCACCAGCAGCACCATCGCGCGTCATGTTGAGTCCCTGTAGTTTATTTATTTATTTATTTTAAGTTTCATTATTATTGGAGCATGGTATGTTGATACTAATTATTTGAATATTGCAGGTATCATCCACAGGGTTTTGCCCAAAATTATTATAATTATTAATTTAATCCGTAAGACATCGGATCATTTTTTAATTATATTAATTCTTGGGTATTTTGATAGTATTTTAATTGTTAAATCATTATAATTATTAATTTGATCCATAAGACTTCGGATCATATTTTTAATTATTTTGAATCATTTTTTTTATATGTCGTGATGTTTAGGCTTAGAGTAATCGTTAATTTAGCCCGTGAGACAACATGTTATTTTTTCGATTATTTTAATCCTTTGTTTGTTGAATATCTTGATTGTTTTGATCTAATGTTTATCTGATAATTGCTTGTCTTGGAAAAACACTAAAAACATATAAAAATCAAAAAATCAAATCTTGCATCAGAATATGTTGGTTTTCATAAATTAGGATTGCATTTTTAGATAATTTTTTTGGAATATGTTAGGGTTGGACCTAAATAACCTTTTTTCAAAAATAAGGTCTTAGATAAAATTTGCACATTTTAATAATCTCATTTAAAAATAATAATTTTCTAAGATAGGATAGGATTTAAGTCAAATTAATCCCTAAAATAAATTAAAAAATTATTCATTTTAGATAGTTTAATTAGGATTTTTTATTAAATTCAAATTTCAATAAAAAATACAAAAATATTATATGCATGTCAAACAGTTTGCATAATAGGTCCATTTAATTAGAAATAGTTTGTTAATAAAATTAGGTCAATGCATATTTTATGATAAAGTTCTAATTAAAAGAAAAACCCAAAAAATTGTTTGCTTTGTGAATTTAATTATTTTGATGCATTTTATTTCATTTGTTGAGTGTTTAATAATGATTGAGCACTTGTGTGATTACCATGTTGCATGATAGTAATTTTGGTTAAAATAAATCCAAGCTGCCTGCAAAAACATTTTTGAAAATAAAAAGAATGGTAACAAAATGGCATTAAAGGAATCTAGTGTAACCAAGTCCCTGTACACAAAGTCTCTAATTCGTAGGAGTAAAATAATCCTCTCATTATTTTACTTAGGTGTCTAATCGACCTACTATAAACTGATTAGTGACGACTTCTAGATAAAATTAAAAACTTGAACTTAAGTCGCGAATTAGTATGGGCTTGGGAGAGCCCAGCTAAGTCTAAGGCTTAGTAGTCCATTAGCCTAAACTCTAGGTGGTGCACTCGAAATTTAGGTCGCGACATCAACGATACTACCCAGGTCTCTTCATAATTCCCTTACTTTTCTTTCTTTTCCCTTTTTTTTTAAGTGGAAAGATCTATTCCCCATGTAGACTGATTTCATTCGGTGGCTGTTACTGATTGGCAGATCCACACTCACACATACTACTCCCAGTTCAGCGACTTCCCCCTCTCAATCATCAACAAGGATGCTGATGTTGTCACAATTGAGAACTATTGCTCTGATGAGTCAGTTTTCGATGAGGGAGTCAACTATGGTGCTGTGATTGGCCCCAGTGTCTATGACATCCTGTCTCCTAGAATACTATCAGCTGAACAGATTGCTGACAGTATCACCAAGAAGCTCGCAACAAACATAGTGTCGTTTAACCCTACTACAAATTCAAGACTCGTGAACACATTGGGGTCAAACGTGCGCTCGAGAACATGGTTGCTGCTGTGGAGCTCCTCCGCACCGAACTTGCCCATGCCATGAAAGAAAAGTCTGAGTAACTCCCGGTTAGAGGGAGAGTTTCGTGGGGTTGGGCTTCAATGATCCAATCCGCTACTTGATCTACACCATCTATGCTCGTTGATAAGCAGTTTTGCTTTCCCATATTCTAGCTGCAATTTGAGTGATGTTTTGGCAAACCTTTGTTTTGTTCATAATGATTATAGTCTCCGAATTTGTAATTGTATTGTAGATAATCACTAGTGGATAATAGAGAATTGCAGCTAGAATATGGGAAAGCAGAACTGCTTATCAACAAGCATAGATGGTGCAGATCAAGTAGCAAATTGGGTCATTGAAGCCCAACCCCATGAAACTCTCCTCTGAGTCGAGAGTTACTCAGACTTTTCTTTTATAGCATGGGCAAGTTCGGTGCAGAGGAGCTCCACAGCAGCAACCATGTTCTCGAGCGCGCGTTTGACCCCAGTGTGTTCACGAGTCTTGAATTTGTAGTTAGGGTTAAACAACACTATGTTTGTTGCGAGCTTCTTGGTACTGTCAGCAATCTATTCAGCCGATAGTATTATGGGAGACAGGATGTCATAGACACCGGGGCCAATCACAGCACCATAGTTGACTCCCTCACCGAAAATTGACTCATCAGAGCAACGATTCTCAATTGTGATGACATTAGCATCCTCGTTGATGATGGAGAGGGGGAAGTCCCTAAACTAGGAGTAGTATGTGTGAGTGTGGAGCGCCAATCAGTAACAGCCACCGAATGAAATCAATCTACGTGGGGAATGGATCTTTCCGCTTAAAAAAAAGGAAAAGAAAGAAAAGTAAGGGAATTATGAAGGGACCTGGGTAGTATCCTTGACACCACAGTTAGTGATTCTAAAAGAGTGGACATCCCAATCCAAGTAGGAAGCTTGCTCAGACTTTCTCAATGGCAGACCATCCCTCAAAGCTAGCTCATCAATATGAAAAACATTGATCCCTGCCTTCTCAAGATCTTCGACTTCTTCCTTGATGGCCAAGGCAATTTAGTAGCAAGTTTCGAACCTGTGAACTAAATCTTTATTATTCTAGTCCTGAAAGGAGAAATAAAGATTATGTTCTTTGATCAATCCCATGTACACATGAAGTTCCCGTTCTTCTGTACCTGGGTTGGTCATTTTGGACAAAGGACCAGTTGAGAATGGTGACAGGCCTTGGAAGCATTCCCTTCATCGGGCTAGTTACCATGCTCTAGACTGCGGTGGACCAGAAGACATAGGGTAGCTTGGGGTGGCTCACATCACCATAGATGATGGGTGGTTTTACACAACGAGATCCATGAGATTGCACCCACCCATTAATGGTGAAAGCAAAACCTGACAGTTGCTCCCCAAAGTATTCAACCATATTGTTCCTCTATTCTGGATACATCCAGATCCAGATGTTCAAGAAAGAAAACATAGCTCATAAGATGCTATCTATCTATCCGACATAATCTGTCTTAATTACAGTACCAGATTCAAAGACTGTCTTACCTCAGGCTCCCCATAAACCAGGACATCTATTTCAAGCTTCTCTTGAAGCTTGACAACTTTGTCAATTTCCTCCTCGATGGCCTTAATGTATTCTTCCTCAGAGATCCTATAATGAAGTGCAGTCAGGAGAATGATGAGGTTCATAAGAAAAAAAAAATAACAGCCCACGTCATATCCAACATTGTTTAATTAGAAAAGGAAGATTTAATCTACTCACTTTTTGGCCTTGTACCGAGAGTGTGGACTTCTGAGTTCCTTAGCGATGGAGTCAATGGTGGCTGCTGGCATGACCAAATGAAGCTTCTTTTGTTGAGCATCAAATCTAGCACTCACAATAGCGGCACGGCGATGATTAGAGCCCCTCATGTCTGAGTAGCCAGGAGCCATGCTCTGGACTAGTAGCCATGAAGGGAATGCTTTCGGGGAACAAAAAAAGAACAGAAACGTGTTTGGTAAAACTTTTGTTCTCGAGAACAGATTTAGAACAGAAACAAAAAGTAGAAAAAAGTAACTTCTTGTTCTCGGGAACAATTCCGAAAAAGAATTTTTCTCTCTCTTCTTTTTTCTTCTTCTCTTTTCTTTCCTTATTCTTCCTTTTGGCCGGTCATCGGCCTCGGTCATGGCCGGGGACCGGCCGATGAGGGCTGGCGACCTCGCTGGAGCGTCGCTGGCCCTAGGCAACGCCGAGCCTCGCTGTGGCTGGGCGAGGCCCGGCCTCGCCAGGCCAGGGTGAGGCCGACCTCACATTGCTTGGGTGAGGTTGAGCCTCATGGTGGCCTAGTGAGGCTCCGGCGAGCTCGCCGGACCTCGCCCAACCGTTCGCCGGCCGTTGCCGTGGCCAGCAATCAACTACAAAGGAGGAAGAAGGAAAAAAAGAGAAAAAAATATAATAAAAATATTGAAAAATTAAAAGAAACAACAAAATTATACAAGTTTACTAAACGCATTTCTATTTCTAAAATAGAAATTTTTTGCAGTTACCAAGCGCTTTCTTATACTCAGAAGTTGTTTCTAGGAACATAAATAGAAAAAATTAATTATGTTCGAAAATTGTTTCTCGGAATAGGATGATTACCAAACACACCTTGAAGATCCGTTAGGACCTTATCAAATGAACAAGACAAACGGCATCGTTTGGTCAGTTTGAGGAGGGCCTTTTGTCTATGTTATTGTCTCCTCTTGAAGTCTACCACGAACGCGAGATGCTTTCGGTTATTCCCCTTCCATATGTTGTTAGCATCGAAGCTGGTGACCATTTCCCCTAGTAAATAAAAAAAGCAATCTAATGGCCAACAATAATAATAATATAGAGGGAATTGTGTGCGTGGAGGAGTAATTTCCAAGTGTATTTACAGTTAAATAATTGTTAAGAAACTTTGTTTAACACCTAGGCCCCCCTTTGTTTTGTCCTCGGTCTCTCTTGTGATCGTTGCCCAATGACTTCACTTCATTTTCTCCGCAAGTGTTGGGGCATCTGCAATTCCCTTATTTACCCCCAAAAGAAAAGGGAAATATTTTGAAATATATATATATGCCTAAACGAGTTGAGCAAACTCTGATTGATCCCCAAAAAAAAAAAAAAAAAAAAAAAAACTGTGTAAAACGATTCATACGGTGATTCTCAAACGTCCTGCACTTTTTTGCAAAGGATTTTGCAAAATTGATTTAGTTGTTGAGTAGTATCCAGATCAATTCTGCACATTCAACACATTTACTTAGTCGAGCTATTCTAAGGACATGCTCTTGCTGTTTCAACTTGATGTGTTTAAGATTTTACTCTTGAGTGCTCCTAACAATACTTAAATCTAAGTTCAAAAGGAAAGGTGTAAACTTTCTTACCATCTAAGCTACACATGTTGTTGGTAAATGCACGATTGTTTACTTCTTTTTTGGTTGGTACGTGATTATTACTTGATGGACAAAAATATATACTATTAAGTTTTCCCATCAGATTGAACTAAATCATTTTTAAGCAAAGATGGTCAAATGTAATTTCTTCTGAGATACCGAAGGTGTAGCATAAATTACTTCCCCCATTGATAGCTAGCCATGAGATTTTTTTGTTTAGAGTATGCTCAATTCACATTAACTTAATATATGAAAGAGTACACTTTTATATGATAATAACACTCGTCATTTTCTTTGTAGACTTGGCCATTTTAGTGCAAATTTGACTATTGTGCATGGTGTATTAGGTAAAGCTAAAAGAAAGGTACCCTCCAAAGTGATATCATTCTTGCATCACCGAAAGAAAAACCGCTTCACAAACAAATAAAAAGGTTCATTCCTATCACATTTCAAATAATTGAATGAGTCAACTCCTAGTGCATGTTTGATCTTCAGTGTTCTATCCTCTTGATTGAATGACATGTAAGAAACTTTGGAGTTAACCACTCCTCAGTACTCCATGTAATTAGACTATGAAAATGAAACTAGCTCTAATCGTGGCCAAAAGGGGAGGGGAAAAACCTAAAAATTTCTTGCCCCCACACAAGAATGTTCAACATAGACAAGACCATCGTTATGCTAACCTCTTGTTCTTTGCGGAATTGGTTTGCTAACAAGAAACCCATTATTGTACTAAAAACAAATTAAGAGAATCTAACCCCCATATGCCCACTCCATTTCCAAAGAAGATCCTTTAAACGCCCACATCATAGTATATTTAAAAAAAAAAAAAAAAAAAAAGCAAAAGGAAAAAGAAAAAGGAAAAATAGAGAGAAGAGACGAGTACTTTTCTCATTAACATGCAATTTTCAATTTTCAACTACGGTTTTCTCCCTTCTTTAACTTTTGCTCAGCTCTGTCTTTAGGGAGTCGAGACGCCGAATGTAACCAGCCCGCATCGAATTCTACACCACCAAGTGGCGCTCTCCCATTCGCGCCGGCCTCCCCTCCCTCCCTCGCTCGCATTAAACCCACCCTCCCCTCCCCATAATTCGATACTTCCTTAATTAATCCTCTCTTTCCCCTCCTTAATCCCCTAATTAAAAGAGAAGAGGAGAGAAAAACACGCGCAAAAAGCGAAGGCATTCGGGCGTAAAGATTCGAACCATGGACCGACTCATAGGCTTGGAGCCGTCGAACGTCGTGGCGGTCCGGATCGAGCCGGGCCAGAAGTGCTCCGGCCACCTCACCCTCCGCAACGTCATGTACACCATGCCGGTCGCCTTCCGGCTCCAGCCCCTGAGCAAGCCGCGCTACACCGTCCGGCCGCAGTCCGGCATCATCCCCCCTCTCCAGACCCTCACCGTCGAGGTCACCTACCACCTCCCGCCCGGCTCGGCGCTCCCCCCCTCGTTCCCGGGCTGCGAGGATTCGTTCCAGCTCCACAGCAGCGTCGTCCCCGGTGCCGCCGTCAAGGACCCGAGCTCCACCCTCGACTCCGTCCCGAGCGACTGGTTCACCACCAGGAAGAAGCAGGTCTTCATCGACAGCGGGGTGAAGGTGATGTTCGTGGGTTCGCCGGTGCTGGTGCGGCTCGTGAAGGAAGGATCGATGGACGAGGTGAGGGAGGTGCTCGAGCGGAGCGACCCGTCGTGGGACGCGGCGGACGGACAAGGGCAGACGCTGCTCCACCTCGCCATCGCCCAGGCGAGGCCTGACCTCGTGCAGCTGCTGCTCGAGTTCGGGGCGGACGTCGAGGCCCGCGGCGGCTCCGGATCGTCACCGCTCGAGGAGGCGACGGCGGCGGCGGGGGAGGCATGGATCGCGGAGCTGCTGCTGGCGCGGCGGGCGAGGACGGAGCGGTCGGTGACCTCCACGTACAACGCAATCCACCTCGCCGCCGGGGGCGGCCACATGGATGTCCTGCGGCTGCTGCTGTTGAAAGGGGCCGACCTAGACTCCCCGGCGAGGGACGGCAGCACGGCGCACCACCACGCCGTCGAGGAGCGGCGGAGGGACTGCGCGAGGCTGCTGCTCGCAAACGGCGGGAGGACCGACGTGCGGAGTGTTAAGATATGAAATCTTTTCTGATGGTGAAGCTCCTCCTGCAGAAGGGGGCGAACAAGGACGTCCGGAGCCGGTACGGCAAGACGGCCTACGACGTGGCGGTGGAGCACGGCCACGCGCGGCTCTTCGACGCGCTCAAGCTCGGCGACAGGCTCTGCGCCGCGGCCTGGGAGGGCGAAGTCCGGGCGATCAATCGGCTCCTGGAGAGCGGGCCGCCATGAACGGCCGGGACCAGCACGGCTGGACCGCGCTGCACCGAGCCGCGTTCAAGGGCCGGGCCGACGCCGTGAGGACGCTCCTGGACAAGGGCGTGGACGTGGACGCGAGGGACGAGGACGGCTACACGGCGCTGCACTGCGCGGCGGAGTCGGGGCAGTTCGACGTGGTGGAGCTGCTGGTGAAGAAGGGGGCCGACGTGGAGGCGAGGACGAACAAGGGCGTGACGGCGCTGCAGGTGGCGGAGTCCCTGCAGTACGCCGGGATCATGAGGATCCTCGTCCACGGCGGCGCGCTTAAGGACGGGGCCAGGCAGGTGGGAGGGGTCGCTCGGTTCGCGAAGACGATGGAGCTGAGGGACGAAGAGATCAGCAACGGAGGGTTGAAGATGAAGACGACGATGAAGAAGAAGAAGCAGGCGAGGGAGAGACCGATGAGGAGTAGCTTCGGCCGGTCGTCCATGGCCGCGATGGCCGTGTCGGGAGCCTGAACCGGCTCGAGCCGCGCGCGTCCATCGACTGTAAAATCGTTTTCCTCTTTTTTCTTGGGTCGGATAACGGTGCGACGAGAGGATCGGTAGGATTTTTGTAAAAATTGATGAATGTTCATCATCCCCGTCCTGCATAGAGACCCGACGAAAGCTTCATTTTGTATGCTCTCGATGTACATCACATAACGTATCAGAGATTTATGGAAAATCATACGATTTAGCGGTCAATCAATTTCCGAGAAACATTCATGTTGTTAGTTTATATATACATGCTCCTTTATTTTATAAATTGCGTTCATTTCGTGTTGTGCCACGAAAGAAAAAAGATAAAAAAGAAAAGAACCATCAGGAGTTTGATTAGAGGATCTTCAAGCAGAATCCAGCCTCGCAGTTGCAATTAAGCTATGAAACGCCTTAATAATCTTTTGTTGTTCCTTGTCCCAATTAATGGGTTACATTTCCCTTCTAGCTAACTCTTTTTTTTGGCCACATCAATTTACAATCACCACATGTGCTACAGTATCTCGCTACATCATGTTTGCATCGTGTCGTTTGATGTTTTATACACGTTTGATATGTATGTTCCACAGTATGATCATCATCACTCTTCAAATATATTGAGTGAATGCGTTGTTAAATTTATTGATTACATCACTACGGAAAATAAAATACTTTGATCCAATCTATGATGACATATAATTGACAAGGGTACTTCGTAATTTTAATTGTTAACATTATGTATCCATGCATTCCGCAATTTATAAAAAAAAAGAAAAACAAAAACAAAAATACTGACACACACCAAAAGGCCAACCCATTTTGCAGATCAATTTTTGCTACTTTGTGAATATTCACTGAATAAAAATAAAAATAACAAGTAATATGATTCTAAAATGAATGTCTTTATGATTTATGTAAAGAATGTTGCATCGAAAAGTCGAAACTATAAGTATTATAATTCTAAAATGAATGCCTTAGGCTTCATTTAAGCATGTCGCATCCGAATCTTATTGTGGGATGGGGTAACCACGATAGATGTAAAAACTTTTACTGGGGTCGCGATAAAAGAATTTTACAAAATATTAGCTATTGGGTGAAATGAAGAAATTTACCCAATTTCTCATACTCCAGTATAGAATTTCCGATCTTACATGGCGGCACATGAACAAAAACTAGACATATGAGCAAATGTTGATTCATTTGAGGCCAGACTTGTGTTTCTAAGTGAAACCCAAGCCCACAACAACAAGAAGAGCTAGAGTGCGGTAATCTTTCATATTTGAAATCAATCCACTAGTTTCGATCTCCCACATGGATCATAGTGCTAGTTTTAAGGGGATAAAGCAAATTCAACCTCACTCTTGCTTTTCCTATTTGCCGTGAACTATTGTTTCTAGCTTCAATTCTAACTTCCTCTATCTCTCCCAGTTTTGTAGCAATTAGCCGAATACAATCCTCCGCCAGAGCAGCACGTGGAAGCCCCACAAGATGCACCCAAAAGGAGCAATATATGAATTTGTAACAGTGTTCAGGAACGGTAGGGTCACCTTCCTGTAAAACTAATAAATTGCTTGCAAACGACTAGGGGCCTATATGTAGTACTATTTTCTGCTCTTCCTCCGATTTAAATATGAAAACAAAGAAACCCAGTTCTATCACCTCACATTTGACATCTTCTAATTTCCAAGCCTTCTTCATTGTAGCCCAGAAAGCTTGAAAATTGACATTGGGTTTTGAGAATAATTTCCCATACAATAGAAACTCATCAGCCTGTTTGTGTAACTTAGGGAGATTGGCGTTCAGCTTCGTGACATCATCCGCGGTCCATAAGTCCCCCATTCGTTTGCAGAGCGCCAGCAATCTGAGTTGGTTTTCGTGGCTGCCCTCCATGGATGAAGAGAGGCTTGCACGAGTTCAAAATTTTACTCGGTGAAACTGAGGTTGGGTTGTCGGGGAAAATTAGGGGTTAGGTGGGGAGGATGGGTTGTGTAAGGAATGAAGGGAGCTCTGTACATTGCAGGAAACTATTTCTAAAGTAGCGGGACTCAATGGATTTCCTCCATTTAGGGTTTCGGCACTAACTTTCAGTTTGCGGAAACAGCCATACTAGGGTTTCAGAAAATCAATTTGTTCATTGTTAGGGCTCAAGGAGAGAAAATGGGTTCTGGTTAATCAGGTGGAAAGGCTATGTAAATAGCCATTTTCGTACAAGCTATGTAAATAGCCATTTTCGTACAAGCAAGAAAGGCCGTCTGGGGAATTATTAGACAGGGAAGCTATCACCGGAAGGGATATGGAAGAAACTCACCTTTGGCGAGAGAGGAAGCCCACCGGCGGGCAGAGGAAGCGTCAGAACCGACCTTGATCGCAATATCGTGAAGCATGTGACAAGATGTAACCATAGTTTGTCAAAGCATTGGCTATAGAGTTTTATGATATTCTTTGTGGTTAAGTATTTATAATAGACAGAATAAGAAAATAAATTGGACATTAAATTTACATAGTTCGGTTGAGCTGACTTATAACTACGGGAAGACTAGTAAAGAATTTTACTATAGATATACAACAAAAATAACAACCATACTTGAATCACTTAAACACTTTTAATGTTTCTTAGCCCCCAATTGCATTAGTTCCACAATTTTTTACGAAATAATGTCTTGATCTCATGAAGAATTACACAATCTCAATACAAAATATATTTTCGCTAGAACACGGTGTAATTGAAGAGAAGCCTTGCCACTTTGCCCTCGCAGCACGGCACACCCCTACGCACGTCAACAACAGCCCGCACCCACGAATGAAGATTGTACTATAATATACAAAAACGCAAAATGGAGTAACTGACTTCAATCATGGGAACTTATATTCCATGTGCAGAAGCCAAGTCCGGTCAATCGTGGAAACGTATATTCCATTACACTAATTGTTCTTTTGAATAAAAGCTCTTTTTCCGGAAACACTGAAGGAAAAGGAAGCTTTTGGCAAGAAAAAGAAAGTCTCGTTCCATTTGGTAAGAAAAATCCAGAAAAAAATGATATAAATAATTCATATATTTTGGCCTAATATGAAATATCTTTTTCAGATTTTTAATTTGTTTAATATAAACTTTGAATTATTAGTGAATATTCAATTTAGTCCCTAAACTATAAAGGTGGGCATTGTTTCAAGTAGAATCGGGAACTAGTCCAGTTCGAGGTTCCAATACATCTCAATCCGCTTGGTGGTTCTATTTTTTAGGAACCGAAACTCAAACCGAGAATCAAGGAACCATGACTCGTGAGTGAGGTGGTGGTTTGCTCACTCTCCTTTTTAGGCTATTCTTCTTTTTTGAAATATCCTCTTTAGCCCGTGCTTTTAAAAAATCACCGCTTAACTTGATTATGAAGAGATCAATAGTGTTTCAAAGCTTGTTCGGATGCATTTATTGAGCATTTCCAGAAAGAAAGTTTTCATTTTCGATGCTCGATCATATAGTGTTATACATCACAAGCCAAGTTTGATGTACCGAAGTTCGCAATGCTTTCTCTATTTAAAACCCTTTTTGTATCATACCAAAAAAAAAAAAAAAAAAAACCTTAGGTACATTAATAAGCGACAATCTCGCGACATTCAAATAATTCATGTTTAATATGGTGTTTCAAATTAAGGGTTCATTTGTTTGAAGGGAAATTGTTTTTCGACATTTG
Organism: Eucalyptus marginata; assembly: GCA_014182565.1. Lineage (NCBI taxonomy): Eukaryota > Viridiplantae > Streptophyta > Magnoliopsida > Myrtales > Myrtaceae > Eucalyptus > Eucalyptus marginata. The sequence continues at coordinate 16,538,829 of CM024595.1, read as the reverse complement.
GATGTTTGAATGACGGAAAGCGAATTGTTCTACCAAAAATGTTTTTCATGAATTGAAAAATATAAGTTTAGATTTTATGTTACGTGTTTTGAAATTTTTATTATTTATTTTATTTTGTTCATCTTTTACAAATTATTGCTATTGAAAAATGAGAAATTTTCATTTTTGTTGTTGCATTTGCTTTCATTTTGATTAACTAAAAGAAAAAAGAAAAAACTTGTTAGATCACAAAACCAACCCTAAAACCTGTGATAGGGTTAGATTTTAGGTTCTAAGGCATATATGATAAGTTCTAAATTCCACAAAATGAGAAAATTATAAGGAATATGGAACCGCTTACCCTTACTAGACTATATGAAGATATTAACTATTATCCTTCCATTAATTAAAGTTAACAAAATCATGGATCACTGGAGTAAGATATTTATAATGGACATGTTAATGCCCTAATTTTTTTTTTTTCGTTTTTAAACTAGTAAATAAAAAAAAAAAAAAAAAAAGACATATTGACTCATCTTTTTTAAAAATAAAACTCAGCATATGATAAATCATGTTATCAAATAAGGTTTGACTTGTTGTCTAAGTAAGCTAAATGACTATTTTGAATGTTTATCGATAATTCATTGATCATATTGAATAAATTTAAAATTTAAAGATGATATTATATATTGAGTAAAAATTTAGAAATTATTAGCGTCATTCTCTTCAAAAATTGGGAAGGTTTCTCTAGGTCCCAACTTTCTTGCTGCAGCATCGACGCACGATCTTGAGGATCGACGGGACATAATTTGTGAACGAGACAAAAGGCATGGCTTGGCAAATTGAGAAGGCCAATGCCTAGTCTACGTTATGGTCGCCTCTCATTGGCCACCACAATGGAAGATGCTGGGGACACCGATCTGGTGACTATCTCCCCTACTCAATAAGGGCAATGAAATGGCCAAAAGAATTTATAAACAACAAAATAATAACAACAATAATAGCAATCTAGGGCATGAAGGAGCACATTTAAAATAGTTTTCCAAGGGCAAAAGGGCACCACTTTAAGCAATGACATGTATAAATGGGATCTTTATCAGACAGGAAAGGGAAAAAAAATGGGTGGGTGCAATGTTTGAGAAGGAACTTGTGTCTTGACGTGATATCATATTTGTTAAATATTGATTGTTGCAGGTGGATGTTGTTGTCGCGGTGATTGTTTTTCCAGACGGAGGTGCTGTGATTCTCAATGCATGGATTGTAAGAAGGGGAAATATATAATGTACGTATTTGGAAAAGTAGACAAACTTTCGAGCGAGCTCCCGCTAATTTTCTCAAACATTGCACCCACCCATTTTTATACTCGAACTGACAAATTATTAGTGTATATGGTCCATTCTCGATGACTTCCATAGATTATAATCCATGCATGGATTGTACGAAGATTTTCATCCTATATTTTTAGTAGATATAGTTAGATCCAACATGCATTTGTAGTCTAGAAATGGATTGTCTTCACTTAAGGATGCTCCTATGATGTGAGCCATAATGATCTTTTTTCTCTTGAAAAATAACACTTCAAAAATTTCGAGTAACATGCTCTTGTACCAATTGAAATGGCTAAAGCAACAACCAAAAAAGGGAAGTTGGTTGTTTTAAGAAAACTAAAACTCTTTAATGAAATATATGGAAATGTGCTTTTGTGTAAGGAGATTAATTATGCAGATGTAGTATCTTCTATTAGACATTTATTAAAAGAATTAAAGAGATCGAAGACATTACAAGACAAATTCCTAGTGGCTTAACCTTCCACTTGGCATACTTTACTCTCTCAAATCTAATAGCCATGAACAATACTCGAATCCATTAAGTAATCGCAAAGATTTTACAATTTGTAGATGGCTTCCACTACAAGAAACTTAGAAGACAATTCTACGATCGCAAGCACCCATACAACCCTACAATCCCCTCTCCTCTCGCATAGAATTACAATCTGAAGACAAACGTTGCACAATCAAAGGCTAAAGTGTATGTTGCGACCAGCGAGAATGCAAGTTCGGAATTTCCAAACATCTTCAAAGTTACCTTTGATCCGTTTATAAAAGGCCTTTTGTTTGAGGTGAAATAAGCATATTTTTCAACGTGCTGGAGGGGTGCACGTTTTCTTGTTGATAGAACGCCGGATTAGTCAAATGTGCTGGTGGCGTGGTGGGTCCCCCGCCCGACACGTTTGTCGATTATGGACTGTCTAACTAAGCAATTCAATCATCTAGAAAAAGTAGCGGGAGCTCGCTCGAAAGCTTGTCTACTTTTCCAAATACGTACATTATATATTTCCCCTTCTTTGTTCGCATTTTCTTCATCATTTCGCAAAGGGGCAAGCCGATGATGTCACTGTTTATAATAGCATCACTTCGTTTATGTGTGCGTGCGCACACACATTGAGCGAGAGAGGGCAATGGCGATACGGTAACGAGGGGGACCACGACGTGATTTCGAGAAGCATATGGACTAGGGTGAGTGGGGAAAGAGAGAGAAGGTCCCTTTCGATCAAATAATGCCATATGACTAGTATTCTTAATGGAAAAGTTATCGAAATTTGAATGGATTTTGATTTATTTCTAATTTGTTTGTTTGGAGGAAAATACTAACTTATTAAAATTGATATATAAAAATTGATTTATTGATTGTTGGAATATAATACGCGGAAACAATATGATCTTGCAATTTACGTTAACACAAAATCACCAGAAAAATAAACGAGAAATAATAAGGACACAAGAAATTTACGTGATTCAGTTCGAGTATCGGTACCTACGTCTACGGGGAGAGTTAATAGCAAATAATCCACTATAATTGGAGAACCAGAATTTATAATTGCTCACACGCTCGAGTGTTTCCCACATCTACATGTAATCCCAAACCCAAAATGTTTATAAATAAACAATTCAATTGGACATAATTCACGGCACAAAATCACCGCGTGTTCAAGCTCAAACAAACGCTCTACATACGCTAAAATCAAGAACTCCAGCGTTTGTCTTTGATCCGTGTACGTAAGTCTTCATGTTCCTTTTCCAGGCCTCGCATGGCTTCAAGGATTTGCGGCTTTAGAAATCTCGCGGATGTGGAAGTGCAGAGGAGACCACTTTCTTTCTTTGGTAGCTTTTATATTGTGTGTGGGCCCCACTAAGGTAACATCTTTCAGCTTATGCAGGCTAAAGAAGAAACTTTGCTCCCTTTTTTTATTCTATTTTATTTCCTCTTTTGTAATTTTTCATGAAGTCCAATGAAATCTCCTTCCGTTAACTGAGGACATCCAAGATCCAAAAAAGAATTTTGAATTTCTTTTTTTATGCGTAATTTTAAATATTATTTTTATCAGAAAAATATATTCATGATCAAATAATAAAATTTTTATCTAAACGAATTGCGTTTTGCAAATGCTCAAACTCAATATATAATTTAACATTGATCAATATATTTTGTTCATTAACATTACTATACATCTCATGATTAAATCAATTGTGTAAAAATAATCGCAGCAAGTCTACGAGCGTGCTTAGTTTAGTGAATTAAGCCTTTCTGGAAATCTAGCCATATGTTTGACAAAATAAGGAGCCAATCGGGAGAGGGCGATGCGGGGAACCTCAGAGCATCCACCGACCAAAAAAAATAAAAATGGCAAGTGTACGTCCCTTTCGATCGTGGTCCTGGCTCCCTTCCCCAAAGATCCTTTCAAGTTGGACAAGCACATTTTGGTTTTATCGGGATTGGAATTTACTTTTAAGATGATTTATTCATCCTCTTACCCGGGACCCAGCCCGACCCCCGCCCGCCCGTCACATCGTCGTTGGTGGAACCCCCCATCTATCAAGGAGAGTCTCCTCAAACGGTCTGCACGTTTTCTTCCTTACTTTTCCAAATATTATTATTATTATATAAAATGTATTTTCCCCCTAGTCTTGCTGGTGGCCGATGAGCTCAGGGCGACCTCGCTGGGGGCTGATGAGGCTCCGACGAGGTTGTTGGGTCTCGTCTGGCCGATCGCCGGCCATTGCCGGGTCGGTGAAGTAGGGAAGAAGAAATGAAGAGAAAACGAAAGAAAAAAAAAAAAAGGAAGAAAAGAAAAAAAAAGCTTATTTCTTTAAGTTGTTTTCGGGAACAATAAACGATTTTTTTTTTTGTTCTAAATCTATTCTTAAACAAAAAAAATTACCAAACGCGTTTCTGTTCAATTTTTGTTTTGGGAAACAAAAGAACATAAATGGATGTTTTCGAAACGTTACCAAACGTAACCTAAAATACCATTGTCACTTCAAAACATCCAGCCATTTTGTTTGGCGAATGGAAATACGGACAAAAATAGCTTCTGTTTGTGGGGGCCAAATTGGGGTTTAATTCTTCGAGGAGAAGATTCCCAGAGAAATAGCTTCTGTTTGTGGGCAAAATCAGCATGCTTCTCAGCGCGCTGTTGGGTCACCTTGCTTCGAAGTTCGAAGTTCAAAGTTCAAACCCACGCTTCTCCGCCCATTCACATTTCTCGTCAATCAGGATTCCCGGAAAAATAGAATTCTGTGGCCTCAGTTTATCCCCCATTAAAGTAAGGAGATTAAAATATTAACGTTGCTCAGCTGCTTCTTCGACAAGACGACATCCTTCGACATCCTGCTTCGGACTTCTCCCTCCTAAACCCACCTGCATGCGGTCCGATCAACACTGCGAAATTAAGTATTTTAATGCCCTTCCTCAAAATTAAGTGTTTTTAAAAGGGAACAAAAGCAGTCTATCATACCTCCTCTCCTTCTCCTAGATTTCTCTCCTCTGCTGATCTTCAACCCCATCTCCTCGCCTCTTCACCTTTATCATTTTACATTATTTGAAGCGAATGGATCTTTCCACCCACCTCCAGCTCTTTAAATACCAGTACTCCATACTTCCTTTTCATCGTTCTCTCCTTCTTTGTCTCTCTATACCGCGCACTCTCCTCCCTGCAATAGACAACAGTTGTGTCTCATTCTCCAGTTCAATCTCCACGAAGGTAGGATCCTTGCGTCGCTCGCATTCCTCCATTTTTTTCAGACTAGGTAGCTGGGTGAGTTACACTGGGTTACTTACCTGTAGTTGATGTTTTTTTTCGATGATCCAGAGAAATGGCGTCCCACGTCGTCGGATATCCTCGCATGGGCTCCAGGAGGGAGCTCAAGTTCGCCCTGGAATTGTTCTGGGACGGAAAGAGCAGTGCGGAGGACTTGCAGGAAGTCGCGGCTGATCTCAGGTCATCCACCTGGAAGCAGATGGATGCTGCCGGCATCAAGTACATTCCCAGCAACACCTTCTCACACTATGATCAGGTGCTCGACAGCACCGCGATGCTCGGTGCTGTTCCCGCTAGGTATGGCTGGGCTAGCAGCGAGATCGGATTCGATGTTTACTTCTCGATGGCCAGAGGAAACGCCTCCGTCCCTGCGATGGAAATGGCCAAGTGGTTTGACACCAACTAGTAAGTGATGGTGGTTCTCAGACAAGTATAAGTAAGGAGAAAATATTGGCTGGGTCTTACACTCCACGTAGGCGTAGGGTAAGACCATTCAGCGATCGACACGTGGCTCCACGTAGGCGACGGCGTCGAGGTTTAAAATTTGCGCGCGCCGCTCCCGGGGCCCACCACTCGACGCTCTCTCTCCTCTCGCTCTCCTCTCGCGACCTGTCGACTCGTCCTCTCTCTCCTCTCTCTCTCTCTCTCTTCCCCCGTTCTCCCCGTTCTCCGTTCCGTTTTGCGGGAGAACAAAAGTCGCAGTGTGCTTCTCTCCGAATGCTCTTCCCCCTCCTCTCTCTCTCTCCTCCGCTGGCCCTGCCTCCGCGACGCCGACGCCGACGCCCTTTCCACCTCCGCCGACGCCTCTGCTCTCTCTCTCCGCCGGTTGCCCGCGACGCCGACGCCGACGCCTCTCCTCCGTTGGTTGCCCGCGACCTTTCCACCTCCGCCGACGCCTCTCGCTCTCTCTCCTCTCGCCGGTTGCCCGCGACGCCGACGCGCTCTCTCTCTCCTCCGCTGGTTGCCCGCGACGCCGACGCCGACGCCCTCCGCCTCCGCCTTCGCCCCGACTCTTCGCCTCCGCCGTCGCCGACGCCCTTCGCCTCCCTCTCGCGACCTCTCGCTCGCTCTCTCCCTCTTTCCTCTCGCGGAGCGCCCTTGCCGGCAACCCCGACGCCGACGAACCCCGCTCGCGTTTTGGCCTCCCTCTCCGCGAACGAAGGTCGCTCGCTCGCTCTCTCTCCTCTCTCTTTCCTCCACGAAGCGCCCCCGCTCCTGAACCCGGACGCCGCCGACGCCGTCGCCTCTCGCCGTCGCCTTCCCAAGCCCCACCGATAGGCACCCCATTGGTGACTCCCGTACGTCCCAAGGTTCCCTGTTTTTTTTTTTTTTTTTTGGATTCCACTTAGTAGAATTCATGTTAAGGTTTATAGTTGGATAAGGATGGAGCACATTTGCATTAGGATTTTCTACACCTCCATGGTAAACATGCTCTTGTATGGGTAGAATGTTATGGGTAGAATGTTAGAAAGATATGCTGATAATTGTTATCGCCTCTTAGTTTTCTTAAGGTCTCGTATATAGTTTAATATGCTGTTATGCCTTGCAGAAAATGGAGATACTTCCAGTCAATGATCTGGATAAAGCATTACACGAATTTGTCAATAAGGATGATAAAACGGCATTTTATTCTTGCGTGCAACTAAATCTTGAAGAAACTCGTGTAAGTATCATACCCTGCTTTTGTTGTTGCGGAGGCATCACTCTTAAGCTGTCAGTTCCTCATGCTATAGTGTGAATGTTATGTTTCGTTATGCTTCGTGTTGATACTTTTTGTTTATGAACATGTGCAGAACAAAATTGCTAGGGATTCCGACACCTTGAAATGCGAGGAGGAGGATCTAATTCTTAAAGACGGCGAGTGTTTGGAGGCAAGAAGTTATCTATTGAGACTTGTTATCCTTATAATGTGGTGAATTTAGTCTCATCCAACCATTTAATGTGTGGAGTTCTTCCAAATTTTTGGGGGCTTTAGCTCATTTGCTTCAATCAGTAGTCAGCTTTAACTTTCTGCTATGATTGTGGTTGTTATTAGAGTAAAGCAGGAATTTCTTGTATATCTTATTGTAAGGTCTTTCCAAAGATTTACTGAAGGGCATTTCAATGAGAGAAACTAGGAGCTTGGATACGCCTCGAGCATTATTTTTGCCTGTTGGTTTTAATTCCCGTTGACGATAGGCTGAAGTTCTTTTTAACTCATCTTCTTCCCCGCCAAGTGCTGCCTAAAGTAAAGATTGATGCTTAATTGACTTTTTTCTTTATATTCGGAACGCGTTAAGGAACGTTCGTACATCCCAGTGACACTCCACATGGAACATCCAGTGCACCTTCTGTGGAGGTAAATCTAGCTGTAGCGCTGATTATCCTTCTTGGATTCTTATGAGTTTCTCTGTGAAGCCATTAATTGCTAAATTTTTCATGTTAAATTCTGCCCAGGCTGCTAGAAATAGGAGTGCTGCAGGAATAGGAAGCACAGTTTCTTTTAGCGATGATGAGGACACAGCAGAGATACTCGGCTCAAACTCGCCACCGAGGCCGGAAAGGATCATTGGGAGTTTCTAGATCCTCCCGTGCTACTTCAAATCTAGGAAGAGGGAAAACTTCTACAAGAGGAAGGGGCAAGGGAAGAGGATCTGCTAATTTGAAGCAAACTACTCTTGATTCAGCTTTGGTATCTCGCCGTCATGAAAGGTTAGTAGCGGATGTAGTCATGAACTCGAGCGTACGGATTAAAGTTGTCAAACTCCAATGTCCCATATCCCGAATCACCTAGCTAAAGATTATTTGCATCCTCAAGTGATCTGGCTTTGCAATTGAAGTGCTTTAGGGAAATAATCAGCATTAGCGTCTGGCATAATATGTGGATACGGTAGGCTCTCTAATAGTGATGATTTGTCTGCATGGATTAAATTAAGTGATGGTATTTTCAAATGGCAATCTGGATAGTCATTTGTTAAGATCATTAAATTGAATGTGCAGAGCTTTTGTACTCAGAGAACTTGGATAGAGTGCAATGTAGTAATCTGTGGACAAACTAATACCTGGAAAAGTGCCAACATTATAGCATATAAGTTATAGCTCGCTCACTGTGTGTGTATGTGTATGATGACCAGCTTCCTATGGCTTAAATTAAGCCTTTGAAAGAACAAGGATGTGAAATCGACCGATGTCCGTAAGCATCCGTATTGAGTCTGCAGTACCCCCAAAACTTCTTGTTTACATGGGTTTTTAACTTTAAATGATGGTATGCCTTTCTTGCTGCCAGTGGTTTATAAAGCCATGTATATGGAAGATCTTTGTCTTGTGTGCAAATAGTAGATGAATTATACTAGCTCTCGGTGTTCTACTTATTGAATCTGCAGTCCTCTATATCGGTACTTGGGATATTTCTGTCTTTTTTTTTTTTTCCCCAGTACAAAGACACCTCTCGCAGGGGGCTGCAAAAATGCTGCCGAAGTATTCTTGATGATGAGGACGATTTAAATTCTGCCTCTAGTGAAGAAACAGGAAGATATGTGAGCAAGGATCCTGAGGAAAGCTCAATAAGAAAGAATGCCTTTTCTCCCTATAAATAGATTCTTCCATTGGGTCAGCATATGGTTTCCCACAATCGGGCAACCATGAAAATCTTTATGTTTGCTTTACCTTGTTGAGTTTATGTATATTTGATCTTAACGAGTTACCAATTCCAAATTAATGCCTGTTTGAATGTAAATATTGTCTTGTTCCAACTAGGGCCATTTCATATCAACTGATCTTAAAAACATGTGACTATGGTGGGCTTATTCAGTCTTTAGATTGGAATTTCCTTTTGTTGGTCTGACCGTGCCTTGTAGCAAAGTTGCGGGGTCTTTTTTGGCCAATTATCATTCCCTCATGTTAACTATGAATTTCCTCATAATTATTGTCTCCAAAGGGAAGTGATGAGAATCTGCACAGAAAAGGACGCAAAAGAGCTGCTCCACGGGGAAGGGGTAGAGGTACAGGAGCATCTTCCAAGCGTGGCAGAAAAACTGACAATTCTTCAATTCACAAACTGCTCTTGAGCAATAATGACAACGATGATGATGAAGATGATGTGGGAAAGAGACCAAATAAGTCGCAAACCAGGGTAAGTAGTTCTCATGGTCTTGAGAGTGATTTATTCTCTTCCCATAATCTATATGTGCTATGAAGTCTACCCTCTGCTTTTGAAGATGAATGTCCTAAGCGTTGAAGTCTTTTGCTTATTGTTTGCTTATAAGGCTTAATAATCAGACTCATAATTGCTGATTGACGAAATTGTGTAAAACGCTGAGCAATTCTCTGCCGAAATCAATTTCATCTTCATTGTTGACTTAGAAAAGAGACTCATATTAGTTAAATAGCTGAAGTACTTCATTCTCTATAGCTTTGTCTTCTTATTCAAAAAAATGATGAAACTTGTACATTGTATGTCCTAGATGCCCATGAGGCTGTCATTAGCAGCATGCCAAGTGATTTCATATTTTAATGGCATGTCCTTTCCAATCTCTCACTATATGGAGATACATAAATGAATGAAGAACCTGATTCATGTGACGCTTTTGTAACTACAGTTTTTTTCCATAGATAGATATAAGTACGGCTGAAAATGTTTCACTCATTAAGCTCCATTGTCTCCCTATATGATGCATCTAAAACTACAGTTGAAATTCTATGTTCGTCTCTTTATCTCGAATGGACCTCATTAAGGTGGATAAGATGGAGAGCCTGTTTGCAATGTCAATGCTTTACGGTTGAACCGACAGCTCTGTTTTCGGTTCCTAGGTAACGAGAAACTACGGTGCATTGAGAAGATGAGATACTATGGTTCCATGCCTTGTCACCAGTGCCTTTCGCATGTTGCGTCCATACCATGGCCAGAGGCAGTGCATTTATTAAACTTTGACCTGTATTGCTTCTTGATTGAGGACCGTGCTCTTGCTACGGTTAAGGGGATGCCAGAGTCGCTCCTGTTTTCACGGGATTATCTCTTATGGCTATAGGGCGGAATCCCCATTTATGAGTTTCTTGAGTAATGTATGCTATTGGCAATGATAGGCTATGTAAATTTTGAGAGCGTACATGGCTTATGCGGAAGGTTCATCTTGCAATGGTATCTATCGTGCTCGTTGCTTGGACTTGGCTCTTTCCATCATCATGTGTGCATTGAGAAATCTAGTTGTGTTTAGTATGGTTAATGCGAATTGCTAATACTCATATGGGCATATGCTGAGATGTTGAATACTCATTTCGCAAGTTTTAACGGAGGATTCGGCGTTGAAATGGTAAAATATTCTAAAGACCATCCTTCCGCTCAAAACTTTCCGAGTTGTTGGTCGACTGCCCTATATGTAAAATTGGCATTTATTTGCCATCAAGCATTTATGTGTGCGTTATAATTGTGTATTAATATATTTTTTTGAACATTCAAATCTAATTTCTTCATTTTGACTTAGGAGTGTATGTCAAAGCTTAAATTCTAAGTCTGATTATGATTCAATGCGACATTTGTCCATCATTACGACATCATACTATCAAGTAATCAACGACTAAATTGCGGAGAATGATCGATAAATCCGTGATGTCCTACTCCTTTGGCACTTGAGTTCACTACTAAAGATAAGAATTAGATCCAAATATGATATGAATGTGGAAAAAATGACCACCGCTCATCTTTTCATGCCCTGCAGCTTCACTACTAATTCACATCTTGGTGCTACTCATCAGCATTGTTTAAGTAGACATTGGTATGAAAACTTTCTAACGAAAAATAAGTATTGGTGGACATTGTTATATGAAACTCCATAATCATTGACAAATAAATATTCACAATACATTTTATAAAATTAATTTATTAAAATACGAAATATTATCATCAAATGACTAAATAAGTAAACACTTTCAAGCATCAAATAGATTTTTAAGTCCTCCTTGTTCTCTGCAATCTCATTGAACATCTCAACGCTTTTACTTCTTGACAAGATTTTTCCCGATGACCTTCGAATCTTGTTCTCATGTTTGCAGATCTCACGAGAAATGTTGAGGGGCAAGTCATCGAATCGACAACTCCTTTCACGAATCCAAGATACTGGAATGAGCTCCTTGCGCTTGTCCATAATGAAAACCCTCCTAACATAGAGCTTGATGTTGTTCATCTTCTTGCGAGTATCGAAGAGGTCGAACGGAGCACGTTTTGGGACGAACAAAATAGCCTTGAATTCAAGCTGCCCCTCAACAGAAGTGCTTCACGGCAAGATGGTCTTCCCAATCATTGGTCAAGCTCTTGTAGAAGGAAGCATACTCCTCCTTGGTGATCTCCTCTGGCTTTCACAGCCAAATGGGTTCCAGTTGTTGATGAGCTGCCACTCATGAGAAACCTCCTTAATCTTCTTCTTCTTGGACTTCTTTTCTTCCTTCTCCTCATTGACGTCCTCAACATCTCCTTCCTCTTCCTTCTTGGGCTCATCGTCCTCATCATCACTGATCTCTTTCTCGGTTGTCTTCTCAATCCATAGATAGATGGGGTAGCTAATGAACTCGGAGTGCTTCTTCACAAGGTCCTTAATCCTTCTTTCTTCCAGGTACTCCAGCTGAGGAAAACAGAGACGTGACGCTATTAGCATCATGTATCATCCAAAACCATAGTAAATCTTCTCCACCAATTCATAAAAGCAACCATAAATGAAAGAGGGTGATCTAGGTCCCTCTGCCGAGTTGCTCCCCACTCAAATCTCTCGTAACGGTGAAGGAACCACCGGCCTGGGACTCCCAGATGTACTGCTCATCATCATTGTGCTTAGTAGTCACAATGACTTTCTCAGCCACCAAATAAGCAGAGTAGAAACCGACACCAAATTGACCGATCATGCTCACATCAGCTCCCGCCTGCAATGCCTCCATGAATTCTTTCGTCCCCGACCTCGCAATCGTACCCAGGTTGTTCACAAGATCTGTCCAATTCATCTCAGACGTTAATATCTACCAACAAAGTGTCACAACTTAAATGAACTCGCGTAATGAGTTACCATTATCGCGTAGGAACATAGCCATAGCCAAAAGACGCAAGCAAGAAAATTGATCAATCTCTCGTCCCAATTACATTACCTCGCTTTAGTCATGCCAACGCCACTTGTCAATGATCGAAAGGGTCTTGTTGGCCTTGTCCTAACACCAGCCTAATGAACAGCTCGGGCTGCGCATCGAGCTTGCTCTTGTCCGTGAGGCTCTCATATCTAATCTTATCCAACGCCTAAAGCACACACAAACCGATCACGATCGAATCAATATATCACCTTCGAGATCACAATATCGCATTTCGATCACGATTATTTCTCAAAATGCCTAAGAAAGAGCCATCCAATCAACTCAAAATGACACTCTTAACTCTTCACCAGGCATCGAACAACTTCTTCAAGCAAACATAAATCTCTCTTATCTTCAAGCCTGCAAGCCATTACTAACACCTAACAGACAAAAGACATTGAACAAGGCAACCTAGTACTTCAAAGCGAGGTGGAGGAGACGTACATCGAAGGAGTTGCCGATGAGCTCGCGGAGGAAGATCTCCTTGTTGCTTTGTAGAAGGTGTTGATGATCGTGCTCGGGAGCTGGTTTATATCTCGCCCGGAATGCGAACGTCTCCGCTTCCGCCATTTTTTAATCAACCTTGGATACACAGGAGTAACGTGGTTTCCACAAAGATCGGTGGAAAGCGGGGACGAGTTTTGTAGTTATAGTTTCTGCCCCTAAAAAGGTATATTACCCCACCAGATTAAGGAAAAGGATCACTCTCTCCATTGACCCACTTTCCTCAAAGTCACGTTCAGAAAATTGTGCGGTTTCCATGTTCACTCCCATGGCTGCAAATACTATAGCAAAATTGTCCTCTTCGTCATCCTACATAAATTTGCAGCACATCTTCAGAAATGATATTGAAAGAGAGTGTTTGGAATATTAGAGCAAGATGAAGACTTAGAACATTGATAAAGAAAAGAAACAAATAAAATAAGATCAGGAATCTTCACAAAGAATGCATTTAGCAATTGAGAAGTCTAGCGGATAATAGCAGGAAAATTCCGTGAAACTAATGGTAGTTCATTAAATTATCGAGGCAACAAAACTCTGCTCAAATCTGTGGACGTCGCCGATCGTCAACGACTCGCTTGCCGATTCCCACAATCCCAGAAGTCCTTGAGCTGGCAGCCATACAAAAGCTGTCTCTTCTCTGTGTGCTGAAGATGAAGAAAAAGGCAATGTTTGGAAGAGGGGAGACAAGAGATCAGTCTGATATCCAAATGAGGAAGCGGCCCCGCGTGTTATATAGAGGGATCGCAGAGAAGCTCGGAGAAAAGCCAACCGCCAAACTAGGTGGCCAGGTACACCTACCCAGTCCCCGTAGTACGGCTATGTATTCAATAGTACCGTCCGCTTTTCCTTTCCCTCGCCGCCGTCACTTTAACGGCGAACAAATGTGAAAAAAAAACTAAAAGACACGGATTCGATTTTCGGGGCTATTCATTTAAAAAGAATTACATGGTGAGTGATTTCTTCCGTTTTGAGAATATGGACGCGACCACCCAATATTTAAACAAAGTTTAGAAAAGCATAGTTTACCCCTTCAACAATCTGTGGATGTCCACCTTCAGGATTGGCAGCATTATTTTGATTTATACCCAAACCAGTAGCAGGTGTCCTTGCAACATCTTTGATGTCTCTGATTATTGACTTCAAAAGAGCAACATGTAGTTCGCCCAACAATCTTGAATCCTGCCATGAAGTAGAATGTGCAGATGGGCATAAAAATTAATAAAAGGAAATCTTATGAGAAACAAAGATATCCAATTAGAGGGAACATTGCTTACATAGTCGTGAAAAGCTTGACCTGGTAGAGTGCAAACGGATAATGCAACACCCATCGTCCCAACCATTTCGATGCACGCTTCGCCTCGCTGCAACATCCTTAAGTGAGAGCCCACTGCGGCTGCAGCCTCCAAATGCGACCTTATATTGACAAAAGAAAGCAAAGAATCATATCGGTATTCTTCACTTTCACTACTCATAAACGTAGGGCAAGAAGTGTGGAGTCTCTCAACAACAATGAACCATAGATATTGCCGATGCATGAAAACTTCAGAAGAATAATCAAAGGGATATCCTTCGACTTTCTTAATTAAAAATTCAAAACCTTTCTACAAATTGATTTGCCAAAACAGAGCTTCCTATGTTAAAGATCTATTACAACAAGAAAATACAAGAGTTTTTAAAGTTGACGTAGTCACTCGAATAGATGAAAGTGATAGTGGCAAAAATTAAGGATACAAGCGTGGACCATGAGAAGTGGGGAAGGACAAGATTCTTGTTTAGTGCCAAAAGGGACATTTAAAGCACAACCTTTCAGAGAGAAAGAGACCACAAACCTTGTGAACTAGAATAGTCCCTGCCAATCCTCTCCTCCCAACTATGCCTCAAGGGGGAGGTAGAGCACAATCATCTCCGACAATCACCATCTGCAATAAGGCATAACCTTTTGACACCAGTCTCCAGCATATGTTAAAATCACAATCACATCTAGAAGTAATTACAGGGGAAGTACCTCAACCATGTAACCTTCAGATGATTTAGCCAGCTCGGCAGACCAATCCAAAGTTCAAGCGATCAACTGTATAATTCTGCAAAAGGGAGATGTAATCCTTCTTCTGTTAGATCTTCTGTTTTGGACAAATGTCATAGCACAAGGAAATAAGTACTTGTGGTCTATGCGGCTGCTAGAACTGCATAAACTCCCGGAATTTCCGTGGCAATGAAAGTGCCGTTTACAAAATTTTTAGTTTTTCCCTTGTATACACAAGTTTACATGTATGCCAAAATACTCTATAAGGTGGTAGGATAAAGTAAAGGAAGTACCTTGACAATAAGTAGACACCCCATTGGACCAAGCATTACAGCTCGGATGCCCCGAAATATATACAATAGAGCAAAATGAATCTCATAGACAAGGAGACAAAACATAAAGCCTCACTGAAACTGAGCTGTTGGAGATGGGAATTTATTCTCACCTTCCTTAACTAACCAACACAAAACTAATCAAATATGAGATACCATTGTTACCTTAGCACTTAATGGCTTCACAGAGAAACTCATAAGAATCCAAGAAGGATAATCAGCGCTACAGCTAGATTTACCTCCACAGAAGGTGCACTGGATGTTCCATGTGGAGTGTCACTGGGATGTACAGAACGTTCCTTAACGCGTTCCTGAATATAAAGAAAAAAGTCAATTAAGCATCAATCTTTACTTTAGGCAGCACTTGGCAGGAAGAAGATGAGTTAAAAAGAACTTCAGCCTATCGTCAACGGGAATTAAAACCAACAAGCAAAAATAATGCTCGAGACTCGTATCCAAGCTCCTAGTTTCTCTCATTGAAATGCCCTTCAGAATCGCTGGAAAGACCTTACAATAAGATATACAAGAAATTCCTGCTTTACTCTAATAACAGCCACAATCATAGCAGAAAGTTAAAGCTTGACTACAGATTGAAGCAAATGAGCTAAAGCCCCCAAAAATTTGGAAGAACTCCACACATTAAATGGTTGGATGAGACTAAATTCACCACATTATAAGGATAACAAGTCTCAATAGATAACTTCTTGCCTCCAAACACTCGCCGTCTTTAAGAATTAGATCCTCCTCCTCGCATTTCAAGGTGTCGGAATCCCTAGCAATTTTGTTCTGCACATGTTCATAAACAAAAAAGTATCAACACAGAAGCATAACAGAAACATAACATTCACACTATAGCATGAGGAACTAACAGCTTAAGAGTGATGCCTCCGCAACAACAAAAGCAGGGTATGATACTTACACGAGTTTCTTCAAGATTTAGTTGCACGCAAGAATAAAATGCCGTTTTATCATCCTTATTGACAAATTCGTGTAATGCTTTATCCAGATCATTGACTGGAAGTATCTCCATTTTCTGCAAGGCATAACAGCATATTAAACTATATACGTACCTTAAGAAAACTAAGAGACCGATAACAATTATCAGCATATCTTTCTAACATTCTACCCATAACATTCTACCCATACAAGAGCATGTTTACCATGGAGGTGTAGAAAATCCTAATGCAAATGTGCTCCATCCTTATCCAACTATAAACCTTAACATGAATTCTACTAAGTGGAATCCAAAAAAAAAAAAAAAAAAAGGGAACCTTGGGACGTACGGGAGTCACCAATGGGGTGCCTATCGGTGGGGCTTGGGAGGGCGACGGCGAGAGGCGACGGCATCGGCGGCGTCCGGGTTCAGGAGCGGGGGCGCTTCGCGGAGGAAAGAGAGAGGGAGAGAGCGAGCAGAGCGACCTTCGTTCGCGGAGAGGGAGGCCAAAACGCGAGCGGGGTTCGTCGGCGTCGGGGTTGCCGGCAAGGGCGCTCCGCAGAGGAAAGAGGGAGAGAGTAGAGCGAGAGGTCGCGAGAGGGAGGCGAAGGGGCGTCGGCGACGGCGGAGGCGAAGAGTCGGGGGCGAGGCGGAGGCGGAGGGCGTCGGCGAAGGCGGGGCAACCAGCGGAGGAGAGAGAGCGTCGGCGTTGCGGGCAACCGGCAGAGGAGAGAGAGCAGAGGCGTCGGCGGAGGTGGAAAGGGCGTCGGCGTCGGCGTCGCGGGCAACCAGCGGAGGAGAGAGAGCAGAGGCATCGGCGGAGGTGGAAAGGGCGTCGGCGTCGGCGTCGCAGGCAACCAACGGAGGAGAGAGAGCAGAGGAGGGGAAGAGCATTCGGAGAGAAGCACTGCGACTTTTGTTCTCCCGCAAAACGGAACGGAGAACGGGGAGAACGGGGAAAGAGAGAGAGAGAGAGAGAGAGAGAGAGAGGAGAGGAGGACGAGTCGACAGGGCGCAGAGGAGAGCGAGAGGAGAGAGAGAGCGTCGAGTGGTGGGCCCCCGGGAGCGGCGCGCGCAAATTTTAAACCTCGACGCCGTCGCCTACGTGGAGCCACGTGTCGATCGCTGAATGGTCTTACCCTACGCCTACGTGGAGTGTAAGACCCAGCCAATATTTTCTCCCGGTTGCGTGGAATACCCTGACATGATCCAACATATTAGGATCGCGTGGGGTCCGGGGCGGTAAATAAATTAGGTAGGCTCGCGTCAGACTACCGGGTTTAGGCTCAGCATTTAATAAAAAAATCCGACAGTCTTTTTCCATGTTCCCCCCATGCACCTCTCTCTCCACCCTTCCCTTTCCCGTCTCACTCCTTTGCCGGCAGCCACCCTCGCAACGCCACCGGCACCCCACGTCCCACCTCCGATCTCGATGGCAACCGCCGAGGCCTCGGATCTGCCCGATCATTCACCTGACTGTCCCCTGTTCCAACTCCCAGCCACTGCAACGGCGGTCGTCGGCGCTCCTGCAGACCAGCTAAGGCCCCCGCTTGCCTCGCTAGACCTCGATCGTAGCTAAGCCCAGCCCTTGATCTCGTCGAGCTCCCCCCCGCCCCTGTCCTCATCGTCGACAGCGACGAGGAATTCTCACTTTTTGTTGGTTGTAGTTGACTCCTTATTGCTTGTATAACTTTATCAGCTCATCCGTTTTTGTTTCCCTTGCGCCTTTGCGTGATCTTAGCTTTACTTAAAGCTATCGGTTTTTGAATCTATTCACTACTTTCCAGCTTGGAGTAGACACTGTTCCGGTCCTTCTTGGCCCAGTGTCCTATCTGCTGCTATCCAAACCTGCAAAAGGTCTGGAGACGACCTTTTCTCCTCTCTCCCTCCTTGGAAAAATACTTCCCATCTACAAGTAAGACATTATTAAACTCTTCTCTAGCAGTTTTCATTTGCTCTAGTTTTGAATACTCTTCCTGACCAATGATCAACCATTCAGGGAAGTTGTCTCCGAACTTAAGGCAGCTGGTGCTTCATGGATTCAGTTTGATGAGCCCACCCTTGTATTGGATCTTGACTCTCACCAACTGCAAGCATTCACTGAAGCATACTCGGAACTAGAATCATGTCTTTCTAGCCTGAAAGTTCTTGTCCAAACCTATTTTGTTGATGTTCCTGCTAAGGCATATAAAGTTCTTACCTCCTTGAAGGGTGTCACTGGATTGGGATTTGATTTGGTCCGTGGAACCAAGACTCTTGATTTGATCAAGGGTGGATTCCCCACGGGCAAGTATCTCTTTGCTGGAGTCGTTGATGGGAGGAACATCTGGGCCAATGATCTTGCTAGATCGCTCAACACGCTCCTTGCCCTCGAGAGCATTGTGGGAAAAGGTATTACTTTCTGCATATGTTTCTTTTCCAAGTAGTGTGTTTTGATGATCTGTTTGTCATTTATCCTTAAGTTGATATCTGAAATTCCTCATCTATCTGCAGACAAACTTGTGGTCTCCACCTCCTGCTCTCTTTTGCACGTTCCTGTTGACCTAGTTAATGAGACCAAGTTGGATGAGGAAATCAAGTCATGGCTTGCATTTGCTTCTCAGAAGGTCCTTGAAGTCAATTCCTTGGCCAAGGCTTTGGCTGGACAAAAGGACGAGGTACGGTTTGTTATCTGTTAGGTAGTCTTAACAGTGGTGTTAATCCATATCGTTAGCTTATTTTCTAGGATTAGGTGCTTCCGAATTGTCATCAGCAGAAACCAATGTGGTTAACTTGTGGTGGGTCTCTTTAATTACTGGCTGTACAGAGGTACATACATATTGCAACGACTGGGAAAATACAATCACTAGGATGCAAAGTTCTTAATTTAAACTAGGCCTGTTAACTAGAACCTTTGGGGTGTTTGTCAAGCATGATTTCAACTTCCAAATATTGATTACTAATGTCGTGAGAGGGTATGTCAATGCTGACTGCCAATGGCTCTCTTTTCAGGCATTCTTCTCAGCTAATGCTGCTGCTCAGGCCTCAAGAAAGTCCTCTCCAAGAGTCACAAGCGAAGCTGTCCAAAAGGCTGTATGTTCCTCTGCTTAGTTACCCTTCATCTTTTATGCATTCCAAAAATACCGATTAAAATTAATTATTGGTGTCTTGAACTCTTGGTAATCTCGTCTCTCTCAGGCTGCTGCTTTGGGGGGCTCTGATCATCGCCGTGCCACAACTGTGAGTGCTAGATTTGATGCTCAGCAAAAGAAGCTTAATTTGGTCATGCCAGCGGCCACCATCGACTCCATCGCCAAGGAACTTAGAAGTCCACACTCTCAGTACAAGGCGAAAAAGTGAGTAAATTAGATCTTCCTTTTCTAATGAAACGATGTTGGATATGACATTGGCTGTAACTTTTTTTGTTATGAACCTCGTCATTCTCCTGACTGCACTTCATTATAGGATCTCTGAGGAAGAATGCATTAAAGCCATCAAGGAGGAAATTGACAAAGTTGTCAAGCTTCAAGAGGAGCTTGACATAGATGTCTTGGTTTATGGGGAGCCTGAGGTAAGTCTACTGTAATTAAGACAGATTATGTCAGATAGATAGATAGCATCTTATGAGCTATGTTTTCTTTCTTGAACATCTTGATCTGGATGTATCCAATGCAGAGGAACGATATGGTTGAATACTTTGGGGAGCAGTTGTCGGGTTTTGCCATCACCGTTAATGGGTGGGTGCAATCTTATGGATCTCGTTGCGTGAAACCACCCGTCATCTATGGTGATGTGAGCCGCCCCAAGCTACCGTATGTCTTTTGGTCCACCGCGGTCCAGAGCATGGCTACTGGCCCTATAAAGGGAATGCTTCCAGGGCCTGTCACCATTCTCAACAGGTCCTTTGTTCGAAATGACCAACCCAGGTATAGAAGAACGTGAACTTTATGTGTACATGGGATTGATCAAGCAACATAAACTTTATTTCTCCTTTCAAGACTAAAATAATGAATATTTGTTTCACAGGTCTGATACTTGCTATCAAATTGCCTTGGCCATCAAGGATGAAGTTGAAGATCTCGAGAAGGCAGGGATCAATGTTTTTCAGATCGATGAGCTAGCTTTGAGAGATGGTCTGCCACTAAGAAAGTCTGAGCAAGCTTCCTACTTGGATTGGGCTGTTCACTCTTTTAGAATCACTAGCTGTGGTGTCCAGGATACTACCCAGGTCCCTTCATAGTTCTCTTACTTGTCTTTCTTTCTTTTCCTTTTTTTATGTGGGAAGATCCGTTCCCCACGTATACTGATTTCACTCGGTGTCTGTTATTGATTGGCAGATCTGCACTCACACATACTGCTCCCAGTTCAACGACTTCCCCCTCTCAATCATCAACATGGATGTTGATGTCGTCACAATCGAGAACTGTCGCTCCGATGAGTCAGTTTTCCTTGAGGGAGTCAACTGTGGTGCCGGGATTGGCCCAGGTGTCTATGACATCCTATCTCCTAGAATACCATCAGCTGAACAGATTGCTGACAGTATCACCAAGAAGCTCACAAGAAACATATTGTCGTTTAACCTTGACTACAAATTCAAGACTCGTGAACACGCTGGGGTCAAACGTGCGCTCAAGAACATGGTTGCTGCTGTTGAGCTCCTCCGCACCGAACTTGCCCATGCTATGAAAGAAAAGTCTGAGTAACTCCCGGCTCAAAGGGAGAGTTTCATGGGATTGGACTTCAATGACCCAATCTACTACTTGATCCGCACCATCTATGCTCATTGTTAAGCAGTTCCGCTTTCCCATATTCTAGCTGCAATTCTCTATTATCTACTAGTGATTATATACAATAGGTTTACAAATTCCGAGACTATAGACATGACTACCGGGCAATTTTGTGCTCGTGTCAATCCATCATCTCTGTCTTTGAGTGATGTTTTGGCAAACCTTTGTTCTGTTAATAAATGACACTACTTAGCAAAATCTGCAATTATTTGCTATTGATGATGACTTTATCTATCGATTGTTGACTGGCGAAGGCTCTTGGCGATGATCTCCACACTACTTGCTGGCGATCACTTTATTGGCGCATTATCAACTTCCTTCACGTTACCGATGGTAATGTTCATTGATGATATCCGTTTTGACCAAACTTTACTTTCTTCAACTGAGCTCGCTACTCGTCAATTATGACCAAAATTCTGTCATCAGCGTCAACAAACACTAACAGATATTTGTGAAGATTTTACTAAAATTCTGTCATTAGCGTCAACAAACACTAACAGATATTTGTGAAGATTTTTCGGTCCTGAAAAGAAATTTCCGTCTTTTGGCGTGGAAGAGCAGAATTCTACATCAGGAAACTCTTATGCCACCAAGCCACCGTCGAATTAGGAACTTTTATTGGCTTTAAACTAAATTGTTGCGTCATATATGCATTAGATGACGACAACCCACCTTGTAAAAAGCCAAATAACTTTCTGCACACGTCCTCGTTTTGATCTCCTACTTTAGCTTGAAAATCAAAAATTCGTTATTGCTTCAGACTTCGAAAACGTCGAAGCTATCGCTATTATAAATATTTAATTACATAGTAATACTAGAAATTAATCAAACGACATCGACAGTTTTAACTCTTTGTAAAGCATGGTGGGCCTGATTTCACTTGTCTCCTCCGCAACAAATCCTACTCGAATCGTTCGTACATATCGATTCGACGACTTAACATGCTGGAGCCTACAAAAGCAAAGACGAGCGATAAGTTGAAAAAAACTCCTCCTTAGTTATCAAAGTAGAACTTAGGAAATTCGATGAACTTTAATTTAATTTGATTTTTTTGGTTGGGTATGGTGGTCGGGGGTGTATAGAGCGGGTTTTCGCAACTAATTCACCCTCCCGTGTGATTTTAAAGGTGCGGTACCCAATCTGTCCAGTGTATTTAGAAATTCAGTTCAACAAATGATGAACGTAAAACTATGTTATATGATATCATTGCCGTAAATTTGAATTAAAGAGAAAATTAAATTTTTAAGAAACAATACGTTTCACATGGGATCTCGTGGATGGAGATTCTTCACACATATGAAAAACAATTTTTGTCTCCTGCATTATGCATAGAATATTTAAAATAAGCTTCCGATTATTCACATTTTAAACTCTCATATGGTAAAAACATGTTCGAATGTTGGGTTGAGGATTCCATCGTGAATTATTGCGTATTGATTTACTCTTTAGCAACTATTTGTTTCTTTTCTTTTTCTTGAAATTTTTTATTATATCATTAGAATATTGACACGATTTTCATTAGAATTTTTTCTGTAAAAATTGTCACGCCAATCATAGCATTTCCAATTGCATTATTCATGGAAATTAGAAGACTACTGTCAAAGCCTTACCTTTGAATTATACATATATGGCGCTATGAAAAAGAATTCAACACCCAAATCTCTATATTTTTTTAGTCGTCTACTGTACTCATATTTTAATTTTAACTCTCACTTTCAAACTTTTGCCTCGCCTTTTTGTAGGACATGAGACTTGAAACTCAGATCTAAATACTAAATTCAAACCCCCCACCTATCCTTCTTATATAGGAAGGGTGGTCTTGGGGCAAAAAAAAAAAAAAAAAAAAAATCCATGATTTTACATTGATTCAAAAGCACCGTGAATACTTTTTCATAGGCATGACACAGATGGGAGAGAGGGAGATTAAACCTATGAATACTCTTTAAGGCTCGACACAAGCAAGTGATGTCGCTTTTTGGGGTTTTCGAGAAGGTTAAGCGGGTGAAAGCCACCTATTGAATACATGGGGCCACCACTTTGAATTTTAGACACACGGTATGATTTGCAAATCACTGGACCAACGTTCACGATACCATCATCCCTAAAAGGGATAATTTATGATCTCACAACCAGCGAGATAATTATGATTTGATACATAAGGAAGTGGGGTATCTTCAATCCTGAATTCTGCAAAATGGCAAACATTCCAATGCTTATAAATTAATAATATTCAGGTGGCCATGGTTTTCCAAATTAAAAAGTCCTTTGTTTTGGCAGTAAAACAAGAGAAAAGGGGAAAATAATATCGAAAGAGAAGGCCCACTGCTTTTTGTGGAAAATAACGAACGATGTCTGTGCAATCACCTAAGATCTTGAGGGATCGTTAGGACCTAATCAAATGAACAAGACAAATGGCATCGTTTGGTCAGTTTGAGGAGGGGCTTTTGTCTATGTTATTGTCTCCTCTCGTAGCCTACCACTTCTTCTTTTTTTTAAACCAAGATGCTTTCGGTTATTTCCCTTCCATATGTTGTCGGCATCGAACCTGGCGACCGTTTCCCCTAGTAAATAAAAAAAAAAAAAACAATCTAATGGCCAAAAATAATAATTATTATTATAAAGGAAAATTTGTGCATGGAAAAGTAATTTCCAAGTGTATTTACGGTTAATTAATTGTTAAGAAAACTTTGTTTAGCACTTGGGCCCCACCTTTGTTTTTGTCCTCGGTCTCTCTTGCGATCATCGCCTGATGACTTCATTTTCTCCGCTGGTGTCGGGGGCACCTGCAATTTCCTTATTTAACCCCAAAAGAAAATATTTTTTTTTGAAAAGTTATTAAAAAAAAAATTCATGCCTAAACGAGTTGAGCAAACATGATTGATTCCCAAAAGAAAAATTGTAAAATGACTCCTACCGTGATTTTCAAACGTCCCACACTTTTTTGCCGGTGAAATGCAAAAACAAAAGGAAAAAAGAAAAAGAAAAAGAAAAAGAAAAAGAAAAAGAAAAAGAAGAAAGTATTAACTTTTTCCCAAAATAAAAATACAAGCGATTTTCAAAGGATTTTGCCAAAAAAATTCACTTTCTTTTTTTTTTTTTCAATTTTGCATATTCAACTCATCCACCTAGTCGAGCTATTATAAGGACATGCTCCCCTAGTTTCAATTTGATGTCTTTAAGATTTTACTTTTGAGTGCTCCTAATAATACTTGAATCCAAGATCATAAGAAGAAAAGTAAACTATCTTACCATCTAAGTTACATATGTTGTTGGTAAATGCACGATTGTTACATTTTCTTTTGGTTGGTACACGATTGTTACTTGATCGACAAAAATATACATTGTTAAGTTTTCCCATCAAGCTGAACTAGATGATTTTTAAAGTAAAGATGCCAAAACATAGTATCTTCTAAAATACCGAGGGTGTGACTTTCCATGTTAATAATTGATAGCTAGCCACGAGAATGTTTTTGTTTGGAGTATGCTTAATTCTCATCAACTTAATATAAGAAAGGGTACATTTTCACATGATAATTACATTGTCTCCTCATTTTCTTCGTAGACTTGGCCATTCTAGTGCAAATTTGACTATTGTGCATGGTGTATTGGGTAGAGCTAATAGAAAAGGTACTCCTCCTAAGTGATATCCTTGCATCATCGAAAGTAGATTTGTCCCACGTCTAGGTTGATTTGTTTACATGTTACTTATCATTGAATGAAAAACCACTTGATAAACAGATACAAAGGTTCACTCCTAACATATAGTTGGACGAGCCAACTCCTAGTGCATTTTTGATCTTTAGTGTTCTATCCTCTTGATTGAATGGACTAAAAGAAACTTTGGAGTTAACCACTCCTTAGTCCTCCATGTACTTAGACTATGAAAATGAAACTTGCTCCTAATCGTGGCCAAAAGGGGGAGGCGAAAAACCTAAAAATTTCTGGCCCCAACACAAGAATGTTCAACATAGACAAGTCTATCGTTATATTAACCTAGTGTGCTTTGTGGAATTAGTTTGCTAACAAGAGACCCATTATTGTGCTAAAAACAAATCAAGAGAATCTAACCCCTTTTAACCCCTATACATGCCCAGCTCCTTTCCAAGAAGATCCTTTAAATGCCCACATCATAGCATACTTCAAAAGACGCAAAAAAATAAGATAATAAATAAATAAATAAAAGAAAAGAGAGAGAGAGAGAGAGAGAGACGAGAGTACTTTTCTCATTAACATGCAATTTTCAATTGATACGGTGAAAATGAGTATGCGCACAACCAACTGCCGAATGCAACTACAGTTTCCTCCCTCCCTTAACTTTACTCAGCTCGTCTTTAGGGAGTCGAGACACCGAATGGAACGAGTCCGCATCGTACTCTACACCACCACGTGGCGCTCTCTGATTCGCGCAGGCCTCCCCTCCCCACGTCGCTCGCATTAAACCCACCCTCGCCTCCCCATACTTCGACACTTCCTTAATTAATCCTCTCTCTCCCCTCCTTAATCCCTAATTAAAAGAGGAGAAGAGAGAAAAACGCGCGCAAAAAGCGAAAGCATCCGGACGTAAAGATTCGAACCATGGACCGGCTCATCGGCTTGGAGCCGTCGCACGTCGTGGCGGTCCGGATCGAGCTGGGCCAGAAGTGCTCCGGCCACCTCACTCTCCGCAACGTGATGTATGTTGGAACCAAAAGGATTTGGAGGGAGAGAGTGTAAACACACAAAGAGAGATTATATTACACAATATGCCTTGTAAAGGCTTAATGGAGTACACACACAAGCTTTGCTAAGCTTAAAACTCTCTCTAAAATCTCACTCTCTCACTCTCTAAATAAACTAGACGTAACCCTATATTTATAAGCATCTTCACCGCCTGAACTCCACCGCCAAACTTTTCTTCTTGGCTAAGGAGTCAAAATTGTGGGCTGTCTTCTTGTTGCCGTCTTCAATGTGAACAAAAAATTGTCAGCCGCAAGTTTCACTTCCTTCGTGCTCTTGAAACCTCCGAGCAAGTATAATAATATTTTATTGTGTGCCCATTCTTTTGATTAGCTTCTGCTTCTTCACGAGATATCTTTTCCGGCGGTTTAGAGAAGTGCGGCTGCGGACACGTTTCTTTGGCGGTTTACAAACCGACTAACTCTTGCTTTCACACACTTAGCCAAAAAACAATTAAAAGACAAATAAGCTAATTAAAATACAAAATCAATTTTACTATTTTCTAACAGCCTCCCTTAAAATTGATTTTGAAAAACAACGACACCAAGCATTGTCTTCAATTTCTCGAACACATCCGCCTTCAAAGGTTTTGTCGAATATCTCGCAATATGGTCTTCGGTTTACAAATCAAGTTCAATCTCACCTTCTTTAATCAGCTCACGAATATAATGATACTTGATGTCAATATGTTTGCTCCTGCCATGAAATACAGGGATTCTTGGCTAATGCAATCGCCGACTTGTTATCACACATCAATTTAGTAGGACCTTTTGTTCATGCATAAGCTCAAAAAGCATCCTACGAAGCCATATCGCTTGACACGCTGCTGAAGATACCGCAATGTACTCTGCCACTGTTGAGAGTGCAATAACTTGTTGTTTCTTTGAGGACCAAGAAATTATTCCGATCCAAGAAAGAACGCATATCCGGAAGTACTCTTTCGTGTTTCAGTATCACCTGCCCAATCACTGTCTGTATACCCCACTAAACTGAAATTGTCAGTGTAAGAATATAAAATTCCATGATCACGAGTTCCACCGACATACCTTAAAATTCTTTTTCTGCTTGCAAATGTGATTGGTATGGTTTCTCCATAAACCGACTAATAATTCCCACGCCATAAGTTATATCGGCCTAGTGGTAGCCAAATATCTTAGACTGCCAACAATACTTTTAAAATAAGTGTGATTTACCAGTTCACCGGTTCCTTCTTTCTTCAACTCCAACCGTTCTGCTACAGGAGTTCGAATTGATTTGAGCGTTTCCATATTGTATCGCTTCAAAATATCATTAGCATACTTCTGCTGTGAAACAAATATGCCTTCATTTGTCTCGCTTCACTTCAAGGCCCGAAAAATAGGACATTAATCCCAAGTCTGTCATCTCAAACCGACTTGTCATGGCCTCCCGACCAAAACATCTTCTCACAACTTCTTCCCGTAAATATCTAATCATCAACATAAAGGCAAACAATTATAATATCGCCATTAGTATTTGACTTGATATACAGTGTATGCTCATAAGGGCACTTTTGAAAACCATGCTCCAACAGGTAAGTATCAATCCTCGTGTACCAAGCTCAAGGTGCCTGTTTTAGCCCATACAACGCTTTCTTCAGTTTATAAACTTGATTTTCACGCCCTTTCTTCACATAACCTTGTGGTTGCTCCACATATACTTCCTCATCAAGAAAACCATTAAGGAATGCCGATTTCACATCCATTTGATGGATTTTCCAACGGTTCTAAGCTGCAAGTGCCAAGATCATTCGAATGGTATCCATTCGAGCCACTGGTGCAAATACTTCAAAATAATCAATACTTGGCTTTTGCTTGTAGCCTTTCACCACCAGTCTAGCTTTGTAACGGTCCACCTGACCGTTGGGTTTGTACTTCGTTTTGTACAACCACTTGACACCTATAGGCTTCTTACCGCTTGGTAAAGAAGTTAGCACCCATGTGTCATTCTTTTCAATGGAGTGGATTTCTTCATCCATTGCTTGGATCCACTTCTCATCTCGTCGTTGCATCATCATAGGATATGGGGTCACATTACGTAAATAAACAAAAGTTTACCATTGTTTCATCGGTGATTTCGTCACTTGTCATTATCATCAACTCTTGTGACCACATAATCCTTGAATTTTACTGGTGTCTTCTGCGGTCGTCGTGAATGACGAATCAACGGTTCTGTAGTCGTTGCTAGTGAGGAGGATGAACTACCGGGTGAAAGTGATGGATCTTCAATTGAAGATTCTTCGGTCTCCCGCACCAATAGTTCATCTTCCATAGGAATATCTTTCTGGTCAGCCTTTTGGTTCCAGTCCCAGGCTTCATCTTCAAAAATTGGACATCCCTACCGATAATTACCTTCTCCGTGACTGGATTATATAGCTTATAACCCTTAGTCACATTACTATAACCAATGAAAATGCATCTCTCGCTTTTATCATCCAGCTTTTTCCTCTCGTTCGTGGTATATGGGGATATGCTACACACCCAAATACTCGTAGGAACGAAACATCTGGCTTGTTGCCACTCCAAGCCTCTTCTGGGGTTCTTCCAAGAACACTCCTTGTTGGACACCTGTTCAACACAAATACAGCACAAGCAACGGCTTCTGCCCAAAACTTCTTCGGTAATGCTTTAGCCTTTAGCATACTTCTTGCCATTTCAAAATTGTTCTATTCTTTCTTTCGCTATACCGTTTTGCTGAGGAGTATAGCTAGCAGTCAACTGACGTTTCACTCCATGAATTTTACAATAATTGTCAAATTCATTGGAAGTAAATTCTCCACCTCTATCCGATCTCAATGTCTTTAAATTAAAGCCACTCCGTTTCTCAACATAGACTTTGAATTCTTTAAATTTGCCAAAAGCTTCGGATTTTCTCTAAAAAATAAGCCCATGTTTTTCTAGTAAAATCATCGACAAAAGTTAGCGTGTACCTTTTTTGTCCAAATGATTCCACCTCAACGGGGCCACGAGATATCGTATGTACCAACTCCAGAGGTTGCTTGGCTCTTCTAGCTCTTCCAATTGGAAAAGATTTTCGATGTTGCTGTCCAATGAGACATCCTTCACATGAGCGGTCTGGACTGTCGATCAAGGGCATGCCAGTCACCATCTTTTTCTGGACTAGTAATTTCAGTCCACGAAAATTTAGATGACCGAACCGAAGATGCCACAGCCACTTGTTGTCTTTTGTCATTGCTTGGAAACTCAATAGAGTCTTCGTCTGAAGGGATAGAGGAAACATCCGGTTCTTCGTCATCTGTGTTGTCGTAATCAACTTATTGTTTGCGCCTCTAATGGTGCACACACCATTTTCAATGTTAACTTTGTGGCCTTTTTCGGATAGTTGCCCAACACTCAGCAAATTCCAAAAAAGTCCCGGCACAAAGTAAACGTCTGCAATAGTAACATTAGTACCATCTTTTGATTTGATATCAATGTTACATTTGCCCATCACGGAATTTTGGATTTATTCCCAAAGTTGACTTCACCACGAACCGTCTCATCTAACTTCGAAAATAGCTCCTTTTGGCCACATATGTGATTCTTTGCACCCAGTATCAAGGTACCAAATTTTTGTGTTCATGGTACTTGATTCATCCATTTGGCATGCTAGTACCACGTCTTCATTTGCATCAACGTCATGCACATATCCTGGCTGCTCTTGCCCCATGTTTGCTCGACATTCGGATTTGTAATGTCCGAATTTGTTACAGTTAAAACACTTGACCTTTGATTTGTCACGTGTTTTATATCTTCGAGTGGAATTCAGATTTCCACCTCTACCTTGGGCACCTCCACGACCTCAGCCACCATGATGACCTCCTCGATTTGATTGAGTGACCCGACTCTGCAATGCTTGCTCAGTATTCGAATTGATGGACTTCTGGTTCATTCTTTGCTCATGCGAACATAATGAACCCATCAACCGCTCCAACGTCATGGTTGATATATCTTGGCCTTCTTCGATCGCCGCAACAACGTAGTCAAATCTTTCAGTCAAAGACCTCAAGATTTTTTCTACGACTCGTACATCTTGGAGCTCTTCACCATTAACCCTCAGTTGGTTAACGATGGTTTGTACACGATCAAAGTAAGCCGAGATAGATTCAGAGTCCTTCATGCATAAAGACTCAAAATCTCCTCGAAGTGTTTGAAGCCGCACCCGCGACACGATCATCGCCTTTGTAGGATTTTTGCAATATATCCCACGCTTCTTTCGCTTGTCTCGCACTCGATATTTTTTCAAATATCGTCTCCTCTACGGCTTGAAAGATCGCATATAATGCTTTCTGATCTTTCTTTCGAGATTCCACCAACGCTTCTTTCTCCTCCTTCCTCAAGGCATTGAATTCTTCAGCATCGGCCACTTCGGTGTAGCCGTTCTCCACCAGGTTCCACAAATCTTGGGACTTGAATAGAACCTTCATCTGGACGGACCAGTTGTTGAAATTTTTTCCGTTCAACTTCGGAAGTTGCATTTAAACAGAACTAGTGGATGCCATTGCTAGCTCTGATACCAATTGTTGGAACCAAAAGGATTTGGAGGGAGAGAGTGTAAACACACAAAGAGAGATTATATTACACAATATGCCTTGTAAAGGCTTAATGGAGTACACACACAAGCTTTGCTAAGCTTAAAACTCTCTCTAAAATCTCACTCTCTCACTCTCTAAATAAACTAGACGTAACCCTATATTTATAAGCATCTTCACCGCCTGAACTCCACCGCCAAACTTTTCTTCTTGGCTAAGGAGTCAAAATTGTGGGCTGTCTTCTTGTTGCCGTCTTCAATGTGAACAAAAAATTGTCAGCCGCAAGTTTCACTTCCTTCGTGCTCTTGAAACCTCCGAGCAAGTATAATAATATTTTATTGTGTGCCCATTCTTTTGATTAGCTTCGGCTTCTTCACGAGATATCTTTTCCGGTTTAGAGAAGTGCGGCGCTGCAAAGACACGTTTCTTTGGCGGTTTACAAACCGACTAACTCTTGCTTTCACACACTTAGCCAACAAACAATTAAAAGACAAATAAGCTAATTAAAATACAAAATCAATTTTACTATTTTCTAACAATGTACACCATGCCGGTCGCCTTCCAGGCTCCGGCCCAAACAAGCCCCCGCTTCCACCGTCCGGCCGCAGTCCGGGATCATCCCCCCTCTCCAGACCCTCACCGTCGAGGTCACCTACCACCTCCCGCCCGGCTCCGCTCCCTGGCTAGTTCCCGCGCTGCGGGGATTCGTTCCAGCTCCACAGCGTTGTCGTCCCTAGCGCCGCCGTAAAGACCCGAGCTCCACCCTCGACTCTGTCCCGAGCGACTGGTTCACCACCGGGAAGAAGCAGGTCTTCATCGACAGCGGGGTGAAGGTGATGTTCGTGGGGTCGCCGGTCCTGGTGCGGCTCGTGAAGGAAGGTTCGATGGACGAGGTGAGGGAGGTGCTGGAGCGGAGCGACCCGTCGTGGGAGCGGCCGACGCGGCGGACGACGAGCCGAATCTTGCTCCACCTCGCCATCGCCCGGGCGAGGCCCGACCTCTGCAGGCTCGTTGCTCGAGTTCGGGCGGATGTCGAGGCCGGGCGGCTCGGATAGACGCCTCTCAAGGCTGCCTTGGCGGCGGGGTGGCGCCCGATTTCAAGCTGCTGGCGACGCGGCGGGCGAGGACGGAGCGGTCGAAGACCTCCACGTCGGCGCGGTCCCCCGTCTCCGCGGGCGGCCACATGGAGGTCCTGCGGCTCTTTGCTGCTATTGAAGGGCGTGGACTGGACTCTCTGCGAGGACGGCGGCACGGTGCTCCACCTCGCGGTCGAGGAGCGGCGGGGGACGTGCGAGGCCGCCGCTTGTGAATGGCGCGAGGGACCGACGTACGGAGCATCGGCGAGCGCGCCTCGGCGAGGAGCGATGGTGAAGCTCCTCCCCCGAGGGGGGCGAACAAGGACGTCCGGAGCCGGTACGGCAAGACGGCCTACGACGTGGCGGTGGAGCACGGCCACGCGCGGCTCTTCGACGCGCTCAAGCTCGGTGATAGGCTCTGCGCTGCAGCCCGGAAGGGCGACGTCCGGGCTATCAACCGGGTCCCGGAGAGCGGAGCCGCCGTGAACGGTCGGGACCAGCACGGCTGGACCGCCCTGCACCGGGCCGCGTTCAAGGGCCAGGCTGACGCAGTGCAGACGCTCCTCGACAAGGGCGTGGATGTGGACGCGAGGGACGAGGACGGCTGCACGGCGCGGAACTGCACGGCGGAGTCGGGGCTGTTCGGCGTGGTGGAACTGCTGGTGAAGAAGGGGGCCGACGTGGAGGCGAGGACGAACAAGGGCGTGACGGCGATGCAGGTGGCGGAGTCCCTGCAGTACGCCGGGATCATGAGGATCCTCGTCCACGGCGGCGCGCTTAAGGATGGGGGCAGGCAGGTGGCGGGGGTTGCTTGGTTCGCGAAAGCATTGCAGCCGAGGGACGAAGAGATCAAAAACGGAAGGTTGAAGATGAAGACGACCATGAAGAAGAAGCAGGCGAGAGAGAGACCAATGCGGAGCAGCTTCGATCGGTCGTCCATGGCGGCGATGGCCGTGTTGGGAGCCTGAACTGGCTCGAGCCGCGCGTCTCCATCGACTGTAAAATAGTTTTCCTCTTTATTCTTGGGTCGGATAACGATGTGAGGAGAGGATCCGTAGGATTTTGTAAAAATTGATGAATGTTCATCATCGTCGTTATGCATAGGGACCCGAAGAAAGCTTCATTTTGTATGTTCTCGATGTACATCAGACATTGTTTCGGAGATTTACAGAAAATCATACGATTTAGCGGTCATTAAGGCCCATTTGATAACGCTTTTGATCTGGAGAACAATTCCTTTTTAGAGATAATCTTTTTTTATTTCTATTCTCCCAAACAATTTATGAGTAAAAAAATGTGTTTTGTAACTAAATAAAATTTTCTATTCTCAGAATGAAAAAAGAACAGGAATATGGTTGATACAATCCATAAAATATCTATTTCTTTTAATTTTTTTCAGATTTTTTTTTCTTCTTTCTTGATATTCTCGTCTCTCTCATACTGCTGCTTTGAGGGGCTATGATCATCGCCGTGCCACAACTGTGAGCGCTAGACTTGATCCTCAGCAAAAGAAGCTTAATTTGCCAGTCATCTGGACAACCACCATTGGCTCCTTCCCTCAGAGCGAGGAACTCAGAAGAGTGCACCGCGAGTACCAGGGCAAAAAGTGAGTAAAGTAGATCTTTCTTTTCTAAGTAAACGTTGATAGATATGACACAGGGCTGTTATACTTTTCGTTATGACCCTCATTGGTCCTGTGAATGCACTTCATTATAGGATGTCTTGGGAGAATATGTTAAGGCCATCAAGCTGGAAATTTAGAAAGTTATCAGGCTTCAAGAGGAGCTTGACATAGATGTCTTGGTTCATGGGGAGCCTGAGGTAAGACAGTTTTTTAATCCAGTATTGTAGTTAGGACAGATCTGTTAGATAGATAGATAGCATCTTATGAGCTATGTTTTCTTTCTTCAACATCATGATCTGGATGTATCCAATGCAGAGGAACGATATGGTTGAATACTTTGGGGAGCAGTTGTCAGGTTTTGCTTTCACCATTGATGGGTGGGTGCAATCTTATGGATCTCGTTGTGTGAAACCACCCATCATCTATGGTGATGTGAGCCGCCCCAAGCCAATGATTGTCTTCTAGTCCTATGGCCTAGAGCATGACTGCTCGCTCGATGAAGGAATACTCACGGGCCCTATTACCATTCTCAATTGATCTTTTGTCTGAAATGACCAGCCCATGTATAGAAGAATGTGAACTGCATGTCTACATGGATTGATAAAAGAACATAATCTTATTTCTCCTTTCAGGAATATAATAATATATATTTATTTCACAGGTTCGAAACTTGCTATCAAATTGCCTTGGCCATCAAGGACGAAGTTGAGGATCTTGAGAAGGCGGGGATTAATGTTATTCAAATTGATGAGGTAGCTTTGAGAGAGGGTCTGCCGTTGAGAAAGTCCGAACAATCTTTCTACTTGGATTGGGTTGTTCACTCTTTTAAAATCACTAACGGGGATACTACCTAGGTTCTTTCATAGCTCCCTTCCATTTTTTATGTGGGAAGATCCATTTCTCACATGTATTGATTTCACTTGGTGGCTGTTATGGTAGATCCACACTCACATGTGCTACTCCCACATTGACGACATCATCCCCTTAATGTTCGACATGGATGCTGACGTCATCACAATCAAGAACGCTCACTCTGATGAGAAGCTTCTCTCAGTTTTCCATGGGGGAGTCAATTATGGTGCTGGGATTGTCCTCGGTGTCTATGACATCCACTCTCTCCTAATACCATCAGCTGAAGAGATTGCTGACAGAACCATCAATATGCTCACTACAAATATATTGTGGTTTAACCCTAACTTTGTATTCAAGACTCGTGAACACACTGGGGTCAAGTGTGCGCTCAAGATCATGGTTCTTGCTGCTGAGCTCCTCCGCACCGAACTTGCCCATGCTAAAAAGGAAAAGTATGAGTAACTTCCCTGTATTCTTGTCTTTTTATATTTATATGATTATCGAGTCTCTCTATGGAATGTTAGGAGTCGTACTCTTTGGGGATTTTAGTTTGTTCGTAGTTTGTCTTTTTATATTTATATGATTATGGAGTTTCTCTATGGAATGTTAGGAGTCCTACTCTATGGGCTATTTTAGTTTGTTCGTAGTACTGAGTTAAGCTTGTACTCATGTGATGGACTAATGATATTCTATTCAGGTTTAATTCAAAATGGCTGTCATATTCTTATGGTTGCTTGCTTCTTTCCATTGAACTCGATAGCATGAAGTGAAATAAGTCAAGCTAATATTAGTATCTTTGATGTTCGATCTGCTTGACCTCCTGTTAAAATATCCGCAAGGAAGAAAAGAAACCTACCCTGTATCCAGACGAGTAAATTCTCATTCATTCATCCGCAGTTTTACTTGCCTCTTGAGTATGTCCTTGTTCGGACCACTCAGATACGACTAATCCATAGTGATCAACACATAGAGGGTAATTATAAACTAACATTCATCGTAAAACTACATCCAAATCCACAAATATTCATTCAGAATCTTACAAAATTCACTATTCAAACCCAAATTAGTCTAACACTGAAAAGTCAAAATCAGGAGGGAAAACGACGTTTTCCCTCTTCCAAGTTTTTTTTTTTTTTGATTAAATTCCCTCTTCTAAGTTGAATCATTCTAGTTCCTTGACGTGGAACCTCGAGAAAATAAAACAATCCACCAACTTAGTTTTCAGTTTCTTGAAAAATTTAGGAATAAGTACGTTGAAAATATTACAGCTTATCACGAAAGTATAATTGAGTCGTAAAATTTATAAAAAAATTAATTAAATCTTAAAACTTATCCAATTGATACAATCGAATTCTTCCCCTTAATTTTGTCTAACTTGATTAATAGAAAATGCCGACGTAACTTTTTTTATTATTTCCTCACTTCTAAGTGGTGATGACATCACTAAAATATGAAACACAACGCTAAAACGCATGGTTTAGCCCCCCAAAAAAAAAAAAAAAAAATGGGACGTTTGTATTTGCTGCTTTGCTTTTAGTCTGATGACATTCTGGATGTGCAATCTATGTGATTAATGAGTTTCAGGAAATATAAAAGTTTTCGTAAAGTTCTTGTTCCGGCTTAGTGTCAGCATCCACCACTCGAGAGAATCGACGCCTTCTAGATCATGCGGATCAAGTTAGTTTGGATCCCTGATTATAGAGGTTGTGATGGGACCTAAATAATTAACGATTTGGATGATTTTGACCAGTTTGACGTATGGTTCACGCGATAAATTCTCGCTCACAAAGGTTTCCGACATGCATTTCCTGGTTTTGGGTCAAATTTGATGTGATGTAAATGATTTTGTCACTATACTTCAATCTCATACGTTTGAGACATTATTTTTTATCCGAAAGGGCGAGTTCAGCCATCGCTGAGGACGAAAGGCATGGAGGCTGACCCTAGCCTAAACCATTTCCACGAATCAAACCAAGTCTTTTTGAAAGGAACGCTCGGGATCATGACCGATCTACTGTACTTCAACCTAGAGCAAGCTTTGTACCGATTGGGCGATCCAGTTCGCGATGAACCAAACGAATTCCATTCGTGGATCTCACTTTAATCAACAGCCGGGATGACCGGATTTTTAGTATAAGATCGGACCCGGGTCAGACCTTATCTTATAAATTTTTCAAGCAACCAATTAGGCATTTGATCACCACCTGATTGGTTGTCTAATGCACGCGATCCTTGTGGAATAAATCTTAAAAGTAATATGTTGGAAATAATGAAGTATCTGGTGCGTGATCTTACATCAATATGCCTCATGATAAGTTGAAAGAAATTTTCTATGATATTCTTCACAGTTAAGTACATATGACAGAATTTGCCTTTTGTTTGTTATACAATCAATAATATTAATATATATATATGATGAATGTTGCGGAATCAGATGATTGAAGGTTACAATAGAGAATAAGAAAATAAATCGAATATTAGATTTACATGGTTCAATCGAGGTGAACTATGTCCACGGAAAACAGTACAGAATTTCACTATAAATCAAATCATACAATAGAGATAATAACCACACTCGAATCACTCAAATACTATTCGTATTTCCCAACCACCAATTACATTAATCCCACAATTTTTTTATGAAATAATATCTCGATCTGTTAACGGATTACGCAATCTCAATACAAGATTTATTTTCGCTAGAACACGGTGTAATTGACGATAAACCTTGCCACTTTGCACACACAGCACAGCACGCCTATACGTGCAGAAGCCAAATTCCGTCAGTCATGAAAATGCATATTCCATTACATTAACTGTTCTTTTGAGTAAAATTTACAATATTTGGGTGCCCATGGTTTTCTAATTAAAAGTTCTTTTTCTGGAAACACTAAAGGAAAAAGAAGTTTTTGGCAAGAAAAAGAAAGTCTCGTTCCTTCTGGCAAGAAAAATCCAGACAAAATGACAAATGATTCATGTACTTTGCTCTAACGTGTAATACCTTTAAAATTTTAATTTATTTAATATAGACATTAAACTATTAGTGAATGTTTGACTTAGTCACTAAATTATAAGAGTGAATATGGTCTCATATAGAACCAGGAATTGGTCTGATTCTAGGTTCCAATGCATCCCAGTCCGATTCGTGGTTTTTCTATTTTTTTAGGAATTAGGAATTGGATCGAAAACTAGAGAACCGTGACTCGTGAGTAAGGTGGTCGATCGCCCTCGCTCCTATTTAGGCTGTTCTTCCCTTTTTCAATATCATCTTTAGCTCGTGCTTTAAAAAAATCACCACTTAACTTGATTATGAAGAGAACAATAGTGTTTCAAAGCTTCTTTGGATGCATTTATCAAGCATTTCTAGGGAGAAAGTTTTCATTTTCGATGCTCGATCTTAAAGTGTTATACATACATCACAAGCTCGATATACTAAAGTTCGCAATGCTTTCTCTATTAGACCTTAAACCTATTACAGGGTAGATTTTGATTCCAGGGATATACATGACAGGTTCCATATTCAATAAATGAGAAACATATTCCAACAAATAGGTTGTAGGCACTAAAAAATGAGGAAACGGTAAGAAATTTAGAACTGCTCACCTCTACTAGATTATATGAAGATATTAACCGTTGTTATTCCATTAATTTAATTTAGCAAAATCGTGGATCATCGAAGTAAGATATTTATTTCAGATCAATGATATAATGATCCACTTTATCAAGTAATAATGCACATGTTATTGCCCTAATTCTTTTTCCTTTTCTAACTAGTAAAATAAAAGAAAATGAACATATTGATTCAATTTTTATTAAAAAACAAACTCAATATATAAGATTTGACTTATCGTTTGAGTAAATTAAATGATTATATTGAATATTTATCAATAATTCAGGAATCATGACAAGAGCGAGCCTTGCCAATGTCGACAAGGTCAACCTTCACCATGGTTGGGTGAGGCCATTGCCACCAGATCTGGCAAGGCTCGGCCTTGCCTAGCCATGGCAAGGTCAACCCTCACCTTGGCTGGGCTCGGTCCCGCCCATCTAGCTAGGCTAGGCCTCGCTCAACCATGGCGAGGGCGAGCCTCACCGTGTTGGTGAGGTCAACTCTCGCCATTGGCCGACAAGGCGACCTCACCAACCCTTGCCTCTGGAGTCGACCAGAGGAAGGAGAAGATTGGGTAAAAAAAAAAAGAATTCAAAAATTCAAAAAAATATTTAAAAATGCAAAAATAATAATAATTAAAAAAATGCTACATCGGCGTTTACCGGCATCGACCGGCCAAATTTGGTCGGATGAGCTGAATTGACACAATTATAGAAGATTTAGGACTAAATTAACAAAAAAGAAGTTTTAGAATAGGATTTTTTTTTTTTTGTAATTCTCCCTCCGGACAAGGTTGCCCTTTGTCACTTGTAATTTTCGAACATGAAATGCCGAGTCAGCGATGAGTTGGTCAAAAATTGATGGAGCTAGCCACGTCCATTTTAGTTTTCAAGTCAGCATCTTTTCCCTTTCTTTTTTGTTCCTTTTCTAGCTTTTTTTCCCCTTTCTCCTTCTTCCCCTCCTAGTCAGTTGGCATCGCCAATCATCACCACCATCATCGCAGCGTCTATCACCGTGCGCTATCATCGTCTTCACCCTCTCCCTCCATCATCATTGTTCTGCATCACACCAGGACCATTGCGGCTTTGTCTCCCTCGAGCTTTGACCATTAAAAATGCTCCCTCTATATACCCTTCTCCCTCGAATTTAAGATTGAGGCTAGCGCCACCTCATATTTGAGACCGCAGCCTTCAATCCGAGGTCATAGATGATCCCTGGTCGAATGCTGCCACCTCGGATATGAGGAGCGCACCCCTAGATCGAGGGGAGAGAGAGAGGTCAACGACCGATTCGTCCAAATGCAGCTTTGCTGGATGTATTAGATTTGTGATCACTAAAGAATAAAAAAGTAGCATCGATAATTTTAGGACATCATGTGATATTGCATTCAAGGGTTTTAATTTAAAATGGAGGTATCAAAAGGGCGTTGTAGGGACTCTAACTCTTCCTTTAATGCGAATGAACACTTGAACCGCAAGTTTCTCTGATTTTCCTAAGTGACAAATGTTTTCACACATATTTCTAGGTGCCCAATTAGCTTCGTTTTCTTAAATTTGATTGGCTCCTACTTCATTTTTTATTTTTACATTGACAAAAACCAAGTTTTCTTAAAAATTTTGAAGCTCTTTTCCTATCACATCTCTCTCCTTGCGAAAGGGGACCCCGATCCTAGGACAGACGTGGCCCTACAATAAGTAAATTAGAGAATTTTTTTTTTTTTTTCTTTTATCTTCCATTATAGGACAAGAAGGACAAAAAGAAAAGAAAGAGAAGAGGAAGCACAAGCACGGTAGTAACAACGGCTGAAGCCCGATTTATAGTCAGGTGACATTATGTGTTCGTTCCATTTATCCGAGACATAGATTGAGGAAAACATGTTTTTGCTGGACGGATAGCTGTTTTTGTTACTCCCTTTAAATTTGTCATATTTGAGGGTTTGTTCGGTGTTGCTGGCGATCGACATCAGATCGAAGGGAGGGTGTGCCGGCTGACTTCGTCCTTCTTGTCTATTCATATCATATTAGCGGAAACAAAAAATACAATAGGAGTGCTTTATTTGCTGCTTTGTTTTTAGTCCGATGATATGCTGAACGTGCAACTAATGTAACTATTAATGTGTTTTGCGAATTAAATTGTTTTCTATAAACGTTCTCGTTCTGTCTCGTTCTGGTTAAGTTCCGACCCTCTGCCATGCGAGAGAATTCTATATCAGATGACTTCTACATCATACGGACCAAGTTCGTCTAGATCGTTGATAGCAATGATTTCCACGGTGAGTTCTACATGATTATTGATTGTGATATATGAATTATAGTCTCGGTCTTTTGAAATCATGAACAACTTAGCAATGGCCCATGGGCTGTGTCGGCCCAAGCACGGTAGGGCCCATGCTGGGCTGGGCCTGTTAGGAAAAAGGGGGCCTTGTAAGAGAGAGAGAGAAAGAGAGAGAGACAGATGTACTCTATTTGATTAGCATGGTGACTGAAGAAAGGAATAGATGTCCTCTAATAAATCCAGTAAGGCTTCGCCTGTCCCCTGCTGAAGAAGATCATGCGACTTGACAAAGGGCCATGACAAATGCTCTTGTAGCCATAATAATAATGATAATAATAATAATAAAGAACCAACTTCATTGCCAAAATGTTGATTAAGCACGATTTATCTTAGCAAAGGTTACATACTCCGCCTAAGCATGATTCTATTATTGTCCCAAGTTGGGACTTTTCATAGCTTCTATTGATCAATTAGGACTTTTGAGGTGCGAATGGTAACGCTTCTTGGCTAGGGAAGAGTTTTTTTTTTTTAGAAATACTTCTTTTCTATTTCTATTCCGGGGAACAATTTCTAAGTAAAAGAACCCCTTTGGTAACTATACAAAATTTCTACTTCTAGAATAGAAAAAGAATAGAAATGCGTTTGGTAATGCAACAATTTATCATTTGTATTTATTCGTTTTTATTCTTGCCCACGGATCGTCGCCGCCGCCGCCGATCGCCGCCTCATTCTCCGCCGCTGGGTCACGTCCGTCGACGCCGCCGCCGCCCATCGGCCGCCGGCACCGCCGGCCGCGGCGGCGACCGGCTGGGCTGGCGCGGCGGCGGTTAGCGGGCGGCGGCGGGCCGGCGGATGTGCGCGGCGGCGAAAGCAGCGCGGCGGCGATCGGCGGCGGCGGCGGCGGCAATGGCGGTCGATGGCGGCGGCGCGGTTGGAGGTGGCCGCGACAAGAGAGAGGAATAAAAAAAAATAAAAAAAGAAAATTGGCTTATTTCTAGAAGTTGTTCCCTAAAATGGGAACAAGAAGCAACTTTTTTGTTTCTCATTTCTGCTCCAAATCTATTTCCGGGAACAAAAAGTAGAGAAATTGTTCCCGAACAAATGTTTTACCAAACGGAGTTTCTGTCCTTTTTTTGTTCCGGGGAACAAAAGAACAGAATTTGTAGAGGGAGAAATGAAACGTTACCATGCAGACCCTTGGTTGCTGGAGGTGGAAATTGCTGTTGTAGAAGAAGTAGTTGTTTTTGCGGGAGAAGGCATTGGGATTCTCGATGCTGGTATGTATGGTATATTCTTGATGACATTCCACAAATTGCAATCCATGAATTGCATGAAGATTTTCATCCTCTGTTTCCGATAGATGTAGTTAAATCCATCGAACTTTTGTTATCCAGAAAAATGGACTGTCTTCACTCAAGGATGCTCCTATGACGTGAGTCATAATAATATTTTTGCTCTTGAAATATAGCACTTCAAGAACTTGAACAACATACTTTAATACCAATCAAAATGGCCAAAACAACAATTACGACAACTCTACGATCCCCTCTCTCCTGAGATTTCAAGAATTTAGCCCTCGTATAGAATTACAATATGGAGACAGACATTGCACAAGTGAAAGCTAGAGTATATGTTGCGACGCAGCAAGAATATACTCTAAGCCGCCGAATCTACTCTTAGGCTACTTTATCTGGGTTCCAGAGCCTTGAGGATATTCTCTTGGCTCTTTCCCCATTTCAAGCGAAAGTGGACAAGGGTGGTGAGCACATGATTTTCTATGCGTTGTGGGGGTACCGAAACCACCTTCAATGTAATGATAGGTCCCATAATTTAATCCCGTTTGATAGAGTTGTCGATTAAGCAACTCGACAAGGAATGTTTCCTCCAACAGCGGGCACGGGACCTCCTTTACTTCTCGAAATCTCGCCCAACAGTAGTGCTGGGTGACAAAAGACTCTGACGTAATTCGAGACGTAAATGAACTTTCCTATTTGCTTGAGTCACGCCCCCATCACTTCTTCTTAATTTAAAGCCGCTATCCAAAATCTACATGGATTTCATTTTATCTCTGTCTTGTTTGTTTGGAGGAAATTACTAGAACTCATTAAGCTT
The DNA here is from genome assembly GCA_014182565.1 of Eucalyptus marginata. Taxonomy (NCBI): domain Eukaryota; kingdom Viridiplantae; phylum Streptophyta; class Magnoliopsida; order Myrtales; family Myrtaceae; genus Eucalyptus; species Eucalyptus marginata. The sequence goes on along the minus strand of CM024595.1, from coordinate 16,497,294 downwards.
GGTCCGTAAAGATTGATTCATCGAGCAATACATTTTGTTTATCAACGTTACGATATATCACCTAATTAAGTCAATCGTGCAGAAGAAACAATACAGCGAGCGTACAAGAACGTTGGCCTAAATTTCTTCTTGGCCAAGGGAAGGAGATCAAAGTACAGACCGTCACTTGAAAAAGAAACGATTAAAAAACATTATACGGAGCATGGCTATTCCGATGCACGCATCCAGTCACTTAACCCCCTTTCTGGGCCCACCGACGAAACCCCACTCCACAACTCCAGATTCTCCGATTTTCTTCTTTTCTTTTCAATATAAATGTCAGTGCCGCCATCTGTCCAATTCGTGTTAACATGGCTTTACTCGCACCGTGACAAGTTTCCTATAAAATCTCTTTCTAGCTAGGTGAACGAAACTCATCTGGAAATCTTGGCCCAGTCTCGGGAAGGAGATTAAAATGTTGTCTTTGGTACTTTGAGAAATCCAGCCTTTTTTGTTTGACAAAACGACGAACAACCCCACACGCCCTCCAATCAGGAGTGCAATGCAGCGAACCCCTCTCCCCCTAAACCCTCAGCATCCCCGGCCACCGCACATTTTTTTCGATTTCTATTTTTTTCTTATATATATATGTATATATTATGATGGGGTGACAAGATTGTCGACCACAATCGCTATATATATATTTATTCATATAATGGGGTGACAAAACACTAAAAAAAAGCAGACGGATTCGTAAAACCAGGTTTTGACCTCAAAGCCTGGTTTTGCCAAACCCTCTCTTTTTGGAGTGTTTTGTCACCCCCATTATATAATGGAAGGGTAATAATGATCATTCTTTAAAACCCGATTTTGCCAAATCCTCTTTTTTTTTATTTATAAAAGTGTTTCGTCACTCCCATTATATATATATATGGAAAAGTAATCATGATTATTCTTCAAAAAATGAGTAATCATAATCATTTTTCAAATCCCGATTTTGCCAGGTGTTTTGTCACTCCCATTATATATATATGGCGATAGGGTCGAAGATCTCGTCACCCCATCATATACACCTTCGGCTCCACAAACACCCATCGTCCCCCGTTCTCTCTCTTCTCTCTCTCCCTCTCTCCTTTTGTCCCTTGCAATCTCGTCCCTGCGCTAGGAGAAAATAGCTAGACAACAGCTGGTCTCGTTCCCCGGTTCGGCCTCCACGAAGGTAGGACCCTTGCATCGCTCGCATTCCTCCGTTTTCTTAGACTAGGTAACTAGGTGAGTTACGCTGGGTTACTTACTTGCAGTTGATGTTTGTATGCCGATCCAGAGAAATGGCGTCCCACGTCGTCGGATATCCTCGCATGGGGCCCCAGAGGGAGCTCAAGTTCGCCCTTGAATCGTTCTGGGATGGAAAGAGCAGCACGGAGGACTTGCAGAAAGTCGCGGCTGATCTCAGGTCATCCACCTGGAAGCAGATGGCTCATGCCGGCATCAAGTACGTTCCCAGTAACACCTTCTCATACTACGACCAGGTGCTCGACACCACCGTGATGCTTGGTGCTGTTCCCACCAGATATGGTTGGGAAGGTGGAGAGATAGGACTCGACGTTTACTTCTTTATGGCTAGAGGAAACGCCTCCCTCCCTGCCATGGAGATGGCCAAGTGGTTTGACAGTAGCTAGTAAGTGATGGTATTCGGACAAGTACCAGTAAATCGTTTTGTTTTCAATGTTTAGCTAACCCATCCATCTTCTCTTTGATCCAGCCACTACATCGTGCCTGAATTGGCTCCCGACGTCGAGTTCTCTTACGCTTCTGCCAAGGCCGTCAACGAGTACAAGGAGGTCAAGAAGGTCAACGCTGGTCTTATTATTATTATCTTCATTCATGCTCTCGTGAGATTTGAAATTACTCACTAGGGGAGTAACGGTATCGTGCAGACCGTAAGAAAATCGGGTGACTTGTTTACCCCGTTCCCCGATGAAAATCACGAATCCCTCTTGGTAGGCTAGCCAACCGAGTGGGATTTCTGATACTGTATATATATATAAAGCCAAAATAAAAATAAGAGAATAAAAGAGAAAATTGTTAACGTTGTAAGTGTTAGATTTTTTTTTTTTTTAACATAAAGGGCCAGAAAGAATGATTTCAAATCCTTATATCAAGAGAACATAATTGCAGAATTACTAATGACAACATCGGTGCAAAATATGCTTCGCACTTGTAGTTTTTCCAATCAAGAACTTATTTGTTTTAACGACAAAATAGAACAAAACAAAAAAATTAGTGGCCCCAAATTAAAGACCTAGGTTTATTGAATCAAGTTCTGTCACCCCCAAACCAAAAGTTATTGTTCCGAATGGATGATTTTAAGCGAATTCATCAATTTGTGGGGATGGAAAATTTAATAGTGGGTTATTCTATCCCTTAAGTGATTCATGCATTTTTTGGATCATTTAAAAGTGAGGATATTTTTATCATGTAGTAATCCTTTTTCTTTTTTTCTTTTTTTTGGTGGGAGAGGGGGATTTGGTTGGAAGCATTACAAGGGAAAACATTTTTAACGCCATTAAATAGAACTATAAAAAAAAAATCCAAATTCAATTTTCCAAATCCGCTCATTCCATAATAAAAAAACAATACTACTTTTCAATATTGCCGTAGTTATGGTCTTCAAAATCTTTGTAAATTTTCCCAAGCTCCGGTTGGCAAATTCTCACAAATGAGATTGTTTTGTGCAACCGTTACTCATGATAGGATCCTTAAAAAAAGTAGAGATATTAACCGCCAATTCAGTGATCACCCTTCCCACATGAAAGAGGGAGATGAAAGGTTCAAGTCTCCACTTTATGAGGAGGTCGAGGTAAGGACAATTTAACTCTAGATATAAGTTTCGACTCTTTGCACCTTATGAAAAGACAGAGTAAAAGTTTGAAAATAAATGTTAGAGTAGTACCAACAAAGAAAAAAAACTGCCTATCCAGTGCGGGAATACCGGGACATGAAAAGTTCCCTGTTTGTGACCTGATCCAAAACCCAAATTGCATATAGTCCGAACTGGCAAACAAACCGGTCCGTGTCAGACTATCGGGTTTAGGCCTAGTATTTAATGAAAATATCCGACGATCTTTATTCCATGCTCCCCAATGCTCTCCTCTCTCCTACCTTCCCTTTCCCGTCTCACTCCTTTGCCGGCAGGCGCCCTCGCGACGCTGCTGCCTCCGCCGGCAACCCGACGACCCACCTCCGATCTCGATGGCAACCGCTGAAAGCCTCGGATCGACGCGACCATCCCCTGACTCTCCCCTCCGCCGACTCCCAGCCTCTGCAACGCTCGACCCAGGGCCAACGACGGTCGTCGACGCTCCTGCAGACCGGCTAAGGCCCCCACTTGCCTCGCTAGACCTCGATCGAGCTCCCCCGCCCTCGGCGCTCGTCCTCGTCGACAGCGACAACAAATTCTGACTCTTTTGTTGGTTGTAGTTTCTTGTTTAATTTTCGTATGTCTTTATCAGCTCATACATTTTCGTCTTCCTTGTGCCGTCGCAAGATCTTAGCATTATTTAAAGCTATCTGTTCTTGAATTCATATGCTAATTTCCAGCTTGGAGTAGACACTGTTCCAGTCCTTCTTGGCCCAGTCTCCTATCTGCTGCTATCCGAGCCTACAAAGGGTGTTGAGAAGACCTTTTCACCTCTGTCCCTTCTCCATAAAATACTTCCCATCTACAGGTAAGAATTTAAACTCTTCTCTAGCAGTCTTCACTTGCTCAAGTTTTGAATACTCTTCCTGACCAATGATAAACCATTCAGGGAAGTCGTGTCCGAACTTAAGGCAGCTGGCGCTTCATGGATTCAGTTTGATGAGCCCACCCTTGTGTTGGATCTTGATTCTCACCAACTGCAAGCATTCACTGAAGCATACTCGGAACTAGAATCATGTCTTTCTGGCGTGAATGTTCTCGTCCAAACCTATTTTGCTGATGTTCCTGCTGAGGCATATAGAGTTCTTACTTCCTTGAAGGGTGTCGCTGGATTTGGATTTGATTTGGTCCGTGGAACCAAGACCCTTGATTTAATCAAGGGCGGGTTCCCCAAAGAAAAGTATCTCTTTGCTGGAGTTGTTGATGGGAGGAACATCTGGGCCAATGATCTTGCTCAATCACTCGGTACCCTCCGTGCTCTCGAGAGCATTGTGGGAAAAGGTAATACTTTCTGCATATGGTTTTCAATATAGTGTGATCTGCATGTTATGTATCCTTAAGTTGATATCTGTAATTCCTTATTTATCTGCAGACAAACTTGTGGTCTCCACCTCCTGCTCTCTTTTGCACACTCCTGTTGACCTGGTTAACGAGACTGAATTGGATGAGGAAATCAAGTCATGGCTTGCATTTGCTGCTCAGAAGGTCGTTGAGGCCAATGCCTTGGCCAAGGCATTGGCTGGGAAAAAGGATGAGGTATGGTTCGTTATCTTTTTGTTAAAGATTATGCTGAAAAGCAGCATAGTATGCACACACTGTCTTTGTTGCTACTAGGTAGTCTTAACAGTGGTGGTAATGCATATTGTTAGCTTATTTTCTAGAATTCTACTCTATTCCGATTAGTCATCGGCAGAAACCAATGCAGTTACCTTGTGGTGGATTTCTTTAATTAGTGGCTATACAGAGCTACATGCATATGGCAACAACTGGGTAAATACAGTCACTAGGATGCAAACTTCTTTACTTAAACTAGGCCTGTTAACTAGCATTTTCAGGGTGTATGTCAAGCATAAAGTTAAATTTCCAAAATATTGATTACTAATGTCGTGAGAGGGTACTTCAATGCTTATTGCTGATGGCTTTGTTTTCAGGCATTCTTCTCAGCTAATGCTGCTGCTCAGGCCTCAAGAAAGTCCTCTCCAAGAGTCACGAATGAAGCTATCCAAAAGGCTGTATGTTCCTCTGCTTAGTTACCCTTAATCTTTTATGCGTTCCAAAAATACCAATGAAAATGATATTACCGGTGTCTTGAACTCTTGATATTCTCGTCTCTTTCAGACTGCTGCTTTGAGGGGCTATGATCATCACCGTGCCACAACTGTGAGTGCTAGACTTGATGCTCAGCAAAAGAAACTTAATTTGCCAGTCATCCCAACAACCACCATTGGCTCCTTCCCTAAGAGTGAGGAACTCAGAAGAGTGCACCGTGGGTACAAGGACAAAAAGTGAGTAAACTAGATCTCTCTTTTCTAAGTAAAACGTTTATAGATATGACACGGGGCTTTCATCCATTTTGCTGTGACCCTCATTGGTCCTCTAACTGCACTTCATTATAGGATGTCTTGGGAAGAATATGTTAAGGCCATCAAGGTGGAAATTAAGAAAGTTGTCAAGCTTCAAGAGGAGCTTGACATAGATGTCTTGGTTCATGGGGAGCTTGAGGTAAGACAGTGTTTTAATCTGGTATTGTAATTAGGACAGATTATGTAGAATTGATAGATAGATATCTTATGAGCTATGTTTTCTTTCTTAAACATCTTGATCCTCATGTGTCCAATGCAGAGGAACAATATGGTGGAATACTTTGGGGAGCAGTTGTCTGGTTTGGTTTTTACCGTTAACGGGTGGGTGCAATCTTATGGATCTCTTTGTGTGAAACCACCCATCATCTATGGTGATGTGAGCCGACCCAAGCCAATGACTGTCTTCTGGTCCACCATGGCCCAGAGCATGACTGCTCGCCCAATGAAGGGAATGCTTACAGGCCCTGTCACCATTCTCAACTGGTCCTTTGTCCGAAACGACCAACCCAGGTACAGAAGAACGTGAACTTCATGTGTACACGGGATTGAACAAAGAACATAATCTTCATTTCTCCTTTGAGGACTAGAATGATAAATATTTATTTCACAGGTTCGAAACTTGCTATCAAATTGCCTTGGCTATCAAGGATGAAGTTGAGGATCTTGAGAAGGCAAGGATTACTGTTATCCAAATTGATGAGGAAGCTTTGAGAGAGGGTTTGCCACTGAGAAAGTCTGAACAATCTTTCTACTTGGAATGGGCTGCCCACTCTTTTAGAATCACTAACTGTGGTGTTAAGGATACTACCCAGGTTCCTTTATAGCCCCCTTCCTTATTTTATGTGGGAAGATCCATTTTTCACATATACTGATTTCACTTGGTGGCTATTATTGATTGGCAGATCCACACCCATGTGTGCTACTGCCACATCGACGACATCATCCCCTCAATCTTGGACGTGGATGCCGATGTCATCACAATCGAGAACTCTCGCTTTGATAAGAAGCTTCTCTCAGTTTCCCACGAGGGAGTCAAGTATGGTGCTGGGATTGTCCCCAGTGTCTATGATATCCACTCTCTCATAATACCATCAGCTGAAGAAATTGCTGACAGAACCATCAAGATGCTCACAACAAACATATTGTGGTTTAACCCTGACTTTGTACTCAAGACTTGTAAACACACTGGGGTCAAGCGTGCGCTCAAGATGATGGTTGTTGCTGCCAAGCTCCTCCGCACCGAACTTGCCCATACTAGGAAGGAAAAGTATGAGTAACTTCCCTGTATTCCGGTCTTTTTATGTTTATATGATTACCGAGTTTCTCTATGGAATGTTAGGAGTCGTACTCTTTAATGGAGAGACTATTTAAATGGATTTTGATTTATCTTTTTAACTTGTTTATTTGGAGGAAAATAGTAAACTTATTAAGATTGGTCTGTAAAAGTTGATCTATTGAGCAACACGTCTTGTTCGTTAACATTACAATACATCACTAAATTAAATCAATTTTGTAAAATAATCGCAACGAGTCTATGAAGATGCTCGCTTAAATTACTTCTCAGCTAAGTGAAACTTATCTCGAAATCTATTGAACAATCACCTCTGCTCAACTATCAGAGCCCACCATTTCCCACCAGATCGTGAAGGCATCGGCTTCTTTAGTTAATGAGAGATTAAAAGTAGCAGTGTGCTCGATTAAGAGATTAAAAGTAGCATCGGCTTCAATCAGGTGGACAAAATAAAACGAGAATTTTAGGCATGGAACAGACGTCTACTTTTTTCTAGCTTTTGTGAAGCATGGTGGCCTGATCCTTTTCGTCTTCTTTGCAAGAAATCCTACTGCTGATATTGTATGTCGATTTGATGATTTAAATGTCCGATCATACAAAAGCAAAGACTAGCGTTAAGTTAGAGAGTTAATATCACAAAAAAATCTTGAATTGGTACACATTTGGCAAATTTACCCTAAACTTACTCCAAATTGGCTATTTCTCAATTTACACTATGTTGATTTTCATTAAATTTTATCGTCAAATTATCAAGTTGCATGACACATGATAATTGACAAATATACCGGTTTTGGGTTTTACTCTTTGTTATCATGAATGTTTCAATTTATAGTTTTTGATGGTATTAATCCATTTTAACTGATTCACTATTTTTGTCCCGTGCATTAAAAATAGAATAAGTTCGATTATTTATAATGGGATCATTAACATATATATACATATATAATATGATTCAATATTCTTACCGGAGAGATCATAAAAAATTGAATAGATTTTGAATTATTTCTAGCTTGTTTGTCAGAAGGAAAATATTAAATTTATAAAATACTGATTTGTAAAAATCGGTTCGCTAACTTGATACGTTTTCTTTCTTTAACATTATAATATATCACCAACAAATGAGTACCAGTCTCGGGATCTACTCAGCAATCACGTCTAGTGTAATTTCATATACTAAATAACAAAGCCCAACGTATCAATCGTATCGGGTACGGGCAGGCCTCGCGGTCATTGATCATTATACATGGTACTTCCCACAGGACATCTGACAAACTCTCCCTCGTCTTTGTTCCAGCAGAGACATCGAGAGAGGAAATAGGAAATTTTCCTAACGACTGTTTCTTATTAGGGAAAGGGAAGACATGCGGGCGTGCCGTTACAAAATTAAAGACGAAGACGACAAATGGGGTTTGTGGCGGGGCATGTGCGTGTGCGTTGGTGTGTGGCGGGACGCAATATCTTAAGAAGATGATGAAGATGACGGGAGAAGGAATGGGGTGGTTGGGGCGACGACGGGGAGGTCGCGGGAAAAAGTGCCCGACCAACTTTTTCTCTATCCTTTTTTTTTTTTTTTTGGTCGGAAAACCACTTTGAAAACAGCCCGCCGCCAAATAGCTAAAACCGCTTAAAATGGTGGGCCTTTTTAAAAAGAGCTTAGCGAAAGACTTATGTTTTTCCATTTTTGCAACCTTTCCACTCATTCTTCCCCTATTCGGCTTTGCCCTTGTCTTTTCCATCAACCTACAAACTTCAGCTTTGTAAATGCGATAGTAACCGACCAAAATGGAAAAAAAAAAAAGTGCGATGGACAGCAGTTTGTCTCTTTCCTCGATTCAGTCTCCATAAAAGTAGGACCCTTGCGGCGCTCTCATTCCTCCAATTTTAGACAGAATAACTGAGTTGCGCTAGGTTACTCACCCGTAGTTGATGTTTGTTCGATGATCCAAAGAAATGGCGTCCCATTCCTACATTTTCTCAGTCCAAAACATTATCTAACTTATACATTATTATAGTCTAATTTTAAATGATAAACAACTACTAAAAACTCCAAATTATGTCCACCGTGATACGTTTACCATAAATTCTTTTCAATAACCAAAAAAATCCGAAACTTATGAGCACTGTTAAAAATTTATCTATACATAAAAAACAAAGTTGTTTTGGCTAAAAAATCATTTGACGGAACATTGATAGATAAGGGTAGATGCGTAACATAGGCACAAGTTTGGATTTTTTTTTATAGTAACTATTTTTCAGTGGGTATAATTTGAGGATGTTAATGTCACAAAAAAAAAATCAAAATAGATGCGTTGCCGTGGATATAATTGGGGTTTTTGGTGGTTTTTTCTCAATTTAAATTAAGGTAATTATAATTTAAGAAACGATAGGATTTACATGGGATCTCATAGATGGAGATTCTTCACATATGTGAACATCATTTTAGTCTCATAGATGGGGATTCTTTGCATATATGAGCATTATTTCAAGAACGTTGATTTGAAATAGCGTTGTGAGAATGATTACCTTGCGGATGTAGTAGAAACCTTTACTAAGGTACAGAAAAGAGAATTTTACAGAGTAGTAATTGGGTGAGATAAAAGAGACTTAACCAATTTCTGATACTATATTGCAAATTTGACAAACTAAACATCGTACATCAGTTCAATCCCATCAAAAACTAAATATAATGAGCAAATGCTGATTTGTTTGAGGCCCAAACTTATATGCTTTAAGCCCCACAACCTTTCTCGTTGACATTGGGATTTCATAGAGTGAGGATCGAGTCGTCAATAATATTGTGGAGGGAGAGAAAAGAGAGAGAAGACCGAACCGATTTCGTCACAGAACCTCTCAAACGCTATTTTGTGAAATTGAACCCATGTTAAAGGTTATCCGCTTAAAGCCGTGGTTTCTCACCCTCTAATCATTCCAGAATCTATTCCCTTGCACTCTCCAAATGACTTGTTCCCCATTTTTATGTCATAATTTTTTCCCCTATCGTTTTAAAGGTACTGGAAAAAGGTCAGGTGATCCTAATCAAGAATCTTGACGAAAACCTCTATAGGCCCTGCAGCCTATGTCTTCTCCATTTTTCTTAACCTTTTTCACTCATTCTGTACCCATTCGGTTTTACGCATTTCTTTTCCATCAACCTACAAACTGCGGATGTGTAAATAACCAGCCTACCACTCCCTTCAACTCGCCCCGTTATCTCTTCTTTCCCTCTCTATCCCTCGCACTCTCGTTACTGCAAAGAATACAGTTCTGTCTAGTTCCCCGGTACGGTCTCCTCCAAGGTAGGATCCTTGCATCGCTCGAATTCCTCCACTTTTTAGACTCAGTAACTGAGTGAGCTGTGCCAGGTTACTTAACTGTAGTTGATGTTTGCTCGATCATCCAGAGAGATGGCGTCCCACATCGTTGGATATCCTCGCACGGGCCCCAAGAGGGAGCTCAAGTTTGCCCTCGAATCGTTCTGGGATGGAAAGAGCAGTTCGGAGGATTTGCAGAGAGTTGCAGCTGATCTTAGGTCATCTATATGGCAGCAGATGGCCGCTGCCGGCATCACGTACATTCCCAGCAACACCTTCTCATACTATGATCATGTGCTTGACAGCACCGTAATGCTCGGTGCTGTTCCCCCTAGATATGGTTGGGATGGTGGCGAGATCCCATTCGATGTATACTCCTCCATGGCCAGAGGAAACGGCTCCGTCCCTACTATGGAAATGACCAGGTGGTTTGACACCAACTAGTAAGTGAGATCTCAGTGAAGTACGAGTGAATCATTTTGTTTTTTCTTCTTCTTTGTTAACTATCCATCCATCTCATTTGGTCCAGCCACTACACGGTGCCTGAATTGGGTCCCGATGTCAACTTCTCTTTTGCATCTCCGAAGGCCATCAGCGAGTACAAGGACGCCAAGAGGGTAAGAGCTGACCTTATTCCGCAAATTCAGTGCCGGAATCCCGGACATGAAAAACTTGTTTTCTGTGACCTTATCCAAAACCAGAATCGCATAGAGTCCGAACCGGTGAACAAATCAGGCCGCTGGGGGTTGTTTAGCGTCCGACTACCGGGTTTAGGGTTTCTCTCTCTCCTCCCTCCCTTTCCCGTCTCACTCCTTCACCAGTCACCGCCCTCACGATGCTGCCGCCTCCGCTGTCCTTTTGATGAAACATGTCTGGCGACCCCAAGACCCACCTCCAAACTCGATGGCAACGGCTGATAGCCTCGGTCTGCCCGACCACTCCCCAACGGACTACCAGGTTTAGGGTTAGCACTTAAGAAAAGAGCCAATAGTCTCATTCCATGTTCCCCTGTGCACTTCTCTCTCCTCCCTCCCTTTCCCATCTTACTCCTTCGCCAGCCGCCGCCTCCGCTGTCCCTTGGGTGACGAGAAATTCTCACTTTTTGTTGGTTTAATTAATTCTTTTATTTGTATATTTTTATCAGCTCATCCATTTTTGTTTTCCTTGTGCCTTCGCATGATCTTAGCATTACTTAAAGCTATCCGTTCTAGAATCTATTTGCTAATTTCCAGCTTGAAGTAGATACTGTTCCGGTCCTTCTTGGCCCGGTGTCCTATCTGCTGCTATCCAAGCCTACAAATGGTGTTGACAAGACCTTTTCTCTTCTGTCCCTCCTCGGAAAATTACTTCCCATCTACAAGTAAGATATTATTAAACTCTTCTCTCGCAGTTTTGCATTTCCTGACGAATGATAAACCATTCAGGAAAGTTGTGTCCGAACTTAAGGCAGCTGGCCCTGCATGGGTGCAGTTTGATGAGCCACCCTTGTGTTGGACCTTGATTCTGACCAACTGCAAGCATTCACTGAAGCATACTCGGAACTAGAATCATGTCTTTCTGGCATGAATGTTCTCGTCCAAACCTATTTTGCTGATGTTCCTGCTGAGGCCTATATAAAGTTCTTACTTCCTTGAAGGGCGTCACTGGATTTGGATTGGATATCATTGATTGAGACAAGACTCTTGATTTAATCAAGGACGGTTTCCCCACAGGCAAGTATCTCTTTGCTGGAGTTGTCGATGGAAGGAACATCTGGGCCAATGATCTTGCTGAAACACTCAGCACCCTCCATGCTCTTGAGAGCATCGTGGGAAAAGGTAATACTTTCTGCATATGTTTTTCAATATAGTGTGATCTGCACATTATGTATCCTTAAGTTGATATCTTATCCTTATTTATCTACAGACAAAGTTGTGGTCTCCACCTCTTGCTCTCTTTTGCACACTCCTGTCGACCTAGTTAACGAGACTGAGTTAAATGAGGAAATGAAGCCATGGCTTGCATTTGCTACTCTGAAGGTCGTTGAAGTCGATGCGTTGGCCAAGGCATTGGCTGGACAAAAGGATGATGTACAGTTTGTTATCTTTTTGTTAAAGATGATGCTGAAAAGCAGCATAGCATGCCCATACTGTCATTGTTGCTACTAGGGAGTTTTAACAATGGTGGTAATACATATTGTTAGCTTATTTTCTAGAATGAATACAGTCACTAGGATGCAAAGTTCTTAATTTAAACTAGGCCTGTTAGCTAGCAACTTTAGGGTGTATGTCAAGCATAATGTTCAACTTCCAAAGTATTGATTACTAATGTTGTGAGATGGTATTTCAATGCTTCTTGCTGATGGATCTGTTTTCAGGCATTCTTCTCAGCTAATGCTGCTGCTCATGCCTCAAGAAAGTCCTCTCCAAGAGTTAAAAACGAGCTGTCCAAAAGGCTGTATGTTTTTCTGCTTAGTTACCCTTCATCTTTTATGCGTTCCAAAAATACCAATGAAAATGATATTACTGGTGTCTTGAACTCTTGATATTCTCATCTCTCTCAGGCTGCTGCTTTGGAGGGCTATGATCATCGCCGTGCCACAGCTATGAGTGCTAGACTTGATGCTCAGCAAAAGAAACTTAATTTGCCAGTCATCCCAACAACCACCATTGGCTTCTTCCCTCAGAGCGAGGAACTCAGAAGAGTGCACCATGAGTTTGAGGACAAAAGGTGAGTAAACTATATCTTTCTTTTCTAATAAGCGATGATAGATGTGGCACGGGTTTTTATCCATTTCGTTATGACCCTCATTGGTCCTCTGACTGCACTTCATCATAGGATGTCTTGGGAAGAATATGTTAAGGCCATCGAGGTGGAAATTAAGAAAGTTGTCAAGCTCCAAGAAGAGCTTGACATAGATGTTTTGATTCATGGGGAGCCTGAGGTAAGACTGTTTTAATCTGGTATTGTAATTAGGACAGATTATGTAGAATTGATAGATAGATAGATATCTTAGGAGCTATGTTTTCTTTCTATTGGTATTTGCGGAAGCGTGTGTTTGATGTGAATGTGTGCAAGTGAGTGTTTTGTGTGTGAACTTTATCAAGAGAGCAAAAGAACTAAGAACAATGTGGGTGAGAAATGATTTGGCAAAGTAACAACAAGAAAGTGTAATGGCGGAAAGGGAACACAAAGGAACAAAAGGAAAGCTTTTATTATTTAGTTGTAGTACAAGGGGATGAGGAAGGAGCTGACCTTGTTGGTCTGCCCCTCAAAATGGACGACCACAAACCTATTTATAGGCCTACATCACCGATTTCTTCATGCAAAAATCTCTGCTCAAATCAGAGATTTTCTTGTCCTTAGTCGGCTCTATTAATGAGCTTGTAAACCAACTTTCAAGGGGAAATATCTCTGCAAATTGTAGAGATAATACTGTGGCCTACTCTACATAAATCTAGCGTACTCTAGAGATTTCCTTTGCTACCAAAGTCAAGATTTTTCTTATAGTATCCTCTAGTAATTCTAGAAATTGGATCAGGAATTTAACACTTTCTTAAACATTTTGATCCCCGTGTGTCCAATGCAGAGGAACGATATGGTTAAATACTTTGGGGAGCAGTTGTCAGGTTTGGCTTTCACCATTAACGGGTGGTGCAATCTTTTGGAACTCGTTGCGTGAAGCCACCCATCATCTATGGTGATGTGAGCCGCCCCAAGCCAATGACTGTCTTTGGTCCACCACGGCCTAGAGCATGACTACTCGCCCAATGAAGGGAATGCTTACAGGCCTTGTCACCATTCTCAACTGGTGCTTTGTCCAAAATGACCAACCCAGGTACGAAAGAACGTGAACTTCATGTGTACATGGGATTAAATCCTCACTTCTTCTTTCAGGACTAGAATAATAAATATCTATTTCTCATATTTCAAACTTGCTACCAAATTGCCTTGGCCACGAAAGACAAAGTCAGGGATCTTGAGAAGGCAGGGATTAAAGTTATTCAAATTGATGAGGTAGCTTTGAGAGAGGGATTGCCACTGAGAAAGTCAGAACAATGTTTTTACTTGGATTGGGCTGTCAACTCTTTTAAAATCACTAACTGTGATGTCAAAGATACTACCCAGGTTCCTTCGTAGCTCCCTTCCTTTTTTTTTTGTGGGAAGATCCATTTTTCACGTATACTGATTTCACTTGGTGGCTGGTATTGATGGGCAGATCTACACTCACATGTCCTACTCCCACATCAACGACATCATCCCCTCAATCTTTGACATGGATGCCGACGTCATCACAATCGAGAACTCTCGCTCTAACGAGAAGCTCCTTTTAGTTTTCCACGATGGAGTCAAGTATGGTGTTGGGATTGTCCCCGGTGTCTATGACATCCACTCTCTCATAATACCATCAGCTGAAGAGATTGCTGACAGAACCATCAAGACGCTCGCAACAAACATATTGTGGTTTAACCCTGACTTTGTGCTCAAGACTCATAAACACAATGGGGTCAAGTGTGCGCTCAAGATCATGGTTGCTGCCGCTGAGCTCCTCCGCACCGAACTTGCCCATGTCAAAAAGGAAAAGTATGAGTAACTTACCTGTATTCGTGTCTTTTATTTATATGATAATTGAGTTTCTCTATGGAATGTTACTAGTCATACTCTTTGGGGTATTTTAGTTTTGTCGTAGTACTCTTTGTGTATGTAAGAGGATGGAAAATGAGTAAAATTATTGTCACCTCTTGTGCATCAACGTTTGCTTCGGACTTCTGTTTTATGGTTACTGTCCCTTGGAAAGAAACTTTCCTGCTGTCTAATGTGAAAAGACCTCTGATATCTGCTGCCTAATGCATTAGCTGCTAAAGATATGGCAAGCTTAAAACTAGCTTGTCCATGGACGAGCACCTCATGTATCAAATATATCGGCTGCAGCAGTGAGTTTGAATGAGTATGAGAACGGGTAGCGCAATGTACTCGACTTGATGTGCTGCAGTGCAAAACTCTAAATTTTGAGTTGTTGTATCGGCTCCGTTGACACTCGAGATAACAAACTAGCCATTGCAAAGGTCGTGCTGAGTTAAGCTTGTACTCATGTGATTGACTAATGATATGCTATTCACCTTTAATTCAAAATAGCTGTCATGTTCTTATGGTTACTTGCGTCTTTCCACTCGGTCGATAGCACGAAGTGAAATAAGTGGAGCTGATATTAGTATCTTTGATATTCGATCCGCTTGACCTCCTCTTAAAACATTTGCAAGGAAGGAACAAAAGAAATTTAAATCTATATCCAGACGAGTAAATTCTCATTCATTCATCCACAGCTTTACTTGCTTGTTGAGGGTATTCTTGCTTGGACCACTCGACTAATCCATAGTAATCAATGCGTAGAGGGTAATTATAAACTAGCATTCCTCGTAAAAGCTTCATCTGAATCCACAAATATACATTCAGAGTCTTACAAAGTCTCACTATTTAAAACTTAATCAGTCTAACCGAAAAAAAAATTAAAATCAAGGCGGAAAACAACAATTTTCCTATTCCAAGTTGAATAGCGATAGGTCCTTCGAACAATTGTGCCAGTAACACAAGCCAACTGACGTGGCCATTGTCCTTCGAACAAGTGTATCGCCAAGTGACCAATTTCTTGCTGGAGAGACCATTTAAATTTGAATACATTTCAACTCATGTCTAACTTGTTTGTCCGAAG
Organism: Eucalyptus marginata; assembly: GCA_014182565.1. Lineage (NCBI taxonomy): Eukaryota > Viridiplantae > Streptophyta > Magnoliopsida > Myrtales > Myrtaceae > Eucalyptus > Eucalyptus marginata. Next base: position 16,481,741 of record CM024595.1, on the reverse strand, counting down.
GAAGATATTAAGGCTACGTTTGGTCGTCCGGATTTCTAATCAGGATAGGACTGGATAGGATAAGATGTGAAATTCTTGGATTTTTCTATATCCTATCTACTGTTTGGTGAATTACAGTATTAAAGTCGGATATATTTATATCATGTCATGTAGGGGTGATCGGGTCCAGGGTGGGTAGGGTCTGACACGGACCCATGTACCCGACTCTGTTATAACCGGTTCCCATTTTCTGGATCCTTTACCCGACCCTATTTGTATTGGACCCGTGCACCGACCCACCCTGTTTTTAGATCTGGTTCCATGGTCAACCCCGTTTCCATTGGAACTTTGTTTTTGCAATCTCTTGATATCCTATACAACTTCGAATTTTATATTAATAAGCGAGAAAATAACGTAATCCTCCTAATTTATATTGAAACATTAAGCAACGATAATAAATTAATACATGAACTTTTTTTACTAAACGGAAAATTAAGGATCCATATGGCTAATTATAATAAATAAAATCATAAGGCAAAGAATTAGCAACAAACATGGGTGTAATATTAGTCTTATTCCCACAACTACTATATGAAGCTACTCGTTTATGCAAACATAACTCCTTATACAAAAGAGAAATTAGGCAAGCCAATCCATGTGATACACAAGAATTTGGCGGGCGACGAACACCGTTCGTCCATCGATGGTGTGAGAGGGAGCCGGTGAGGAAGGGAAGCAAGTGAGGAAGAGGAATGACAAAGGAGGAGTGCCGTGCGTGTTTGAGTGAGCCAAGAGGAAAAATATCATGTGGTTGCGAAAGTAAGAATAGATATTGAGAGGAAAAAAAAAAGTTTTGTACCTCTACTTACAAAACCGGTCCGGGAACCGGGTTCTGGGTGGGTAATCACTTGGACCCTGTTCCCGGACCGGTTAAACCGGTTCAATTTTGGGAACCTGTTCCCGCACAGTTTCAATGGGAACCGGTTCCCCGACCCTGTTTTAGGGTGGGCGGTCCGGAACCGGGTATACCCCTCCGGTTGCACACCCCGAATGTCATGTACATTTTTTTAATAAAACGGCATATTATTGTTAATGAACCTAAAAATTTATAAACGGAGATGGTAAAAATCACTTGTGACACTATTCCTTAATTTATTTTTATTTTATTAATCCTCTTTTTAAAATTATTTTCTTCATTATTTCTTTTTTTCCCCTTTCATCATTCTTTAATAAAATTTTATTAAATAGTAAATTGTACTAACATACCTAAAATACAAAAAACCTAAAATATATAATAAATATAAATATATAATTTATAGATTGAATGTTTCTTACAAGATAGAATTAAAGTTGAATATATAAATTAAAATAAGATTGAATTAAAAAATAAATTTTTATTTTAAATTTTAAATTTTAATTTCTTAAATTAGAATTCAAATATTATTTATATTGAAATATAATTTTAATTTTGTTAATTTAATAAGTTTGGTATTCAAGAAAAATAACTTTCCTATTATGAACATTAGAAATCCTATCCACATTTATCCCACCTCCCCCATGGGATAATTTTATCCGGCCTATATCCCTCTTATATCCGACTTTATCCTATCCTGAGCAAGCACCAAACGTAGAATGGGATAAATCATATCATATTGCGAATTTTATCCCGACTGCCAAACGTAGCCTAAACTTATTAAAGACTGATTCGTAAAAATTGATTTTACTAAGGCTTCATTCGTTTCGAGAAAATAATTTCTGGGAAAACGTTTTCCGGATTTTCCGGCGTTCGTTTTACGGAAAATGAATTCCTTAGGGAAAATGTTTTCCATGAAAGGAAAAAAGTCTTCTAAATTAGGGAAAAATATTTTCCACTTTTAAAAAGTGAAAAACATTTTCCTCTCTTGATCTCTCTTATCTCACACCTCTACAAATCATCACTTCCTCATCCCCTTTCTTTTTCTTCTTTTCTTTTTTTTTATTCGAATTATTCTTTTTAATTCGAATTATTTTTAATTTCCTTTTTCTTTTCTATTTATTTTATATCTATTTCTTTTTTTTTTTCATTTTCTTTTATTTTTATTTTTCTTTTCTTTATTTCCATTTTCTTCTTTCTTGGCTAGTCGTCGGCCGTTCTTCAAAAACCTCAAGCTCGTCGATCTCAAGCTCGTGCTCGCACTCTTGCTTATCATTTTCTTTATTTACTCTACCCTACTGTTGTACATTACTCAAGCAAATGGCTCTACATGCTTTGCTTCTTTTTTTTTTGTTTATTAGAACACCAAAGACGCAGGGGAGAACAACAGGCCACTCAACTGAAAGATTCTCATTAGGGCTGTACATGCTTTGCTTCTTTTCTCCTTTGCTTCTTTTTAAAATCCATACAAACATTTTTTAGAGTAGATGAGTGTTTGGTGACAATGAGGGAACAAAGATATGAAGCAAGTTTGCCCGAATTTAAAGGCAAGTTTATATTTGATGGATTTATAGGTCGGTAAGTGATGCATGCCTAAGTGGTGAAGTCTTAGAAAATATTTTCCTTACTGAACACTGGAAAATATTTTTCAAAACATATTCAGATTTTAGCTGAACACCATAAAATATTGTCATTTTCCTAAAAAATGACTTCTGGAAAAATATTTTCCGAAAATGGCCTATTTTCCGCGAAACGAACGGACCCTAAGTAATACATGTTTTTTCTCCTTCTCATTAACATCATAATATATCACCTAACAAACGAACAACACAAAATAATCTCAGCGAATTTACAAAGACTTGCTTAGATTATGTTTTTAGGCAAGTGAAAAGCCCACCCGTGAATCTTGGCCCCGTCTTGGGATCTAGTCAATAACATTCACACCTCTACTCAGAATTTCAAAGCAGAGTGGTAGGTGTGTCAATATTTTAAGGTTGTGTTTGGAGGAAATTGGACTCCTAGACAAACAAGGTGTGTTATCGGACTCCAAGCAAACCTAGGCTACGCATTACAAAATTTCTGAAATAGAAATTGATTTCTGGCCAAAAATTGATTTCTCAATTTCTATTCCCCGAACAAGTTTCTGAGCAAAGAAACCCGTTTGATAACGACTCAAAATTTCTATTTCTGAAACAGAAATCCGTTTGATAACAGAATAAAATTTCTATTTCTATGAATCATGCTATCCCCATCTTTTACCTCACTCTTCTTGGTGCTTGTGATGGTAATTTAATTTGATAAAAGTTGGTAAATCACTTTAATTTAGATTGGTAATTCGATAGAATAGTTAGGAACTTCAAAACATTAGCAATTTATGTAAAAAAAGCTAGTAATTAGTATAAAAAAAATACTAATATGCAAACTATAAAAAAGATAAGAGCGCTGCGCGCGACAACCACCACGGGCAGTGTTTCGGTTTCAAGGAGTACTGCTGCTGCATCTTCATCGTTGTTGCCCTCATCTTGTGCTGCTAGTAGCAGCGATGTAGCACCGACGCGGTCGAGCTGTTGTTGCCTCACGAGGCTTGTGGTGAAGCTAAAGAAGTGGAACAAGATGTTGCTGCGCCACAACAATAAGAACAGGCAGAGCTCATTCCAGTGCTTGTATGATCCGCTGAGCTATTCTCTCAACTTTGATGGGAGTGATCAGGAAGACGAAGATTATTACCGGTTCTATGCTTTTTCATCGAGGTTTGTAATGGCGAACTCGAGAAGTATCGCCGTGAGCTCGAGACGGATTGCCATTTCTCACTAGTCTAGGCTCTTGAAGATCCAAGTTTTGCTTTACGCCTTCCCCCCATTCCTTTTTCTTTCTTTCTTTTATTTTATTTTTTTCTTTTTGGTATTCCCGTTTACATTTTCTGGCCATGTTTGTATTTTGATAGTGCAATGGTCAATGACCAGTTGGAAAAGAGATTGGTTATCTTCATTTTCCTTTGTGATTGAAAAGATCGGTAAGATCAATAAGATCGGTACATGCTTACGACGGTGAATGTGCATTGACGTGACATCAATCGGACGTTCGATCGGGATTGCTAACAGAAGCCGTTGTATAGGTTGTAAGATCACAATTGGATGTTCTAACTAAAAGGGATAGTTTGTTGAATCACCTACAAACAAAGTCCAGGCACCTTTACCATATTTCATATGAACCTTGTGGGGAGTGAAGGACCCTCAGTCTGGCGTGAAAACTGATTCTTTGATGACACGAGGTTCATTCTCATCTCGTGGAATGTGAGATTAACTATATGCAGGACAAGGCTGGTCCTTTTCAACCGTTTGTCGTCCTCTGTGAGTTTCTGGTGGGGACTTTAAATGATAAGCAATGTTGTTTTGGCTGGATAGGGCACATGCCCTGTTCTCCATAGTCTTTTCCATATTGTACGACTTAGAAGTAAAGGCATTCGAATCAGCACCTTACCATACCATCAACCTTACCCAAACATTCCACAATCCGAGCAAAGAACTCTCCCAAGCCTTTTAATTTGAAGGGGGCGCTCTGCAAATGGCTGCATCAAATGGAAGTCAAAAGAAGAAGATAACAAACCGGGCTTTGAATATTGTAAATTATGAAAGTTGGAGGTGAATCCCGCATACAATTGTTTGCTATAAATAAGTGAGCTAAGTCAAAAACATGCATTGATACAATTGACTAGCCCAGGAGTTCAGAGTCATGCGCAGCTTGATTTTCAGCTACTACCAAAGTCCCCATCTAAAGCTGTCGATACAGTATGTTGAAGTGTGCCACGAGGTGATTGTCCCCTTGAAAAAACTGGCGTATGAAAACATAATGCTCCAGTTCTTGCCTCAAAGCCGCAAGTTACCATACATGTCAAAACATGTGATCGTTTCCACCAAGGACCTAGAGCTACTGAAGACATCATCTAGCAATATGCCCTCTTGATATAGAATGGCTTCACCAACAATTATGCGAAGGCAACACCAAAACCGGGCTCTTTGGTTCCATTCAGTCTCCTGTCTGCTGATAATCAAGTCACCATCTTAGCTAAATTTTGACCATGAAATAGAAGGCATCTTGGCCAAGAAACCAAAGAATCAGGCATGAAATTTCAAACAATGATGTGCCCTTCCTTGGCTAGTCCCAATTATCTAGACTGCACATACATCTAAACCAGCAGTAGAAAGGCATGACAGCTTCTGCAAAGGAAAGGTTAAACTCAAATGAACTCGCAGACAAGTGCAACCTCTTTTCGTAAGGAAATTGCCTTAATGACATATTGATCGTTTTGGCATTACTAAAGCATATCTAAAGCACAGGGGTTACTTCCAACATAATGTTACTCTTACATAACAGACTAGAGGAGAGCTTGAATACCACTGTAAGACTGAGAAAAGAATCAGGAAACGCAAGGAAAAGGTTGAGTATAGTTCAGTCTTTTGGTTGGAAAAGTGCAAAAAATAAGAACATTAAGTGAAAGTTTTTCCAGTGACATGAAAGAATGCACAAACATCCTTATGCATGGAAAGCAATATAAGATCTCGATGAGCAGATTGCATGACAAGATTTGTAGACAAAGCATGACAGATATCCGATGAAAAGCAATAAACAACTCTCGTTCCGTAACCCCATCAAAGTCACCCGACGGAGTTATGAAGGTACAACGCCTAAAAAGAACCCGAACCCTTGAGCCACACTCTCTGCAGCACAGATATCTCTCAACAACAGATGCCAATTCATCCACAATCACAACAAGCAAGCAAGAAGATAGGTTCTCTCACAGATTGCTAAAGCAATCACAAAGCTAAACACCAACCATTGCTTCCAAAACATCATTTCCAAGACCAAGCACGATAGTCCTCGACTCCGAAACAGATCCACAATCTGCATATCCAATCAACCCTCGACTCACACACGACCGTTCCACATCACGCATCAAACGCCATCAAACAAAGTTCTAGTGTAAGCAGAAACTTAATCAGGGAAAGCATTTTTTCCCCTATCTTGCATTGGCCAAGATGAGAAACAGTCAAATGGTATAAGAGACATGAAGGTCGACTATGAGGGCACCATTTCATTGTCCCATTGAGCTCTCCAGAACATAATAAATCAACTAGCCTCCACATTCAACCATTTATAATAAACCAGAGACGTTGTCAAGCATAACTCCATCTTCCTCATAAGCCCCAATATCCTTGGACAAATTCACAGGTCAAAAGAACACAGGACTGGGCTCCGGGGTCGTACTGCAGAAGTCATATAACCAGAGGAAAAGAGAGGACGCGGACGAAAGCCAAAACATGAAAAGAGAGGCGAGAAGGGAAGGATGGATCGAACCTCGTGAGGAATCGCGGGGGGAAGTTCCAGAGAAGGTCAAGCAGTGAAAGAATCCAAGAAAAGTCTTTTTGTTGAAGAAGTGAGCTTTTGAATGGCAAAACACTGGTCGCACACACAACCCCCTCCAGCAGTAGCTCCGATCTCTGAAACCATGAAAGACAGAGAAACCCAAGATCAAATCTCAATTCGACGACACATCAATCGCCTAGCCATATATGCACGGAACATATAGCTTTTCAACTTACTATTTCAATGGACACCGATTAAAAATTTATCACTGGCATTGTAATTTGAAGCTTTGGACATAGACAAAATAGAAACTCTTAAATAAATCAAGAGCAAGCATAATACTTAATTAAAAACAAGCTAGAAGTTAGCACCCTGCTTTCTCAAATCAGCAGATTCAAAGGTAGAATGATAATTAGCACCATGACAGAGCCCACAAGATCTCTTCATTCTTTTGTCTTGTACTGCATATTATATCGATATCGCGGAAATAAAGAGAGATTGTAACTTGAAGTGATGAAAAAGTGCGACGGTGAGATAAGCGACAATCTAACCGGCAAGAGGACGACGACTGCGACTGGAGTTGCAAAATCAAGAGCGGAAATGGGGACGCGGATGGAGGAGGCTGGTCCGATGGCATGACCGGAGCAAAAACGTGCAATGGCGTCGACAGCGAGGATGGATTCAGAGTCAACGGCGCTAGGGTTTTTGGTTGAAGCTTTAAGGACGGCAAGATGACGATGACAGAGTCGATGGTGAGGATGGACAGCTTCGGAGTCGACGGCACGACCGGAGCAAAAACATGCGATGGCGTCGACGGCAAGGATGGATTCGGAGTTGCCGGCGCTAGGGTTTTTGGTTGAAGCTTTGAGGACGGCAAGAGGATGGCGACGGAGTCGACGGCGAGGATGGACAGCTAGGGTTTTTGGTTGGAAGCATTGAGAGGAGAAAGAGAAGGAATGCCCAGATAGAAGAGAAAAGCCTGTGAACGATGAAAGCCAAATAGAGAAGAGAAGAAATAATTTCTATTTCTATTTCAGAAATAGAGAATTTTTAAACTTCCGATTTCTCCTCCAAAATAATTTCTAATAGAAATCTGTTTTAGAAATGAAAAATCAATTTGCGTCATCAAACGGATTTTTGTTAAAACACGTTCTAACAGAAATGAGAAATCGAAAACATAAATTTTATCATGCGCAGTCCTAATGTCCTCCAAATCATGCCTTGCAGGTCTAGGGGTCGGCTCTTCCTTTTCATTTACCCAAAGGAAAGAAAGGGCGTAAAAGGAGATGCTTTACTTTAAGCAAGGAGACAAAGATACCAGAGGTGCTTGAGATGGAGATCGGATGCTAGGAGGTGTTGGTAATTTGTTTATAAAACAAATAAACAGGTGCCTTGTCCCACATCGAAAAGATGTAAGTGCGCACGTAAACGAGATTTGGCACTAACTAACGATCATTAATTTTATTTATTGAAAATTTGGATTTATTTTTATAAAAATTAATTATAAATCTTGTTGAAACAGTGTGATTGTTCACGAAAAGTTACGATTATTTTTTATTTTTTTAATTCCGAATTTTTATGTCTTTTTAACGTAACCTTTGAGACGTATTTGTTCATTTTGCAACTTTTCCCGAAAGGTTGTCTTTGTTCTTTTGCAATCTTTTGAAGGGTTACCTCTATTCGAAAGACAAAGATAAGTACTTATGTTTTGAGATCAAACGCACATCTTCTTTCATTTTTTCGTTTTCTTTCGAAAGAAACTACAACCATTGTTTCAAATTGTTTCCCATGAGAGACCATGGAGAAATACTAGAATTGTTATTTAGTATTCTCATTTGAGACTTATTGTATCTTGGAGGAAATTTTTCGGTGACCATTAGCAACTTTGTGGGGGCAAATAAATCCTTAAAAGAAAGTGATATCACGCCTCAAAGTACGAATAGAGTACTCAAAAGATCCGTCTTCATTGTTCTACCCTATTCGAAGCAGTATTTTCCCAACAATTTTAAGGATTTATTTGTGTAATAATGAAGCCAAAAGTCGGAGGAAGTACCAGCCCGTGGTGGCTCACCATCAGCGGTCCTCGAGATGTCATCCATGAATCCCGAATCTTCCTCTTCTTTTGCCCATCGCAACATGCCTCTCAGAAATTGGAAATGGGATGGATGGACTGCAGATTATAATTATTTACTTGTTCTTCTCCACCGCCCCTGTCACCTTGAAGTTAAAGACAAATCCAGAATCATTATATGCACGTAGACCTCTCCATCCAATGTGGCAGACGTGGCCTGGACTTCAAAGTTTACGCAGGAGAAGTCGACAAAACGCCAAAGTAGAATAAGATCACACCCGCAACGGCACCCACCTGTCAGAGACGATCTCCCCAGCGAATTACCGCGACGCTTTGCCATACACACAATCGCCATCAAAGATTATCGTCTCTGTACTCAACTCGCAATGATGTCGGCACTGATTACCTCGGTTCGTCTCAGTCTTTGTGTGAGTCCGGCGGCAAAGACCAGGATGAAAATCCCGCTTCTAAAGATGTGGGGCCTGTGGCGGTTTAGGATCTATCTCCATGCAGTTCCCTAAATCGAAGGCTGGTTGCAGCAAAATCAACTTAAAGGCCTCCTCGAATTTGCCGAGATTTCTACAGGCAATGCCTTACGTACATGTTGCGCTGGATGGGTACACCATGCAGAGCATGTTGAGTGCTTGCGCTGGTGCGACTCATTGGGGATGGCTTAGCAAATTTTTCCAGAGGATCAACCATCTCTCACCTTCGTGCCCGACGTTGATGATGTCGAGACTCTGATCCACGAGATCAAGCACAAGGTGAAAATGGTAGTTCAATCTGACACCCGAGAATTGGGGCAGGTATGTGACTCCGTGGGTGACCAAGATTGTGCGGTCTTTTGATTGCTTGAAGTCGCTTCACCTTTGGCGCATGATAGTGGGAGATTCAGACTTGGCACTACTTGCGAGATCGCGGGGATGCGTTCTGCGAGTGCTCAAACTCCACAAGTGCTCTGGTAGATGGATTGGTTTTTACACGTGGGACATTTGCGCAGGTAATTTAATTTTCTACGCCTGTGTATAGTAACGAAAGACTTGCAATTGCAGTACTATGTTGATTTGCTTACGGTATGCATGGTGCATTGATGAAGTTCTTGTCATTTCGTAACTCTGCTTTACTCCATAATATTATTTTCTAAAGGAATCGCTCGAGAGGTGATAGCATTGTCTTGGTTTATGCACTTCCCGAAGTTCTTATGTAATGCTTCGATTAGTCCCCAGTGTACATGATATATGTTGAAGTACAGATTTTTCATCTGTTTATTTTCTGTCTTAAGATTCTGGACAACACGTAAGATGAAATTTGATTGCTTGCTCGAGATGCAAGAGTAATTTGTAAGATGGAATCTTAATTTTGACATTTAGTTAAATAAATAAATAAAAATGATAAGTTTGGATTAGTTTGGTGCGTGATGTTTTACTGGCCTCTTGTCTTTCGGTAATTTCACTTGCACCAAAGTATTTTTTGGTTCTGCATTCGGGAAATTGTGATTGTGCATCTTCTTATATTGTAAAATTGATACTCCAAGCATAAAGACATGTGCTTTGGACACCATTATTGGGGATCCATATTTTAGTTGAGTCTGAGCCGCTTTGCCCTGGCTTGTTTTACTGGAAATGCTACATTTAATTGTACAGTTATGTACTGACCAAAAAAAAAAAATTTGTACAGTTATGTTTGGTGTATATATTAAATTTTGGGACATCCATGGATGTTTTGGAGGATTACTTGAGAATGTACTGAGGTATTGCCTTTTTGCTTATCGGCTTATATGCTAAGGTATGCGATATTTTTGTCTCCATGTTTAGCACGTAAATTGCTACACTATTTGTCATTGAAGGTTTCATACTTGCTCTTAGTCTTTAGTCATCTTTTGGCATGTGTTCAATTCCATGTGTGGGATGATGATAGAATTGAAGAGATGCGATATGCCCCTATTTAAGACTTCCATAACAAAGAAAATGATACTCATGACATGTAAGACATGCAGAAGAGGCAAGGAAGCCGTGGGTATTATGTCACATGTGTAAGGAGTTTAGGGCTAGTTGGTTTTGTTTTCTCATTTGTCTGAAAGATTTGCGTGAAGCTTACTATATCCCATGGTCGTGGTGGCACAATCAGGAGAGGAGGTGGTCCCACCCAACTTGCCATATTGTCTCAACCACCAGACACTATTCACGGGTCACTTCGTGTTACTATTTAGGGCGAGGTTATTGAGCAATCATTTGGAGAGGAGCATTTGTGCTTTAGAACTCTGCAACGTTTTACCGCTGCTACCTTAGAGCATGGGATGCACCCACCAAATGCCTCGAAACTTGAATGGCGTGCGCTGATGGATGAGATGGCCGTTGTGGCTACGGACGAGTACCGTTCAATTGTTTTCAGAGAGCCTCGTTTTGTCGAGTAATTTCGCCTTGCCACCCCAGAGATGGAATACGGTCGTATGAACATTAGGAGCCGTCCAGCAAAGCGAAAGCCCAACAGAGGCATTGAGTCACTTCGTGCAATCCCTTGGATTTTTGCATGGACTCAAACAATGTTTCACCTTCCAGTGTGGCTTGGTTTTGGGGCCGCGTTCAAGCATGTTATTGAGAAGGACATTCGGAATCTGCATATGCTGCAAGAGATGTACAACGAGTGCCCTTTCTTTAGAGTCACCATTGACTTGGTTGAAATGTTGTTTGCCAAGAGGTGATCTAGAGATATCGAATGGGTTTTCAGGTGTCCCTTGTTTGGTTCTAATGTGTTCTATTTGTTGTCCTTGCCCCTCATAGATTTGATTCTAAGGAATAGCATAAATGAACCAAGAGAGGAGAATTGCATTGGTTTTCTATTTTGATGTATGTATTTCATCGAGGATGAAAATTTGATGATGCATAATTTCGATTAATTGCCTCTTGGAATATTCTTGAAGTGGGATTATGTCCAAAGGGGACTTTGGAACTAATATAACTGAAATCATTGAGATTAAGAAGTATCTGACTTTCATTTTCAAAATGAAAGATTTGGGTAAAATAGATACTATCTTAAGTATTAAAATTTAAAAAATAGTGGGGGTTATTCTTTGAGCTAAAGTGATTACATGGAGAAGATGTTGTATAGATTTAAACATCTTGTTTTCAAATATATAAGTACTCCATTTGACTCCTGGTGGAGAGTTTTTAATGTGAAAGCTCTGGGTCTTTAATGTATGTGATACATTATACTAGACCTTATATTACTTTTTGTATATGCAAGTTGAGTAAATACTAATAATCCAAATATAGAACATGTGAGAGTTATCTTATCGTTCTATAATAATCCAGCTATATTAGAAGAATACGCCGATGCTACTTGGATTACAAGTGTGGAAAATAAAATTTCTGGATGGATTTTCACATTACATGAATGTGTTGTTTCTTGGGCGAGCAAGAAACAAAAGTGCATAATTCACTCAACTATGAAATTTGAATCATTGCTTAGTGGCAATTGGGGAAAGAGGCCGAATGGATTAGGAATTTGTTGTTGGAGATCAAATTATGGCCTAATCCTATGCCTTTTATTTCTATCCACTGTGATAGTCAGGCTACTTTGGCAAGAACCTATAATAGCACCTATAATGGTAAGTCTAGACATAAATATGTGAGACAATTGATTAAAGATGATACCATAACAATTGTCTATATGAGGTCAAGTAATAATCTTGCCGATCATTTGACAAAGGCTTTACCAAGACACATGGTAATAATGACCTCACAAGAAATGGGGCTAAAACCCTTTAATTAAAATCACCAATAATGGTAACCCGACCTTTTTCTAGAACATCACTAGTTACAAGGTTTAATGGGTAAGAACAAGTTATTGAATGTGATTGTTTGATACTGATGTAGCCCTGATATGAGAAGTCAGTATTGTCTGTTACGTTTTGTAGGTTGGATTGAATTCTTAATGAAGTATAGTACAAACTTGTAATGTGTTGATAGTAACAAAAACACATGGTAAATACTTCACCTATATGAGCTTAGAAGTTGTGCCGCTTCTTACGAAAGTTAGGGTTGCTTTCTATAGAGCTTATGAAACAGGATCAAGCACAAGGCCATAATAGTGCGGAGTAATATAGAATTTCTCATTGAAACAAGAGGTTAGTGTATGTGCAGTATGTCCGGTTCTATTACATAAAAGTACAAGTTTAAAGCCGAGCTACTTGTCACTTTAATAGAGCTTTGAGATACTTGCACTAAGTAAAGGTTTAACTCGAAAGAGACCTTTATGTATATATTTTAATCTCACGGAAATTTTGGCTGTATATTTCAATTGTTTTATTTCTTGTTTTTGTTTTATAAACAAAAGTGGGGGATTGTTGGTAATTTGTTTATAAAACAAATGAAGAGGTGCCTTGTCCCACATCGAAAAAATGTGAGTGTGCACGTAGACAAGATTTGGCACTAACCAACGATCATTAATTTTATTTATTAAAAATTCGGATTTATTTTTATAAAAATTAATTATAAATCTTGTTGAAACAATATGACTGTTCACGAAAAGTTACGGTTATTTTTTATTTTTTAATTCCGAATTTTTATGTCTTTTCAACGTAACCTTTGAGACATACTTGTTCATTTTGCAACCTTTCCTGAAAGGTTGTCTTTGTTCTTTTGCAACCTTTTGAAGGGTTATCTCTATTCGAAAGATAAAGATAAGTACTTATGTTTTGAGATCAAACGCACATCTTCTTTCATTTTTTCGTTGAAAATGTACGGACATCGGCTTTTCAGCGGTCTCGTCCGTCACGGGCATTGTAGTCGTAGTCCGAGTCATCTGAGCTGTGTGCAGTTGCTAGAAGATGTGCTTCATATTTTTGTTCAAGAGCTTCAAGATCTTCTGGCGAGAGGATCTGATTCAGCTGATGTGATGATGATGCTTCCTCATGAGTCTAGTGGGACGCTTCTTCTTGAGCCCAATTTGCATTGTCATCTTCTGTAGTGTCGGCAGGAATGCTTGGCTGAGGCCAATTAGATGGCTGTGCATAGTAGGAGGTGTCCATATGGGACAAGGACAAGAGTCCTTGGTCGTAGGGATCTTGAGAAAGAGGACCTCCCCAGCATGCATAGGGGTCTTGAGTGGACTGGACAATGTCATATGCACTTGTCGCTTCATTGTTTTGGGATGACTCAGCTTGTCTGAGTTGTCTGAGTGCTTCCTTAGCTTCTGGTGATAGGTCATAATGATCCCACGCAGTAGGTTCATTATAATTCCACACTTCCTCAGGAATGGTTTTGTTTTCTTAGCACAGGATTCTCTGGAGTTCTCGGTACTGGTGTTGACAAGATCTAACAGATCTTGGATAAGATTTGTGAATCCGAGCTTCTTTGCTATCCGATGGGGTTTGTAAGATGTGGTTCCTATTTCCGGGGGCATCAATGATGCTGCCATTGTTTTTGAAAAAGTGCCATGGACGTCTCGAAAAATGGATGGTATGGACTTCGATTTGGTGTTGTGGTTCTTAGTTCTTTCTCTAAAAGATGCTTCCAGTGAGTAGGAGGATAGAATCAATTGAGAAAGTCTAGAAGATTTTGATCATTTTCTCTTTCAACATTTCTTCCGAGTAAGAATATCCCGTGAGGTTGGCGACGAATCTTCGGTTGGGATTTCAATAGCTATCAAGTACTTATTGGTTAAGTACCATAATAGCGTCTTGAGCTGATCGGGAAATCATCTTCCTTCCAGATAAGAGGATGTATAAATGGATAAACTGAATTTAATCCCCAAGGATAAAGAATCGAACCTGCATTGAATCTGAACAAATCTGTGTGGCATTGCCACATGAGAGTTTCTAGATTTTCTGTGAGATTGTCATTCTGGATTTGTTCAATAATCTCCTGGGGATATTTCCAGCTTGGCAAATCTTTGATCTTCTCAATCTTGTATTTTACGCCATGATTGAGCATATGAAAAGCATGTCTTTTGATGTACATGTTAATTTCAGCTGGTGCCTTTGGTCTTGACAGGAAATCAGCAAGAACATTCTTTTTTCTTGGAATGTGTTTGGTTTCAAAAGAATATTTTGAAAACCATTCAGCCCATCGAAGTAGTTAGGAATTTGGAATCTGCTTCTGTTTAAACTTGGTCATCTGAGGAAAAGATGCCATGTCTAATTCTACCAGGAAGTGATGGCCGATGAGATGGAATTCAAACTTCTTGATTACATTCTTTACTGCTAAGATTTCTTTGAAAGTGGAATGGTAATGCATTTCGGATCGAGAAAACTTTTCACTTTTGTGAGCACAAAGGTGTCTCTTACCATCAATTTCTTCAAGTAGAATGGCTGCCCAGTATTCGTCACTGGCGTCGGTCTGAAGAATTCTTTTACCTGTTGACGGTATCTTCAGTGGTGGGAGATTCTGCATAACCTCCTTAAGCTCAGCGACTGCTTTTGTCTGAATTTTTCCCCAAGGTGGGGGATTCTTCTTTAGCATGGATTGCAAAGGAATCAGGAGCTTTGCAAGATTTGGAACAAAATCCCTGAGATAATTGATTATCCTAAGGAATTGCTGAACTTCCTTCTTTGAGAAATTTTCTTCAGGAAACTTTAGCAATTCCTGAGCAATATGTCCCCGGATAGTATGTACCATTGTTGAGGTGCATATCAAGAAATTCAATTTCGTTTGGGCAATATTCATCTTTCGGCGAGAAAGCATGATGCCATGCTTTCGACAATTTCGCAAATTGTTCAAGGAGTTGGCAAAGTGTGACCGCCATCAGACCGTAGAGCAGATATCATCAATATATACTGCTGCACTTGAGAGAATTGGTTGGAAGATATGACACATGGCTTTTTAGAAAATGGATGGTGCTACCTTTAGGCCAAAAGGAAGAACTTTCCACTCGGAAGTGCTTGGTTTGGAATACAGAATCGTTTTGGATCTGTCTTCGATGGATGCCCAATTGCCAAAATCTGGCTTTGAGGTCGAATTTGGAATATATTTGGGCCTTTGTTAATCCAAGAAAGAGAGAAACTTTGGACGGTAAAGGGAATTTATCATCCTCGGGAGAAAAAGGTTGAGGGGTTGATAGTTGATTACCAATCTCATTTTCCCTCTTACGCCGACGCTTATTGACATAAAAAGGCTTCACAAGCCCATTGAGAGTTGGAGATTTCAATAAGGCCTTGTTGCAATAGTTCTAAGCATTCCCTTTGAGCTAAAGCCAAGTGTTCTGGCTTCATTCCCATGTGGCTCGCCTTGGTTGGATTTATATCTTCATTCTTCTTGAAAGGAAGACGAACAAAGAATTTTGGATTTTCCCATAAAGGATGGGAACACTTTTGAGCAAATTCCGAATGGGATTCTGAACAAGATTCTAACAATCTCTGCATGATTGGGTCTAATAGGCTCATCTGAATGGAAAAAAGTCTATGAATGTTAACGAACTCAGAGAATTGGTCTTTATACCTAAGACCTTTTCCTGGAATGATACGAAGCTGTGAGATTTGAGTTATGATGTCCCAACCAATGATTAGGTCTTTGTTAGGAAGATTGGATCCAAAGATTTTTGTGGTTATAGAGCACCGGGGAAGAACCGAATGATTCATGAGTGGTCCTCACATTTGTGGAGAAGGTGTCTCCTGAGGCAGAGTTGAAATATCGAACATAAGGAGTCCAATATTCTTTAGGAAGAACTTTGGTATCCAAAATAGAACAGCTTGCTCCAAAGATCAATGAGGGCACAATGTGATAGGTTTAGCAAACTTTGAAGTGAGGATTTTTACAGGAAGTGGGGACAATGAGTTTGACTTGAGAATATGTCAAGGTTTTGTTCTCAGCGTGTGGGTGATATGTGAAAAATATCTTCGATTCTGGGTCTCGAATCTTCACCGGAAGTGTGATAACAAGGAATGATACAAAGGGTTTGTTCGGATGGTTCTTCGTCGAGAGAACAATGATTCTACATCATCATTTTCAAGAGAAATACATGTTTCGTTCTCAATTTGATGTATCAAATGATACCGACCTTTTTTTCTCGGCTTGGGGACGCTTTTGGCAAAATGTCCTTTCTTGTTGCGTACGTAGCAACGATTCGACTTTTTATGGCCCGTGCGATCCTTTCTTTTCGTAGGTATCGCAATTTCTTCTTTCGGAAGTTCATGTGGCCATATTTGGATTTTTTCATCTGGAACTTCTTTCGAGAATACTTTCCACAAGTACCATCACAGTCTTGCTTAGAACATTTGATCTTCAGCTTTTGGCGAGAGCAGGCTGTCTCGAGGCTCTTATCACCGGTGATGTAGGATTGGACCATCTCGGCGCTTTAGGCATATTTCTTCAAGGCATAGATGGATTTCTTGTTGTATTTCTCCTGGGGCATATCTTGTACTCTTCTTCGTCTCCCAAAAAGGATCTTTCGACCATTTGGGATAGTTCTTTGGGGACAAGTCGAAAACATGCTTCAGATTTGAATCGCCCAATTTGGTAAAGAGCTGGAGCATTATTCAATAATGCTTATCAAGATGTTTCTTCCGGAGGGAACAGCATTTTCTTTCGAAAACTCTCTTCTTTTTCATCTCTATGAGGTCGGTGGGTTTTCCCACAAAGAAGTGGTATAGGATAGTAATGGCATGACTAAAATCTGGTAACATCAGAAAATGAATCTGGTCTTGCTCTGACACTGATTTCCACCAAAGTTTAAGGCTTCCTGTGAACCTAGTAACGAAGTTGTAAAGGATATCATTCATATCATGGTTGGTGATTGACTGAGTGTTTAACCAAGTATGAAATTCCTCAAGTCTTTCTGGCCATTTCTGATAAGGAATATCATCGATGGTGAAAACCGCTTTGATGCCATGGACACATGATTTCTCGGATTGTCCCGAACAATCTCTGGGTTAGAGTAATTTGATTCCATTTCCTGATTTGGAGGATCGGCCATAAATATAGAAGAAGTTATTGGTGCAATAGGAAGGGGATCAGGTCCAGGAACTGAAAAGGATGAAGATGATGAAAATGATACTGAATCAGATTCAGTATCAGAAGTGGTAGGATAAGTTTGCTCTACTGGAAATAGAGTTTGATCCTTTGAGGTGTTGGATCGCCTCTTGTGGACCGGATCGGGATGTCCTGGACACTCAAATCCTTTAGAAATGATTCTAATGGATTTGCTAGCATCATCTGATATGGTTTTTCTCTTATGACAACCGAACATGATTCTACATGAATTTTCTCTTTTCCTCTTTCCTTTTGGATTCGATTCAACTCTTTAAGGCGATCTCGTATATTTGGTTCCTTTCTGGAGGGATCTTGTGGAATGGCCTCAAAGATAGACGTCTGGGGTTGCGGAGGTAAGTATCCAGTTCTTACTGGAGTTGCAAATGGATCAAAAGGTCTGAACCTTCCTTCTTCAAGGAGTTGGATTTGTCTTTTGAGCTTTTCTATCTCCGGTTTTGGGCTCTCTAGATAATGGTAGCCTAGACGTTGCCCTGATTCCAAGGCATTTAGCCTCTTCTGGAATTCAAAAACCATTTTCTTGGTAGTCTCATCATGCTTTCGGAGATCTTGTTGCACAATTCCAATCTTGGAATCAATTGCTTTGAAAGCATTGTTTTGTGCTAGCAGAGCCTCTGATTGCCAATTTAAAACAGTTTCAGCAGCAGAAGTCTTTCTCTGTCTCCCATTTTCATCCACATCAGTGGGGGTAGGTACTTTAGGAACATGGCGGTATCTGCCTTGTGGATCAATGAATTCCTCTCAGGGCGAAACGAGTTTAGAACCTTCTCTCGCAAGAGGGGGAAAGTCGAATCGTGAAACATGGCAATGGAGGAAATAGGTGGTATTTCTGCTGGAGCTTCAAGTGGGTAGGAATGCTTCTTAGCCCACTTTAAGATTGGCTTGTAGAATGGAGAGAGAGCTTGTTTTTTCTGAGGTGGTGATCTTGGTGGATCTGGTGAAGTTTGGGGTGAAGTACTGACCTCTGGTGATGGAGGTGGTGCATAAGAAACCATGAACTGGTATTTATCACACTCACCAAGAGTATCAACGGAGGGGTCTCCGTTTAAGTATCTTTGGTACACCTTATCCTTTGGCCTTTTTCGTCGAGGTGGAGGTCTATCATATGGATTTACCTCATCAAGAGAATTCATACAATAGGAACATTGGCAAAAAGGATCCCAGAAACAATGGCCATATTTGTCTTTATAGTAATGGACAGGATGTCCATCACCATTAAAGTGTCGAACAAGCTTTTTTGGATCTGGTTCGAAAATTGATTCAGGAACACATGGTTCGATCATGAAGAGGGTTTGGAAGATAGAAGGACTTTCTTCCTTTTCTTTGCCAAATTTGATGGAAACAGTTCCATCTTTTTTCCGGACGAACTCAGAGTCCGTAGACTGGAAAGGCTTGTTATGTTGATGTAGCTTTTCGTAGTTGGTAATCCAAGTTTCTGGAAGGAGATTGGCCAACGTGTCCTTCGGGATCTGCCGAGGAACATGAATGCATGATGCCTGATCATTCTGCATGGAGATAAACAAAGCATCTTCATTACCATTGTTGAAGTTTAGATCAAGAGCATGGTTCTGTACTCGATAAACCATCTGGTAATGCAGGGTTGCAGCTACGAGTCGGCGGCTTGAGGAGCTCCAAGTGAGCCGGACTTGAACTTTTAGGAAAGAGAGTAGATGGGGGTCTGACAGAGCGATGTTGAAGTTGGGATACAGAGTTACAAAAAATGTTCCAGCATTCAGAGTAGTTTGAACAGTACCAATGCAAGCATGCTGGTATTGTAAAAATCTGGTATCTAGCAACGCAATTCTTGCCACAACGGGCAAACCTTACGGCCATGAAAGGTGAGAGCAAGACGAACAGCGCCATAATGAACATGAGTGTATCCCTGTTGAGCCCATTGTCCTGGGAATTGAGGGATCCAAGAGTAACAAAGTACTCATTTTCGCAGCGTGAATGGGGTGCTGGTCGAATTTGGAGGACTAGACGTACTCTTTTACTTGCTTTGGAGTTTGATGAATAAGTTGGCGGATAGAGCGGATGGGTGAGAATGACGAATTGGGTTTAGCAAAAGCGGAGTAAGGGTTCATGAGCGGGAGCTGGGTTTCAGAGATCTTGGTTTCATCACTAAGAGAGACTTCGTAAAGATAATCTATCTTAGAAGCATTGGAAACACGAAACTCGGAGGGGTTGAGGATGATGTAGAAGGGGCAAAAGTAACGGGTGCTTCAAGAACTTCGGTTCTAGACATGATGTAAATATATCTTCTCAGCACTGGATTCACCTACTAAGCGCATGGAACGGATAATATCACAAAAGAAACTACAACCATTATTTCTAATTGTTTCCCATGAGAGACCTTGGAGAAATACTAGAATTGCTATTTAGTATTCTCATTTGAGACTTTGTTGTATCCTGGAGGAAATTTGCCGGTGACCATTAGCAGCTTTGTGGGGCAAATAAATCCTTAAAGAAAGTGATATCACGCCTCAAAGTCCGAATCGAGTACTCAAAAGATCCGTCTTCATTGTTCTACCCTATTCGAAGCAGTATTTTCCCAACAGGAGGAACGGTGGATGAGAGAGCACACCCTAAGCCGATACCCATTAAAGCTCTCGATCCCCACAAAGTTACCACCCCACTCGGCTTAAGGTGATGTATTATCATCAAGATGCGTGGGGAGGGAATTGCCAGGTCAGACTCTGGGTCTGACTCTCAGACAATCAGACAAATCAAAGTATATGCTAGAATTCTCATCCTAGCTGAAGGCCTAAGGGCTAGCGGCTTCACTCGCTACAGCCAGAGAACTACAAGTCAGATACATTCAATAGCAACGCTAACCTACAGAATAAATACGTTAGCTTATGTTCTATAATGTAAAGGGTATGTACTTTTCCACCCCCTGACTCTCAAACAGGTTTCCTCACTCCTTAAAATATTATTCCCTACCCTGACTCTAACACAAATAAGCCGCAAAACCAATATCAATTTCCTCCAAACACACCTTAAGATATTCCCAAACACACCCTTATAATATGTGTTTGGAGGAATTGAAATTTTAGTCATAAAATGATCAACTTTAAAGCTATTATTATACTCTTAAATTTAAATTATAGGAAACTAGATTTTAAGGAACGATACGATTCACATGCGACCTCATAGATGGGGATTCTTCCCATATATGAGCACCATTTAGCCTCATGCATTATTTAAAGAACGTTGCTTTAAAAAAGTGTTGTGAGAGTGGTAACCGTGCAGATGTAGGAACCTTTACTTGGATGCGGAAAAAAGAAATTTTATAGAACATTAGTAATTGGGTGAGACGAAGAGATTTACCCAATTTTTGATACTATATTATAAATTTACCAAACCTAATATCGTACATCAGCTCAGGCCCACCAAAACTAAATATTATTAGCAGATGTTGATTCGTTTGAGGCTCAAACTTATATGCTTCAAGCCACACACCCTTTCTTGTTGAGATTAGGTTTTCAAAGAGTGAGGACCGATTGGGGTACAAGGGTGAGGAGGGGAAGGAAGCATATACGACGTTCATCATATATTAAACAAATCAAGTGGAGAGAGAGATGTTGGGAGCGTGCAGTAGAAGTTTGATACCTTCACCTGCATCCTTTCTTGTTGAGATTGGGTTTTCAAAGAGGGAGGACCAAGTGGGGTACAAGGGTGAGGAGGGGAAGGAAGCATATATGACGTCCATCATTTATTAAACAAATTAAGTGGAGAGAGAGATGTTAGGAGCATGCAGCAAAAGTCTGATACCTCCACCTGCACCGGGGGAGATCGCCGAGAGAGAGCCCAAGTTCGAACCTCTCAACCCATCCAAGTGGATCCGTTTTCACTCAAAAGTTTAAGCCAATGAATAATGGGCCAACCAGGATATATTAACTGAGCTATACCACATCAATTCTCTGATATAGGATTTCTCTAATATTACTCACATATACATCCTAACAATCTCCACCTCACGTATAAGCTTAGCTCTCCCTTTATCCATGTATCTTCCTAGATCAAGATATCTCATCTCGAATCTCCACCAACGTCTAACTTCATCCCCAAGTCTGCTATTGGGCCTACGTTGTTATGCCACAATGCCCATCACCTAAAACCGCATTGGTCACCAACCATTAACCCTAATACATTTGTTGGGAGCATGCAGCAGAAGCTCAATACCCTCACCTAGGGAGCCCAAGTTCGAATCCATCAACATATTTAGTTGGACCCACATTCATTCAAAAGCTTAAGTCAATGAGTTGTGGGCACACTAGGATAGATATATTAACTACTCAACATCACAACAATTCTCCTATGTGGGACTTCTCTAACACAACTCACATGTGTATCTTAACAATGTCCCCCCTCTTGTGTAAGCTCCAATGTTAGGTTTGCTCCCCCTTACACATCGGGCCCTCGATTGGAGTCACGACAACCCATAACTCTTTTGTGTGACTGCTGGATTCAAACTTGTTGAAAACCAGGTTCTGATATCAATATTGAGTGGTCTTGGGCCTCTCTTACCCAAAAAAACCTAGCTTTAATGGTGAGGTTTTCCCTCACATTTATAACCTGACTACCAGCCCCATCAGGACAATCTCAACAATCTCCCCTTTACATATTGGGCCCTGGGTTGGAATCGCAACAATTCGTAACCTCCCATGTGACTGTTTGGTCTAGATTTGTTGGCAATTGGGCTCTGATACCAGTGTTGGCAACCGGGCTCTAACACAACTCACATGTGCATCCTAGAGAGAGAGAGAGAGAGAGAGAGAGAGAGAGAGAGGGCAATGGTAATGCGATGACGGTGGAGACCACGATATGATTGCGACACGTAGACGGACTAGGCTGAGTGGGGTTCCGTTTTTATCGAGTCATTCCATTGCTAAGTACATCGTCGCGTGACGTATTCTTATTAAGGAGGCCATGTAAAATTGAATAGATTTCAACTCATCTTTAATTTGTACTGATTTGGAAAAATTGGTTTACTAAGTAATACCATTTTTTATTAACATTTATAATATATGACTTAATAAATGAACTATGTAAAACAATCTCAGTAAATCTATGAAGACTCTCACTCAAATTACGTTTAACTTAGCTAAGTGAAGCTCATCTGGGAATCTTAGGCCCCGTCTTGGGATCTAGTCAATAATAATCACAAACTCCACTCAAATTTCAGAGCCGATGGCCTCCAATTATACCTTGTGGCAGGTCGCGTGGTCGTATCTTCCTTTTCATTCTCCCAAGAGGAAAGGAAGGGGGGCAAAGGAAATCAACAACTGTTTACTTTAAGGGAAGGAGATTAAGATAGTAAATGTACTTGGGATGGAAGATCGGATGCTGGGATGAGAAGTGGATGAGAAGACTGAAAACACACTTTAAGCCTATACCAATTAAAAATGGGTCCAATTTCAAGCTCTCCTCGATCCCCCACAAAATCGGATCCCACCCGGCTTAAGAATTTAGCCCTCGCATAGAATTACAATCCGAAGACAAACATTGCACAAGCGAAAGCTTGACTGCATGCTACGCCACGGCGAGAATGCAAGTCTGGAATTTCCGGCCATCTTCAAAAGTCACCTTTTGATCTGCATATCTAGGCCTTCTAATCTTCAAAGCGTACGTCGGAAGCTGTTTCGGAGTGAAATGAATTGACCATCTTCTCTAGCAATCATACCTGCAATCTGCATACAATTACAGTATACTCTAGAAGACAAAAAAGCAGATGTTTTCCATTAACGGGGGCCTTTTGCTTCTGTAAAGTCTGTTCGACTCTCTAAAATTGCCCCCGCCAGAAATAGGCGAAAATGCCGGATCTTCTCTATGCTTCTTTCTGGGTTTCCCGCGCTTGAACACCTGACGCATCACTTAAACAAATCAATCTTGAAGGGCAATCTTAACAACCCTACGACGACTTTCACCGTTTCCTAGGCGAACGCACATGGTCAAATCAGTAATCAGTATGTTTTTCCATTGCGTTGGTGGAGTATACCTCAAATCCCCCCGCCCATCACATTCCTCGTTGACCGAATGCCACTTTAAGTCGTGGGTCCGTCGCCCATGGAGGAAAGATTCCTCAAACAGCCTGCACATAACCTTTCCTTTTGCAAACATTTATATACACACACACACACATTTATACATGTATATTTTTTTTCATCTTTTTTCCGCCTTTCCACGCTTTATCATTTTCATTAGGAGCCGTCCGATGTTGTCGTTGTTTGCAGTGGTTGTGTGGTGACGAAGGAGACCACGACATGAGTGGAGAAAGAGAGAGAAAGCCCCTTTTTGATCTAGTCGTATTTTTTATAGAGCGACTATCTAAAATTTAAATAGATTTTAACTTATCTCTAACTTGTTTGTTTGGAAGCAAATACTAAATTTATTAAGATTGGTACGTAGAAATTGCTTTATTGAGCAATACGTTTTGCTCATGTAAAATAATCAGTTCACGAAGACACTCGTTTGAATTACTTTTTCCCCAAGGAAAGTTCCTCTGCGAACCTTGACCCCTTCTTGGGATCTATTAAATGCATGATTCCATCACGAGGAAATAAAACGCATAGATTCAACCTACCATGACATAATTCATGAACATATATCATGATTTTTTTATTTGTTTTCATCATGCATACATGCATTCCACCATTAAAAAATTGATACGCACAGCATAAGGCAACCCATCTTACAGATCAGTTTTGCCATTTAGTCAATGTTTTCACTGGATATATGATCATAAGGGCATATTAAAATGAAAATTACAAGTATTATGATTCTAAAATGAATGTCTTAGGATCTATTCAGAGAATGCTGCATTGAAAAAAGCGTTGCGGAAGTGTTAACCACGACAGATGTAGAAACCTTTGAAAAGGTCGAGATTAGAGAATTTTATAGAATATTAGCCATTAGATAGAATAAAGGAATTTGCCCAATTTATCATACTGAGGGTCCTTTTTGCAAGAAAACTTTTTTGGAAATTACTTCTGACTTTTCAGTGTTTGAATGATGAAAAACTAATAGATTTAAAAAAACTATAATTTCCATTGGCTGAAAACAATAAGTTTAGATTGGAAGAAAATAACTTCCCTTTCTAGCAAGAAGCGAACCACTCTCCTTGAATCACCAAACATATGAAAATTAACCTTTTTTTTTTAATATGATTCTTATGGAAAATATTTTCTTTCATCATGAAATTTTTCAGTGACATCTCCTATATGTAGGAACCTTTAGGAAAATTGTTCGGAAAGTTCTAAACCTGTTATATTTTTGCCAATTGAATTCTAAACATTTTCATATTTTGTCAATTGAGTCTATGTTGCCAATTTTGACCGGAAATCACTGACGTAGACGATAGTTATCTTATGTGATACAGCCGGTGCTAATGTTGACAACTTTTAATAATATTTACATAATTTTTTTCAATTTTTCAATTTATTTTTTAATTTTTCTTTTCTTTTTGTTTTCTTCTCTTTCCTTTGTTTTTTTCTTATTGTAGCCGGTGAGCATGCGACTGCAATGGCCTCGCCCAGATCTAGGAGAAGCCGGCAAGGGACTATCGAAAATCAAATAGACTTGATTGATCTGAGAGAGAGAGAGAGAGAGAGAGAGAGAGAGAGAGAGAGAGAGAGAGAGAGAGAGAGATCCCTTTTCATTGAGTCATTTCATTACTAAGTGCATCATCACATGATGTATTCTTAATGAATGGGCTATTAGAAATCAAATAGATTTTCTATTAGAGTAATTAAATCTTAAACTGCACATTCATCCAATAGTTTAAGTTTTTAGAATAGTTTATAGTAATATTATAAAATTTCACATGGTATCAGAGCAGGAGATTCTGAATTCAAATCTTCCAAATCTTTATTTGCCTCCCTAATTATATACTTCCACGTTTTTAGGCTTAGGTCAAAGTCTAGTTAACGTGTGAGGGGGAATATTAGATTAATTAAATATTAAATTATGTTTTTATCTAACAATTTAGGTCTATAGAACAGTTGCCAAAATCTCATATTTTAACTTATCACTAACTCGTTTGTCCAAAGGAAAATGCTAAACTCATTAAGTTTGGTTTACATAAATTGATTTTTCTCTTTTTGCCTCCGCAAACCCGATGCATGCCATCATTCCCTCCGCAAGCCGAGCCCATTAGCTTCCTATCATTTTACATTTATGACCCCATTCTGCTTTATGGAGATATTCTTTGCACCAACTTCTGCTCTATAAAAACCAGCCTAACCCCTCCCTTTTCCTCGCCCCGTTCTGTTTCATTCATTATTTAAGAACAGTGCTTCAAAAAAAGCGTTGGGAGAGTAGTAACCGTGCAGGTGAAGAAACCTTTACTAGGCTACGGAAAAATGAATTTTACAGAATATTGTAAATTTACCAAACTTGACATCGTACATCAACAAATGTTGACTCGTTTAAGTGCAAATCCTAGCCCCACGACCTTTCTTGTTGAGATTGGGGTTTCAAAGTGTGAGGACAGAGTCGTCAAGAAATAAGTACGAGGGTGAGGAGAGGAAGGAGGCATATAAGACGTCTGTTCATATATGAAATCGATTTTTTGGATAGAGAGAGAGAGAGGGCGATTCCATATTTATCTAGTTAGTCCATTGCTAAGTGCATCGTCGCATGACGCATTCTTATTGAAGAGGCCATTTAAAATTAAATAGATATCGACTCAACTCTTACTTGTATTGATTTGTTAAAATTGATTTACTAAGTGATACCTTTTTTTTTAAACGTTACAACATATCACCTAATAAATTAACTAAGTAAAACAATCGTAGCAAATCTATAAAGACTCTCGTTTAAATTACGTTTAGCCAGCTAAGTGAAGCTCATCTGAATTAAGATACTAAAGGTACTTGAAATGGAGATCGGATGCTGGGATGAGGAGAGGGTGAGAAAATCTGAAAACACGCCTTAAGCCTATACCAATAAAAAAGGGGTCCAATTTCAATCTCTCCTCGATTCTTCCCACAAAATCAGACCCCACCCGGCTTAAGTTAGCGCATTATAATGGAGATGCGCGTGGAGGGAATTGCCGGGTCAGACTCGCAGACCATCAGACATATTCAAATATATGCTGAGGACCTAAGGGTTAGTGGGTTCACTCCCCCAGGCAAGGAACTCCGAGAGAAAAGCTAGATAACTTCGACAGCAAAGCTAACCTACTGAATAGATACGTTGCTCGCTCCGAGAGTAAAGAAAATGGACCCCAATAAGTCCTTAAAAAGACTCAAGGGCCGAAATGGTGGGAAATCCATCTTGAGGTGGGAGACCCCATTCGGCTAGGCCCGTATTCCCTTCTACCCGAGAAAAAAAGCTTGGGTTGGTCCAGGGAGAATATGGTGTCAGTCTTCTCGAGGCATAGTATCATGAGAATTGAGGCAACCCGCCATCACTGTATATCAAGTGAACAGGCATCGGGGAAGCCAGGCTGGGGAGGCTAGACCTCCTACGGGTGTTAGTGAAGCTGTGCCAAGTTGATTCTCAAATCCTGCCTAGTACAGTAATGAAACTAATGCCTGCTTAGCTTATGTTCTATAATGTGAAAGGGTACAGGTTAAGTAGCACGGACACGCGACGCGACATGACACAACACGACACGCCGATACGTCATTTCTCAAAATAGAAAATTCCGACATGTTGGGACACGTTATTATTGAATAAATATTTTTAGTTTTAATTAATTTGATTCAGATTCACAAATAAATAAATAAATAACAAGAACTTATAATGAATTTGCACTAATAATATTCATAGATATATTCATAGAAAATTTGAAAGATATATTCATAGTTAATGCTTAACCATTTTTTAACTCATTTATTTATTTTTATAACAAAAATAACTTTACCGCTCAAAAGTTATTCCCCTAAAAACCTCTCAAAATTATTTTCCTCTCTTTTTTTTCCCTCTATACACTCATCCCCAAAAATTATTTTCCCTCCCCCATTTCTCTCTCTCCAATCCCCCACGCCACCCCCAAAATCCGGTCACCCAATCTTTTCTCCAATATTTTCTCCTTACTCTCGGTTTCTTCCCTACTCTCTCTCTCTCCCCAAATCAAGGGCGACGTTACCTCCGGCCCGACTCCGTCTCCGTCTCCGGTGTGCAAGAGCCTGACCTCGATCAGTCGCGGATGAAGTGGACGAGGAGAACCAGAAGATATCCGAGTAGATCAATGAAACTCGAACATCTTTGAAGCCTCGCTGTCGGCCCTCCATCGCAGCGTCGCAATCGCGGCCTTGCCCTCTGGATCGCTTGCTCTTCCTCTAGCCCTCCCTCGCTGTAGCGGCGTTGCCTCTACTCCCCGGTCTCGCATCCACCCTCCGTCTTCTTCAACAATCCCTCTCCCTCGGACACGCTCTGACGCACGTGTCAAGAAAAGTTGACCGCGTGTCGAAAAATCCGACACGCGGTCAACGCATGTCCAAGCGTGTCCGAGCATGTCCGACACGTGTCGGACACGACATGGAAGCTCCGGTGACGTGTCCAGGCTTCATAGGGTACATGTGTGTTTGGTTCGTATTCCCAAGAAACTTTCAGCCTCCAAAATCTCTTAGGGAAATGCTAGACTGTTTGGCAACCATTTTGAAGTAGCTTTCAAGTGAAAATCAGCATTAGGAAGGCTGAAAGCAAATGTTAGTAGAAACTAGTATTGAGCTTTCAGCATTTAGCCAAATACTGAAACTCTTTTTTTTTTTTCCAAAACTATCCTCACTCATTCTTCAACTTTCTGATTTTATCATTGTTATTATATTTTTAAATGCCAAAATAATGCTAAAAAAATTAAATATATTTTGGTCTTTTAAAAAAAATTATTTATATATTTGATTTTTTTTTAGCATTATTGTCAAAATTTATTGTCGCGACCAAATTTTCGGGTGCACCACCTAAAATTAGGCTAATGGATTGCTAAGCCTAGACTTAGCTCGGGCTCTCCCAAGCCCATACCAACTCGCGATTTAAATTCAAATATCTAGCATGCAAAAGGGAGTCGCCACTAATTAATTTGTGGTAGGTCGATTAGACACCTAAGTAAAATGATGGAAGGATTATTTTACTCCTACGAACCAGAGATTTTGGGTACGGGGACTTGGTTACGTTAGATTTCTCTAACGCCCTTTCGGTACCTTTTCTTTTATTTTTTGAAAAAATGTTTGGCAAGCAGCTTGAATTAATTTCACTTTCCTAACATGTGAGGTGATCATACGAGTGCGCAAACCACCAATTTAACACTCAAGAAAGCAAATAAAATAATGCAGAACTTACCTCAAAGCAACGAAAGATTCGTTGTTAAATCGAATTCACATCGCAATCTTAGATATGATTTCTAATTAACAAACAATCACTTAATTTTTGTTTTCGCTTTTTAACGAGAATATAGTCCATATGAAATGCAATGCTTCTAATATAAAATGAAATAATATGGCATGGCAAAATGTCTTAAACTATATGAATGAGTAAAAATTTTTGTGATTTTTTCTAATGAACATGCAATAATTAAATATACAATCTAAATTAACCAAAATGACCTAATTCTAATG
Organism: Eucalyptus marginata; assembly: GCA_014182565.1. Taxonomy (NCBI): domain Eukaryota; kingdom Viridiplantae; phylum Streptophyta; class Magnoliopsida; order Myrtales; family Myrtaceae; genus Eucalyptus; species Eucalyptus marginata. The sequence goes on along the minus strand of CM024595.1, from coordinate 16,452,866 downwards.
ACGGGCAAATGATTTTTAAATTAAATGACTCTAGTAATCACTAAATGACGTGCATTCTACATGACCCTAATTCTACATGACGTGCACATGATGATTTTTTATTTAAACGAAAATTCATAATTAAAACCACTAAAGAAAATAAAAGTATAGCTAAAGTGAAAACTAAAGTAAAATGCTATCTATTCTAAATGCCCTCCAAACATGCATTTAAAAAAAAAAAAAACTATCATGCAATTCATCTAAATATCTATCTAGACCTAAAATTAAACATGCAATTTTATCTAATATGCAATGACGTGCAAAGAATGCCCTAATTCCAATTTTTCCTTTTTTTTATGAAATTCGAAGTTAAAATTGCCAAATAATTAAACATGCAATTTAAAAAAACTAACATCCTAAATGAATGCATTTTTTTTTTTTGGATTTTTTTTTTTAAAAAATTCGAAATAAGATTGCAATTCTAAATATGCAAGATAACCATAAGACTAGAGATATTCCAAAACGAACCTAATCCTAATTCAATTTTTTTTTATTTCTTTTTCCTTTTACGAAAATGAGATCGACCCAAACCACACGATAGCAAATCAGGCAAGATAAGATCGATATCCATAAAAAAAAAATTGACGAACCATATCTCGCGCATGAGATCGGGTTGGCCAAATTTAAACAAAATCACGAATTGAATCTCGCGTGAGATCGGATTGGCAATTTTTCCGTGCGATTGCGAGTCGATTTCGAGTGCAAAATCGGACTGTCAACCATATGCACGTTATGAAATTGGAAAAATTTCCCAACTTATAAGGCAACTCGAGACTACGGATACCTCAACATATCGAGAATTTTCATCATGTGCATCAACAAACATATCAAATAAGGAAACAAAATTTTCGAAAATCAAAATAGACAAAATTTTTACCTATTTCGAATTTCGGCTTCCGAATTTACAACTTGCGATTGGCGAGTGATGGATGGGCGGTTCATGGCCAACGGGTCAGCGAATTCGGCACAGTAAAGGGGCTGACCAATGACCTACAAAACAAAAAGAAAACTCATTCGACCGGCTCAATCTGGGGACGAGCTCAATAGTGGTGCAAGAATTAGCAAGTGCTTGACGGGGCTTGTTGCCGATGGTGAGAGGTAAGGTGTGGTAGCTGCTCAATCACGGGCTCCACGGCAAGGATTCTCAATAAAGCATGGGTTCACGGTGGTGCAAGGCTCTACATTGGCCATCGAAGTCTGTAAGTTTTCTCAGTGAAGGAGTAGAATCCGAGAGAGAGAGTCTTCGTGATTGTCCTTCGTTGACCTCCAGAGAAATTGCCTTCCTCTCTATTAGACTCCACACCTCCCACGACCTCTCTTCCTTGTATGATGGTGTGGTGACGAAGTCTTCCAAGTAAGCGTGCTCTCCTTCACTTCTTTTCCTTAATGTGCAGAACTTGTCCTTTCTCTCTCTTTCCTGTCGTCGGAGCAGCAAGTCAAGTGCAACTCGGTGTTGGTTGTCTCGCCAGTTGACTAGAGATCATGGCTGAAAGGAGTAGGTGACACGCGATGGATCAACAGCAACATGGCAGCGACAAAGGCACGTCCTCTTGGCTATTGTCTCTCAATGTGTTGTGATCGTATATATCCTGAAGAGCCGCCTCGTTGTGGCCGTGTGTATCAATTGTATTAGGGGTGTGCAACCGGACCGGGTATACCCGGTTCCCGGACCGGCTCACTCGAAAAACAGGGTTGGGAACCGGTTCCCATTGAAACCGGTCCGGGAACAGGTTCCCAAAATTCGGAACCGGTTTAAACCGGTCCGGGAACAGGGTTTGAGTATTACCCACCCGGAAACCGGTTCCTGGACCGGTTTTGGAACCGGTTCTCGGACCGGTTTTGTAAGTAGAGGTCTAAAATCTTTTTTTTTTCTCCCGATTTCTATTCTTACTTTCGCAATCACACGATATTTTTCCTCTTGGCTCTCTCAAACACGCACGGAACTCCTCATTTGTCGTTCCTCTTCCTCACTTGCTTCCCTTCCTCACCGGCTTCCTCTCGCATCGTCTAATGGATGAACGGTGTTCGTCGCCGCCAAATTCTTGTGTATCACATGGATTAGCTCGCATAATTTCTCTTTTGTATAAGGAGTTATGCTTGCATAAATGAGTAGCTTCATGTAGTAGTTGTGGGAATAAAATTAATATAAGACCCATGTTTGTTGCTAGTTCTTTGCCTTATGATTTTATTTATTATAATTAGCCCTATGGATCCTTAATTTTTCGTTTAGTCAAAAAGTTCATGTATTAATTTTTTTACCAGTGCTTAATGTTCCAATATGAATTAGGAAGATTACGTTATTTTCTCGCTTATTATTTTAAAATTCGAAGTCGTATAGGATATCGGGAGATTGCAAAACAGGTTCCAGTAGAAACAGGGTTGACCCTGGAACCGGATCGGAAAAACGAGAAGTGGGTCGGGCATGGGTCCAATACAAACAAACGGGGTCGGGTATAGGGTCCGGAAAAGAGGAACGGTTATAACGGGGGTCGGAGTACGGGGTCTAGGTCTAGACCCTACCCACCTTGGACCCGATCACCCCTAAATTGTATGGCCCCCCGAAACCCTAAGCGAACAAACCTATTTATAGGCCACTGATTAGGTTTTCAATTTTTTCGAATCGATATCTGCAATATTCTTTTTGTTGAACGCAATATCACTTGCCCTATCCGAAAACAATTCATCATATCTCGAACAAAAATTCGAATTTCTAATTTTTCACGAGATAATCTTTCAATCATTAAAAAAACATGGGCTTGGGCCAACTTGCTCGCTTCATGGGCTTGGCCCATCTAATTTGAACTCATCTCGCCACCGATTCAATAAAAAGCAAAAAATGCAAATAAAAAATAAATGCAACCTAAATCTATACACTATGCAATTAATAAAATTAACCCCTAATTTTCTATGCAATAAAATAAATAAACTACATCGCCAAAATTTAGGTGTCAACATTTATATTTAAAAAGTTGCATAAATTATTTTTTTTCAATTTCAAACAAATAAAAATTAAAAATCCCGACAAAGGGTTTGGTCTTTTTAAAAAAAAAAACTATATATGTTTTTTTAGCATTATTTCCAATTTTATATTTAAAAAGTTGCATACATTATTTTTTCAATTTTAAACATATAAAAATTTTTAAAAAAAAAATTGACAAAGGATTTGGTCTTTTAAAAAAAAATTATATATGTATTTGATTTTTTTAGTATTATTGTCAAAATTTATATTTAAAAAGTTGCACACATCATTTTTTTTTCAATTTAAAGCAAATAAAAATTAAAAATTTCTGATGAAGGGTTTGGTCTTTTTTAATAAAATTATATAAGTATTTGATTTTTTTAGTATTGTTGTCAAAATTTTATTTAAAAGTTGCATGCATTATTTTTTCAATTTTAAACAAATAAAAAAAACTAATATTAATCACTCAAAGGGCTTTTTGAATGTATTTTGTATTAAATGGCATTTCTTTCAAAATTGCTTCTTAAAGCATAATTTATCAAACGGCATTTGCATTTGCCTAATGTCCTTTAGGCTAAATTGCTTTGTGTTTCTCCAATAGGATTTTAAAATGCTGAACCAAATGCACCTTCAGTCCCGTTTCGCAGTAAGGTCATCTATCATGTTCATTCGTTCATATGAGGCATAGATTGAGAGAAACATGAGCATTGCCGAACTGATCGCCATTTTTGTTTTTCCCTTTATATTTGACAGATCTGAGGTTGTGTTCCGTGTTTGCAGCCGAACAGCATCGGATCAAAGCGAGGGCGTGTGCCGACTGACTTCATACTTCTTGTCTAGTCATATTATATTAGTGAAACAAAAATAACAATAGGAGTGTTGTGTTTGCTGCTTTGCTTTTAGGTCGATAACACGCCGGACGTGCAACTTATGTAACTATTAATGCGTTTCACGAAAATAAAATGTCTTTCATTAATGTTCCCATTTCGATTAAGTTTCGACGTCTACCACACGATAGAATTCCATATCAGATACCATCTACATCATGGCGATCAAGTTTGTTTGGATTGTTGATTGCACGGCTTCCATGATGGGATTCACGTGATTAGTGATTCGGATAATTTTAATCTGATTTATAGCCCACTCGCACAGTTTTTCGCCAAGAGATATATTTTCACGAATTAAGCGAGTCTTTTCTAGAGCGATGAGTAACTAGGATTTAAGCTTAAAACAATGAGTTCTCCAAAGCATTAGACCAATCCATTATCCAATTTGTTGGATCATTGTAGCTCTCGTGTGAATCTTGCTTTATCTAACCGTTGGGATAACCTGATTTTTAATAAGATTGAATCCATGTAAGACTTTCTTTTATAAATATTTCAAACACCCAATTAGGCATTACATCCCCATTTGTAACATTTGTCCAATGCACTCAATCGCGACAGGATAAAACCTTACACAATAGGTTGATAATAATCAAGCATATGATATGTGACTTCATATCAATATGTCGTGATAAAAAGAAGGAAGTTTTCTCTATGTAGAATACAAGTGTACTATAGTCTACTCCCATGAGATCGATGTACAACTTCGCAATGGCCGGTTAGCCATGCCGGCCCAGGCACTACGGCCTGATGCGATCGCGCCGGTTTTGGCTAAGGCCTGTTAGGCAAAAGGGTGGTCTTGGAAATGTGTCCAGTCGGCTTTTGCATTTTCATCAATTGTACATGTTCTCGCGATTCAACAGATGGATTTTGGATCTTTGCGCCACTTCGTTAAACGATGATAAAAAAGCAAGATGGAGGGAGAAATCTGCACTCCGTTCTGTTTGATTAGCGTCATTACTGAAGATATTAATGGCCTCTAATACTTACAGTAATGCTTCGGGGGTCCTTACTTGACAGAGGGCCATGACAAATGCTCTTGTAGCCAAAATAAATAAAGATAGTACATCAAATTTATATAGTTCGGTCCAGATGATCTACCTTCATGAGGGGAGCGGTAAAGAATTTCATTATAAATATACAATGGAGAGAAAACCATACTCGAATCACTCGAACACTTTTAGTGTTTCCTAATCCCTAATTACATTAACTCCGTAATTTTTTACGAAATAATGTGTTGATCTCGTAAAGGATTACACAATCTCAATACAAGATCTATTTTCGCTAGAGCACGGTGTACTTGACGAGAAGTCTTGCCACTTTGCACACACTGCACGGCACACCTCTGCTCACGTCAACAAAGCCTGCTCCCACGAATGAAGGATGTATTATAATATATAAAAACGCAAAATCGAGTAACCGACTTCAATCATGGGAACTTACGTTCCATGTGCATAAGCCCAATTCCGTCAATCATGGAAACGTATATTTTATTACATTAATTGTTCTTTAGAGTAAAAATTTACGATATCAGGTGCCCATGTTTTTGTAATTAAAAGTTATTTTTTCTGGGAACACTAAAGGAAAAGGAAGTTTTTGGCAAGAAAAAGAAAGTCTAGTTGCTTTTAACAAGAAAAATCCAGGGAAATTGACATAAATTATTCATATATTTTGGCCTAATGAGTAATATCTTTTTAAAATTTTTAAAATGTTCAATATGAATCATGAACTATTTGTGAATGTTTAATTTAATTCCTAAACTATAAGGATGAGCATAGTTTCCGATAGAACCAGTAATTGGTTTGGTTCCAAGTTCCAATGCATCTCGGTCTGCTTGGTGGTTCTATTATTTTAGGAATTAGGAATTAGACCGAGAACCAGGGAATCATGACTCGTGAGTGAGGTGGTGGTTCACTTGTGCTCCTTTTTAGGTTGCTCTTCCTTTTTTCAATATCCTCTTTAGCTTGTGCTTTGAAACAAGTCAACGCTTAACTTGATTATGAAGAGATCAATAGCGTTTCAAAAGCTTGTTTGGATGCATTTATCGAGCATTTCCAGCGAGAAAGTTTCATTTTCGATGCTTGATCACATGGTGTTATACATAGCAAGCAAAGTTTGATGAACCGAAGTTCGTGATGCTTTCTCTATTTAAAATCCTTTTTGTATCATACAAAAAAGAAGGGAATAAAAAACCCTTTGGTACATTAATAAGGCGACAATCTTGCGACGTCCAAACAATTCATGTTTAACGTGGTGTTTTAAATTAAGGGTTAATTTGTTTGAAGGGAAATTGTTTTCCGACATTCAAATGTTTGAATGAAGGAAAACGAATTGTTCTACCAAACGTTTTCCATGAATTGAAAACAATAAGTTTAGTTCTTATGTTACATGTTTTCAAATTTTTATTATTTATTTTATTTTACATGTTCATCTTTTACGAATTATTGCTATTGACAAATGAGAAATTTTCTTTTTTGTTGTTGCATTTACTTTCATTTTGCTTAACAAAAAATGAAAAAAAAAAAACTTATTAGATCATGGAACCAATCCTAAAACCTATGATAAGGCAGATTCTAGGTTCCGGGGTAATACATGATAGGTTTCAAGTTCTAAAAATGAGAAAATTGTAAAGAATCTTGAAGTAAGATATTTATAATGGACATGTTAATGCCCTAATTTTTTTTCCTTTTCTAAACTAGTAAAAAAAAAGCATACTGACTCATCTTTTTAAAAATAAAACTCAGCATATAATCAGTCATGTTATCAAATAAGGTTTGACTTATCATCTAAGTAAACCAAAGGACTACATTAAATATTTACCGATAATTCATGGGCCACATTGTATAAATTTAAAATTGAAATATGATATGAGAGCAAGCTGTCTCGAGGCCTTTATCCTTATTGATGTAGGATTGGACCATTCGGCGCTTTAGACATATTTCTTCAAGACATAGATGGATCTCTTGTTGTATTTCTCCTAGGGGAATATCCTGTACTCTATTTTGTCTTGCAACAAAGGATCTTTCGACCATTTGGGACAGTTCTTTAGGAACAGAAGTCAGGAAAACATGCTTCAGATTTGAATCGGCTCCGATTTGGTAAAAGAGCTGGAGAAAAATTTGGATATTATTAGTGTCATTCTCTCTAAAAATCGAGAAGGTTTCTCTTGGTCCCAACTTTCTTGCTGCAGCAAATTAGTGGTGTAAGTGGTTCAGTCAATTTCCTTATTGGTTCGGTTCAATTCGGTTATGTTTTTTGGAAAACCAAACCGAACCAACCAATAAGGAAATTCACTGAATCGAGCTGAAATCTCAATTCGGTTCGGTTCGGTTTAGTTCGGTTTTTTAGTTTTTACTTTTGTTTTTGTTGTTATATATTGTAAGATTAATTTTTCAATCAAATCGTCTTTTGCCCAGCAAGATAAAAACTTCATTGGTTTTCATAAGAATTTCATATTTTTAATTAGGTGAAAAAATAAATTCAATATATCATTATTACTTTTCCAAATGAAAACAATTTTGCGAATGCACCATGTGGAAATAAATAAAATTTAATTTTAAATTATGTAACAATTCAATTACCTTAATATTAGCATTTTACTTAATTTTTTATCACTTTAAAGACACTAAAATCCTTATTTTTTGCATGAAATCTAATGTAATATGTTAGGTATATAATACATATAATAGATAATGAAGGCTTGAGGACACAATCCATGGTTGCGTATTTTGTATTATGAACTCGCATAATAGGCTTGGAGAAGAATTGATCTTGCATATCTTCGGGGATATAATTAGAAATATCAATGGTACCGATAAATGAATTTTAATTACGAAAAAATGAATGAATTTTATATTATCTTAATTTACTAATTATAAACTGGACAAATTATGAAAGGGTGGAGTGGCCTAAAATTAGTGAAACAAATGTTAGAGCCCAAGCAAATTAACGTTTCAAACTCCGTTCGTTTCACGAAAAATATGGCTTTTTAGAAAATATTTTATAAGAATTCATTTTCTAGGAAAATAATTATATTTTCCATTGTTCGGCTGAAATCTAAAAATGAACTAGAAAATATTTTTCATTGTTTAGTAAGGAAAATTTTTTCTTACATGCACCCCTTTCAATAAATTATTTTTATTTAAAAAAATCGATTTTTAATTTTTTTTTCTTTTTCTTCTTCTTCTTCATTGGCTAGTCGCCAGCCACCACCATGGCTAACGATTGGCCAATGAAGAAGAAGAAGAAAAATAAAGAAAAATTAAAAAATCATTTAAAAAATAAAAGGAAAATGTATTTGATGAAAGAAAGTGAGGTGAAAGAATGTATAAAAAATTTTAAATTTTATCGATTTGGTATAGTTAACCGAACCAATAAAAATCGAACCGATTAAAAAAGTTTCAATTTTTAAAATTATCCGAACCGAATTAAATAAAAAATTCGAATTTTTCATTTAATTTTTGACACTCTTATGTAGCATTGTCACGTCGCGCACGATCTTGAGGATTGTTGGGACATAATCTGTGAACGAGACAAAAGGCATGGCTTGGCAAATTGAGAAGGCCAATGTCTACGATATGGTCGCCTCTTATTGGCCAGCACAATGGAAGATGCTTGGGGACTAGGTAGCACCGACACGCGACACGCGACACGCGACACGACACGACACGACACGTGACACGCCATTTCTCAAAAAGTAGAGAATTCCGACACGTTCCGACACGTTAAATATTAAATAAATATTTTTATATATAAATGCATAAATAAATAAATAAATAATAAAAAGAGCCTAGAATTAATCTATATTAAAAATATTAATTCTACATTTGTTAATATCATTCATTTTTTTAATTTGACAAATTCAACTACATTTCATTGTAATAACTCTAAGGTTTGCCGAAAAATCCCAAATCGCATTATAAAGAAATCCAAGATGCCAACCTGAGATGAGCGAAATCGCAAGATGAAGAAGAGCAACGCGGCAACGCCTGTGAGAGGCAGAGGCGACGGCTCGCCGTCGGGGCAACGGCTCGATGCTTGCGAGAGAGACGAAGGCGGGGTCGGAGGCGACTGTGGCGACGGGTGGGGCTGAGTGGCGAGTCGGCGACGCCGACCGGTGGCGGTGGGGTGGCCCGTGCGGCCGGCAAAGCAATACCGGCAACACTCACGGCAAAAAGAAGAGAACTAGAGTGCTCGCGTGCGAGTCTGACTGAAGAGGGAAGAGAAGAGTCCAAAAGGAAAGGAACCCTGCGTCGACTGAAGTTTTACCTTTTTTTATTTTTTATTTTTTTATTTTTTTCATATATTTATATTTATACCCCAAAAGTTTTGGAAATTTATAAAAATAACCCCGTGCATGTCGGAATTCCCGACTTGTGTGTCGGAGCGTGTCGGAGGCAGTTGACCGCGTGTCGGTTTTTCTGACTCGCGTTGACCGCGTGTGGCGAAGCGTGTCGGAACGTAGACGGACACGTGTCGGACACGTGTCGGAGTGTCGGACACGGCGCACGGGTGCCCTGGAGAGTGTCCGTCTACCTAGGCTGGGACACCGATCTGGTGACTATCTCCCCTACTCAATAAGGGCAATGAAATGGCCAAAAGAATTTATAAAAAATAATAATAATAATAATAATAATAATAACAGCAAGAATGGCGACCTAGTGCATGAAGCAGCACATTTAAAGTGGGCCCCCTCATCATTTATCCTTGATCTAGCGCGTGAGCATGCGTTCGGGTGTGGGTCCCACTTCCTTATTCGCCAGCGACGTGCCATTAATCGGAGGGCAAATTTGGTAATTCACTGGGGAGCGACTTACGAGAACCACATGCACGTAATCTCTACGAGCATGGTGCAGTAATCCCTGGAGTGTGAACCCGCCGCGCCACCAACTCCAGCCAACTTTCTATTTTTCATTTCCCCTTTTCTTTTTCTTGACCGGCACGTCTAACTAATGCCCCCAATTCAAAATACTGTACGAAGATTCCTTCTTTTTTTCTTTTATTTCTCTCTTTCTTTTCCTTAACTATTTATTTACTCTTCATCATTTTGTCTTTGAAGATTCTTAAAGCAAAGCTACGGATAAAAAAACGGCAAATACTTTTTCCAAGGGGTAAAGAACACCACATTAAGCAATGACATGTATAAATACAATCAATGGGATGTTTATGGGACAAAAAGGGGGAAAAGAAAGCGTGGGTGCAATGGTTGGGAAGAAACTTGTGTCTTCACATGATCCAAATATCATATCGTATTTATTGAATTTGGTTGCTGGAGCTGGAAATGTTATTGTAGAAGTGATTGTTTTTGCGGACGGAGGCACTGGGATTCTCAGTGCTGTCATGTATGGCCCATTTCAATGACTTTCCACAAATTGTAATCCATGCATGGATTGTACGAAGATTTTTGTCCTATATTCCTAGTAGATATAGTTAGATCTATCATACATTCGTAGTCTAGAAATGGATTGCCTTTTGTGGAAGGATGCTTCTATGATGTGAGCCATAGTCATCTTTTTGCTCTTGAAATATCACACTTCAAAAACTTCAAGTAGCATGCTCTCATACCAATTGATATGGCTAAGACAACAACTAACAAGGGGTGGTTGGTTGTTTTAAGAAAATTTAAACTCTTTAACGAAATATATGAGAATGCGCTTTTGTAAAAGGAGATTAAGTATGCAAATGTGGTGACTTCTATTAGACATTTATTAAAAGAATTAAAGAGATCGTAGATATTACAAGAAAAATTCCTAGTGGTTCAGCCTTCCACTTGGCATACTTTACTCTCTCAACTCTAGTAGCCATGAACAAGACTTGAATTCATTAAGTAATCGTCAAGGTTTTACAATTAGTAGATGGTGCTCCCACTTCAAGAAATTCAGAAGACGATTCTACAAGCACAAGCACCTCTTATAATCCTACAATCCCCTCTCCTCTCGCAAAGAATTACAATCTAAAGACAAACACTGCATAAGCGAAGGCTAAAGTGTATGTTGCAAGTTCAAAATAAACCCAGTAACCCACGAAGGCCACGCCCACGATTGACGATTCTACGACCCCCTCTTCTCTTTCGATTCGCCGCCACCTCCATCGCCTCGTCGCCACTTGCCGCTGCCCATCGTCGCCTCGTCGCCGCTTGCCGCCGCCCATCGTCGCCTTGCTACCGCCCATTGTCGCCTTGTCGCCGCCCATCTCTAGTGGCCGAGGTTTTCCGACAACTCAATCGTCGCAGTGTCACCACCAGTGGTAGGGTTTGGGTCGGCGAGGATGGAGGAGGGTCGCTCGTGCTAGTCTGCAGCGGGTGTTCCAAGAAGGAGGGAGGGAGTCGAGGGACTACTTCCGGCGACGGCCGTATGGAATTTGTCCATTCAATCAATCGGGAATTTTAGCGCCACGATCAGTCTCGCGGATCAGCTGGACTAGGGCGTTCCTCTCGATTTCGCGAAGCACGTCAATCGACATCTTCATTCGACATCGAGTATAAAGGAAAACCCAAAGCATAATTGGGTTTTTGCTGCTGAGTCATGCAGGTCCGCAATTGTAATGCTTCCTGGGTTTCTGTCTCTGCTCTGTGATGTGGGTTGTGAGGACTTCTTGAAGATGAGAAGTGGGATCAGTACCCTTTCTTGAGCTTCCAAGGGGATGAGTTTTGTTTTCTTTAATTTCGCTTGGTTTGAGGATTCTTGACTTTACTTACCCCTTTCTCCTCGTTGCTGTCTGTGTTGAGTTGCCTTTTTTAGTTGTGGCTTGAGGCTTATTATGTCAAAATAAGTGACGACATGTTTGATCGATCACTGGTTGCTTAGTGTTGTCAATTCGTTTGCGGAAGTGGTGAATTTGCTCGAGTCGACGGTGGAAGTGGTTTGTTCTGTGCTGGGTTGATGTGTGTTTTTTCTGCTGCGAATTTGGAAGGGTGCCTGAATTGCATTGTTAGAGCAGATTGTCTTTCCGCTTGACGGAGTGTGGGTCAGTGGCAAATTTCAATACTTGTGACCTCTTAAAATCAGTCTAGGCATAAAGGTGGCACCTGTAGAGAATGTTGCATCAAAGTTATTTGTTCAATGCTCTCGGCAAAAGGGGCTCATGAAGATCTATAGACACTTGCTCAACTATCAAAGTACTGCACTAATATTATATATATATATATATATATATATATATATATATATATATATATAGATCCTCTAGAGCTCATTGAGCAAGCTCGAGGCTCACTTGTGGCCGATTGCCGGCCAAAGAAGAAGAAGAAAAAAAGTTATATTTAAAAAATAAAAATAATTAAAATTTTATTTTAAAAAAAAAAATTAAAATTCGATTTTTAAAATAATTATTTTAAAAATTATAAAACTTGTCCATTAAATTTGTATTGTATAAAATTATTTTAGCAATACCATTTTTTTAAAATATATATCTATATATATAATAAATTAAGTTTAGTTAAATGGGTCGGGTATGGGTTGGGTATGAGTCGGGTCGAGTATGGGTCAAAATTCTTGCATTGCAATAAACGGGTCATAAACGGGTTAAATGGGTTGATTTGGGTCGGATCATTTATGACCCAACCCAAACCCGACCCGACCCACCCGTTTAACGGGTCTAGTTGCGACCCAGCGAGAATGCAAGTTCGGAATTTCCAGGCATCTTCAAAGTTACCTTTGATCCGTTCATGTCGGCTTTTTGTTTGAGGTGAAATGAGTATGTTTTTCAACATGCTGGAGTATGACCCCAAAAGAAATAAAAAAAAAATAAAAACGTGCTGGAGGATCGCACCTTTTCTCGTCGATAAAACGCCGGATTAATCAAATGTGCTGGTGGCGTGGTGCGTCCCCTGCCTATCACGTTTCTCGTTAATGGACTGCGTAAGTAATTCATCGAGTCCGACAGCTTGCGAGTAATCTTCTTTGTTCTTCCACAATTAATTTTATATAGGGCAGTCCGGCAATAGCATTGCTTTCATTTAAGTGCGCGCACATACCCAGAGGGAAAGCAACGGTGATTTGGTTACGATGGAGACCACGACATGATTTCTAGATAGAGAAGTTCCCTTTTAATCCTATCCTAGTCACGCCATATGATCATGATTCTAATTGGAGAGACTATTCGAAATTTGAATGGATTTTGATTTATCTCGATCTTGTTTGTTTAGAGGATAATACTAGATCGCCACATAAAAATTAATTCATTGAGCAATATGTTTTGTTCGTTAATATCATTACGAACCCCCCAGTCGGGAGTGCAATGCGGTGTACCCCACCACCGAAACCCTCCGACAGCTTCCGACCCGTTTTTAAAAATATTTGATGGTGGGGCTATAGAAGGACATTTTTTTTTTTGTCCAACCAACCGGAGGGGGAAGGAAAGAAAAGACCCTTTGAAAATAAGACGTATGGGCTGACGCGAGGGACGAGTGACGAGGAGCGAGCGAAGGAGACCTCAGCCTAACCCAATCTTTTCCACTAAATGAAAAGGCAAAGGGACATCCCTTTGGCTCGATATTGGTTTCCTCCTCCTTTAAACATCCTCTCGAGGTAGACGAGGACTTTTTGCTTTTTTTCGTTCTTTAAAGTTCCTTTGAAGGTGGTTTACTCATCATCCTCTAACCTAAAGCCCGAATGACCGGCCCGAACCCCCGCCCGCCTATCGCATTCGTCATTGATAGGAATGCCAGATTAGTCAATATGTTGGCTGGTCGCTGGCCTTGTCCGTCAAGGAGAGAAAGGGAAGAGGGGTTGGGCAATGGTTACTGTGACATCATTTAGCAATGCATATGGACTATTTAGAGTTTGAATGAATTTCGACTTACCTCTAACTTGTTTCTTTAGAGGAAAATACTAAAACTCATCAAGGGGTTGATCCGTAATAGGTAATTCATTGAGCAATACGTTACGTTCGTTAAGGAAGGAGATTAAAATACCATTGTTACTTGAAAACAGCCAACCATTTTGTTTGGCGAATGGAGATACGGACAAAAATAGCATGTGTTCGTGGGGGCCACATTGGGGTTTAATTCATCGAGGAGGGGATTCCTAGACAAAATGGCATGTGATCGCGTTCGCGGGCACTCAACTACTACAGTACTGTGCATCTTGGCCAACCTAAATTCTTCCGATGGAGAAATCATATTCACGCAAATTAACATGAAACATTCAACTTACGAGACCGTCAAGTACCAATCATTGACCTTGACACGGCTGTAAAAGCCAGCCCACAACTCCCTTTTCCTCGCCCCGTTCTGTCTCCTCGTCTATACTTGACCATAGGGAGAAATGTTAAAAAAGTCATAAATCTTTTGTATTTGTACCAATTTAGTCCTAAACCTTTTTTTTGTGTCAATTTAGTCCTAAATATTTTTACTTAATGCTGATTTAGTCTTTTCCGGCAAATTTTAGTCGGATTTTATTGACTGGGCATCGACCAGCTGACGTGGCCCATCGACGCTAACGTGGACAACATTTTATAATATTTTAATATTTTTGAATTTTTATTCTTTTTTATTCTTTTTTATTCTTTTTCTTTTTGTCTTCTCTCCTCTTTCCTTCTGCCGACGACCCTCACTGGCCACCTTGCCAGTGGCCGCGAGGGCGACTTAGCGCCGGGTGGCGAGGTCAAGCCTCACAGACCATGGACAAGACTCGACCCTGGCCAGATTCGATGAGGGCAAGCCTCGCCAACTCGGCGGAGGCCGCCCTCGAGGCCGGGCGGCCTCAAGCGGCCTTGCACCAAGCTAGCAAGGGTCGAGCCTTGCCCATGGTCGACGCGGCGAGCCTTGCCGCCCGGCGCGAGGCCGCCCTCATAGGCACTGGCGAGGTGGCCGGCAAGGTTCGGCGACTAGCTAGAGGAAGGAGGAGAAGGAAAAAAATCAAAAATATTAAAATATTATTAAAAAGTTATTCACGTCGCGACCGATTAGGCCACATCGGCCGGCCGGCGTCCAATCAGCAAAATCCGGCCAAAATTGGCCAAAAAGACTAAATTGGCACAAAGTAAAAAGGTTTAGGAATAAATTTGCACTAAAAAATGTTTATGACTAAATTAGCACAAATACAAAAAGTTTAGAACCTTTTTAACATTTCTCCCCTCGACCGTAAATTTTTTTAGCGGATGGACCTACTTCTTCCTCTGCTCCCCAACTTATCTCCGTTCGTCAAACAAATAGTATGCCCTTCCCCAAAATTAAGTATTTTTAAAAGGGAACAAAACCCGTCGTCATACCTCTCCTCCTCCTCCTTAACTTTTCTCCTCTGCTTATCCTCATCCTTTCTCCTCACCTCTTCACCTTTATCTTTTTACATTATTTGAAGCGAATTGACCTCTCCACCCCACCTCGGGCTCTATAAATACCAATCCTCCACACTTCCTTTTCATCGCTTCGTTCTCTCTCTGCTTTGTCTCTCTATCCCCCGCCCTCTCGTCCCTGCAATAGACAACAGTTCGCCTCGTTCCCTCGTTCGGTCTCCACCAAGGTAGGATCCTTGTGTCGCTCGCATTCCTTCATTTCTTTAGACTAGGTAACTAGGTGAGTTACGCTGGGTTACTTACCTATAGTTGATGTTCGTACAATGATCTAGAGAAATGGCGTCGCACGTCATCGGATATCCTCGCATGGGCCCCAGGATGGAGCTCAAGTTTGCCCTGGAATCGTTCTGGGATGGAAGGTGCAGTGCGGAGGACTTGCAGAAAGTTGCCGCTGATCTCAGGTCATCCATGTGGAAGCAGATGGCAGCTGCCGGCACCAAGTACATTCCCAGCAACACCTTCTCACTGTATGATCAGGTGCTCGACACCACCGCGATGCTTGGTGCTGTTCCCGCCAGATATGGTTGGGATGGCGGCGAGATCGGACTCGATGTTTACTTCTTGATGGCCAGAGGAAACGCCTCTATCCCTGCCATGGAAATGAACAAGTGGTTTGACACCAACTAGTAAGCGTGTTGGTTCTCAGTGAAGTATGAGTAGTAGATTATTTTGTTCTGGATGTCTATCTAACCCATCGATCTCATTCGGTCCAGCCACTATATCGTGCCAGAATTGGGTCCTGATGTCAACTTCTCTCATGCTTCTCGCAAGTCTGTCAACGAGTGCGAGGAGGCCAAGAAGGTCAATACTAGTCTTATCATTTCTTCATTCATGCTGTCTGCTGAGATTAGTAAGAAGAAGAAAAAAAAAAAAGGAAATCGAGTGGCTTGTTTACCCAATTCCCTGGGAAAATCATGAATCCTACTTGGTGGGTTTGCTTGCACACCAAGTGGGATTTCTTATATTAGAAAAAAAAAATCAGCCAAAATAAAAATAAGTGAATAAAAAGAAACTTATTAACATCATTTAGAATCAAAAGAGCGATTTGAATATATTTATTTCAAGAGAAAATAATTGTAAAATTACTGATAGCAATAGCACTAGTGCGAAACATTTTTCACACTTGAAGTTGTTTCAATCAAGAACTTGTTCGTTTTAACAAGAAAATAGAAAGGAAAAAAATTAACAGCCCCAAATTTAGAAAACCTAGGGTCAGTGAATCAAGACCTTTCACCCTCAAACCAAAAGTTAGTGTTTCATATCGATGATTTTTAGCGAACTTATCAACAGGGATGGAAAATTTAACAGTGAGTTATTTTATCCACGATAAGTGATTCTTGCATTTTGATCATTTAAAAGTGATGATAGTTTTGTCCTGTACGTAATCCTTTTTTTTTTTTTTTTTTTGGTAGGGAGGGGGGATTTGGTTGAAAGCATTAATTATAAGGGAAAACATTTTTAATGCCATTAAATAGAACTGCAAAAAACATTTCAAATTCAATTTTCCAAAATCTTGTCATTCCATAATAAAATAACAATACCACATGAATTTGCTTTTCAATATTGCCGCAGTTATGGTCTTCACAATATTTCGAAACTTTCCCGAGCTCCAGTTGCCGCAAACAAATCCTCACAAATGGGGCCATCGTGACAACCGTTGCGTTGGCGTTGGCGTTGTGGTGGGGGGTGCGGCGGGGGCGGGCGTTGGGGGCGGGGCTCGCAATATTCTGACGTGAAAAGTTTGTTTTTTGTGACGTGAATATTCTGACGTGCAAAGTTTGTTTTTTGCGACGTGATCCAAAATTAGAATCGCATGGAGTCCGATCCGGTAGGAAAATCGGGTGGGGTCGCGTTCTCTCTCTCTCTCCCCTTTGCCACCCGACGCCATCCATTGCCTTCAACGTCGCCGGCGGCCCCGCGATCCATCTCTTCCGAACTCGATGGAAACCGCCGACAGCCTTGGATATGCCCGACCAGCCCCTGACTCACCCCTCCGCCGACTCCCTGCATCCACTACGCTCGAACCGGGCCCAACCACCGTCACCGAGGCTCTGGCAGACCAGCTAAGGACCCCGCATGCCTCGCTAGACCTCAGCCGAAGCCAAGCCCAGCCCTAGATCTCGATCGAGCTCCCCCACCCCCTTCGGCCCTCGTCTTTGTTGGTTGTAGTTACTTCTTTATTGCTTGTATATTTTTATCAGCTCATCCATTTTTTGTTTTGCCTGTGCCTCTGCATGATCTTAGCATTAATTAAAGCTATCCGTTCTTGAATCTATTTGCCAATTTCCAGCTTGGAGTAGACACTGTTCCGGTCCTTCTTGGCCCGGTGTCCTATCTTCTGCTATCTAAGCATGCAGAGGGTGTTTACAAGACCTTTTCTCCTCTGTCACTCCTCGGAAGAATACTTCCCATCTACGAGTAAGAATTTAAACTCTTCTGTAGCAGTTTTCATCAGGAAATGCATTTCCTGACCAATGATGAACTATGCAGGGAAGTCGTGTCCGAACTTAAGGCAGCTGGCGCTTCATGGATTCAGTTTGATGAGCCCACCCTTGTGTTGGATCTTGACTCTCACCAACTGCAAGCATTCACTGAAGCATACTCGGAACTAGAATCATGTCTTTCTGGCCTGAAAGTTCTCGTCCAAACCTATTTTGCTGATGTTCCTGCTGAGGCATATAAAGTTCTTACTTCCTTGAAGGGTGTCACTGGATTTGGATTTGATTTGGTCCATGGAACCAAGACCCTTAATTTAATCAAGGGCGGGTTCCCCAGGCGAAAGTATCTCTTTGCTGGAGTTGTTGATGGGAGGAACATCTGGGCCAATGATCTTGCTAAATCACTGGTTACCCTCCATGCTCTCGAGAGCATTGTGGGAAAAGGTACTACTTTCTGCATATGTTTTTTTCAAGTAGTGTGTGTTTTAAAGATCTGTTTGTTATGTATCCTTAAGTTGATATCTGAAATTCCTCATTCATCTGCAGACAAACTTGTGGTCTCCACCTCCTGCTCTCTTTTGCACACTCCTGTTGACCTAGTTAATGAGACTAAGTTGGATAAAGAAATCAAGTCGTGGCTTGCATTTGCTGCTCAGAAGGTCTTTGAAGTCGATGCTTTGGCCAAGGCTTTGGCTGGACAAAAGGACGAGGTACAGTTTGTTATCTGTAAGGTAGTCTTAACTGTGGTGGTAATCCATATCGTTAGCTTATTTTCTAGAATTAGTTGCTTCTACTCTATTCCGAATTGTCATCAGCAGAATCTGATGTGGTTAACTTGTGGTGGGTCTCTTTGATTACTGGCTGTACGGAGGTACATATATATTGCAAGGACTGGGTATATACAGTCACTAGGATGCATAGTTCTTAATTTAAATTAGGCCTGTTAACTAGCACCTTTAGGGTGTTTGTGAAGCATGATTTTCCATTTCCGAATATTGATTACTAATGTCGTGAGAGGATATTTCAACGCCAACTGCTGATGGCCCTCTTTTTTTAGTCATTCTTCTCAGCTAATGCTGCTGCTCAGGCCTCGAGAAAGTCCTCTTCAAGAGTCACAAACGAAGCTGTCCAAAAGGCTGTATGTTCCTTTGCTCAGTTACCCTTCATCTTTTATGCATTCCAAAAATACCAATTAAAATGATATTATTGATATCTTGAACTCTTGCTATTCTCGTCTCTCTCAGGCTGCTGCTTTGAGGGGCTCTGATCATTGCCGTGCCACAACTGTGAGGGCTAGACTTGAGGCTCAGCAAAAGAAGCTTAATTTGGTCATCCCAAAAGCCACCATCCACTCCATCACCAAGGAACTCAGAAGTGCACACTCTCAGTACAAGGCCAAAAAGTGAGTAAACTAGATCTTTTTCTAATTAAACGATGCTGGATATGACATGGGCTGTTGTGTTCTTTTGTTATGACCCTCATCAGTCTTCTAACTGCACTTATGTTATAGGATCTCCGAGGAAGAATACATTAAGGCCATCAAGGAGGAAATTAACAAAGTTGTGAAGCTTCAGGAGGAGCTTGACATAGATGTCTTGGTTCATGGGGAGCGTGAGGTAAGACAGCCTCTTAATCTGGCATTGTAGTTAAGACAGATCTGTCAGCTAGATAGATAGCATCTTCTGAGCTATGTTTTCTTTCTTAAACATCTTGATCTGGATGTATCCAATGCAGAGGAACGATATGGTTGAATACTTTGGGGAGCAGCTGTCAGGTTTTGCTTTCACTGTTAATGGGTGGGTACAATCTTATGGATCTCGTTGTGTAAAGCCACCCATCATCTATGGTGATGTGAGCCGCCCCAAGCTACTATCTGTCTTCTGGTCCACCGTGGTCCAGAGCATGGCTACTAGCCCAATAAAGGGAATGCTTCCAGGCCCTGTCACCATTCTCAACTGGTCTTTTGTCCGAAATGACCAACCCAGGTACTGAAGAAAGGGAACTTCATGTGTACATGGTATTGATCAAAGAACACAAACTTTGTTTCTCCTTTCAGGACTAGAATAATAAAGATTCAGTTCACAGGTTCAAAACTTGCTACCAAATTGCCTTGGCCATCAGGGAAGAAGTTGAAGATCTCGAGAAGGCAGGGATCAATGTTTTTCAAATTGATGAGCTAGCTTTGAGAGATGGTCTACCACTTGTCGCGACCCGATCTCGCCGCCCCTCGAAGGTCAAAGGGGGAAAGGTCGGGTTTAGGGGTATTTGATCATAAGATCGCGAGCTCTCCCAAGCTCGTACCCCGCGTGACAGCGAATTTATTTATACGATCTAGGTATTTAACAACCTAAGAACATACAGGAGTCGCCACTAGCCTTATATATATTTTTTTGGGGGTCGGCTAGAAAACCCAATCGAGGGTTGGGAGAGTTCCCTCGATTCCTACGCAACCAGATATCTAGATTCGGGGACTTGGGTTACGCTAATATAACTATTAGCGCCCTTTCGGTACCTAACAGTATGTTGTGTTTTTCCTAACATGTCCATGCATCTCTTTTTATATTTTCGGGATCACCAATTCTAAGCTAAGCGATCATGCGTGGTGGATTACTTTTATGCTATTCTATTTCTAAAAGAAAAAAACAATAAAAGGAAACAATCAGAGAAATTGAAAGTGCAAGACATGAAGTAAACAATCAAGAAAAGCAGTAAATCTAATCATGCAATCCTAAAGAATATGAAAGAAAAAACAATCGGAAAGAAAGGAAACCCGCAACTCGCCGGGTTTTATACAATGCATGGAGCCCGAGACATATGTCGGGAAAACAAATAGTACAAGATAATAGTCGGAATGGACATCGACTTCCATCGTCTTCACACCAAAGTCCATCTTTGGAATCCTAATCTAGACCTAATCTAAGAAACCTATAACTAGGTATATACGTGGAAGGAAACAAACAAACATATCAAAACATCCAAAAACAGGACATTATTGGTGTTCACAAATGGTGACTAAAGTCATGAAGTCCTTAGACCAAATTCTAAGTGAAATCCCAAGGTTCAACATCATTACGAAGCTTATGATATGCTCTAAGGAACTTGATTGAAGACATTTTCATAGAAACACAATCAATTAAAATCACAGCAGAGATTGCACAAAACGTGGATGATATTCATTGAAATGAAGACATAAAAAACAAATCTATGAAAGTCCAAGTATATAGAAGGAAATGTCCTGATCATTTATCATGAGACATCGAAGTCATACTTTGTTCACGAAAATCTATATGAAAACAGAAAAACAGAGCAAAAACCCTACAATATAGATTGCAGCAAACCAACGTGACTTTATGGAAGCCATTGACCTTGCTAACGATGACCATTTGATTCAATCTATACGTTTTTAGAAAGGTTATGAAATTTCCAATGACTCATGAAAGATTCAACTCCGACAAAGCATGTTTACTAGCCCAAATTTGAGCACACGTATCAGGTCTCAAACAGGACAGATTCTGGACAGAACTTTAAACATGTGAAAATCATATCAAATGAAATTCAATCAGGGCATATGAACTATCAAATCGAAGCTTGAGAAGTCTATTTTCTATGTCTAGAAGGGCTCGAGGTCAAAAAACCTCATCTAACACCTCATTTCAGCCAAAACAGAAAGTGACACATCAGGTATACGAAATTGCACATCTAGGCAAATCAACTTCAATCAACTTCAATTTCATTATCAATGATCGTCAATCCACAGAAATTCATTAACCTCAGCAGGTTATATCAATATATTCAAGACAACGTATGATTAGAGAACAAACACAGATCATGCCAGAAACTATCATTGAAGAATTGAAGTCAAAATTTCCAGATTCAGCTCCTAGATTTAGTGGCTTGTTTCTCACAGCAAATGAACTTCAATTTTAACAGGCAACCTATTGGTTCAAAGCTTTAAGAAGTCAGAATTATTTTTCTTGCTGATTTCTTCCCTTAATTTCTACGTTTAATTGTCCAAATCAGTCCATTAAGCACATTGACTCATTAACCTCCGAAATTCAAACCAAAATTCAGAAGAAAATCAGAAAACAGCAAACATGTTCAACAATCACAGCAGCTAGTAGATTTCAAATCAAATTTCCAGCACAGTACACAAATTTAAATGCAGATCGATTGTCCAGAACACGTCAACTCAAGATTTCGAAGTTTATGACCTCAAATTTGCCATAGCAAAACTAAGTCTTGAAAACCTACGAATTTCCAGAGAATGCAAATGACCACAATCCACATATTGATCATCTATTATCTCCATTGCGACATCTATAATCCATGATTTCAGCATGCAATCAGAATTGTAACAGAGCACACGAGATTACAAATTGTGATTGTTCGATGACAAATTGCCATGAAATTGAAGCCATATATTCTCACAAACACGTATGAGTTTACTTGATCAAAATGACATCAATCCATAATCAAACTAACCTCAAGTTGGACTCAAATGCACACCTAATCATGGGATATCAAGACATGGTCAGCATCTGGTATATATAAGCTCGTAACTACTACAATTGCAAAAATGCCAAGAACAGCCGAGGGCAATCCCAACATCATTATTTGCTTAAAAGCATTCAAACACAACATAAATGGCAGACTAAATCAAAAGTTGTGACCATTAAAATCTGCTACCGGAGTATCTACATCAGGAAAGGTCAGATGCGAATGGGGCCAGCAACTTTTCTGTTTATCTGCATATGTCGCATAGATATATGCCAACTGAAAAGTGTACCCATGGAGTTCGCTATCATGACCAGCATGTTGTCACTCGATATTAGCGGCGTGCCATACCATGTGCAAAGCAAACAGTTCAAAAGAGCATATATATAAGGCAGCCCAGAGAATTACTCATCTTTATATGCATGTATGTACTGTTGCTATGAAAGAAATATTATCTAAACGGTGGCGATAGCCACCGGTGCGATCAAAGAGGGTTAGTATACAGTAAGAATATGGAGTCCATGACGACGTATTATGTATATGCACCAACATGAATCAAATGTAAGTATATATCCAGGTCAGAAGTACAAACTTTGTAAGAGGGGCGATGAGTGAAACTGGAACTGGAAGGCGTTTGTTCGAATGTTAAAAGGCTAAAAGACAGATGCTGAAGGATGACACAAAGTGGAGCTTCAAATTTATCCGAGACTCAAACTTAGGTCAAAAGTAGCACACAATGAACGAGCTAGATTCGGCCTTGACATAGGGACAGCTAGTCTATGCTCAATGCAAACAAAATGACAGTAAGCCTTGATCACAGTAAAGATCATGAACGTACGTTTAGCTCAAGCATTTTATCAAACACTAAATTGGCGCAAGAAAAACGGGGAGCGTCGAGACCGAGCTCGAGTCGAGATTCAAAAACAATCAACATCCAAGACCTCACAACCACAGCATGCACATAGATAAGGCCGAAACTCGCACGAACCGAACAACGGCTGCTCGGTCCGATGAGCCTGAAGCAAGACTCAAGGCGATCGGTCAAGGGTTTTTACCTGGCTCAACCGGCCGTTTCAGAGAGTTAGATCCGGCGCACGAGGGAACGATCAAAAGAGAACGAACTGGTTCTCAAGCCTTCTTGCGCGCGAAATCACCGGAAGAACAGAATAATGAAACGATCAGAAGCTACTGCCAATTGCTACGCTTCGTCTTCTAGGTCCGAGAATGGCGAAAGATGAAGCGGATCTCCGGTCGGCTTCAGATTGGGTCAAATCCAGCGAACAGAACTGCTGGCGTCGTCGTCGCCATGACCGCCGTCGCCTCCGCTCGATTGAAATCTTCCAAAAACCCTAGCCGTCGAGCCACCGATCCGAAAGCCCCCAACCCGCTCGAGAGAGAAATCGTTTTCAGAGAGAGAGAGTGCGAGCTTTTTCTCCTTTTTTCTTCGAGAGAGGGATCCCCCTTTTCCAGAGAGATCGTCCGAGAGAAAAGAGAGAGAGAGTGTCTGTTTTCCCCCTTTTTTTCTTTTTTTGTTTTCTTTTCATTCATTTTTTTTAAAATCTTTTTGGTTCTTTATTTATTTTTATTTTTATTTTTTTTTTTTTGTAAAAAGAATGTTTAAAATGTCGACAAAAAATCGGGTGTCAACACCACCGGAAAGTCTGAACAACCTTCCTACTTGGATTGCTATCCACTTCTTTTAGAATCACTAACTGTGGTGTCAAGGATACTACCCAGGTTCGTTCATAGTTCCCTTACTTTTCTTTCTTTCTTTTCGTTTTCTTTTTTTTTTTTTTTTTTTTTTTTTTTTGGTGGGAAGATCCGTTTCCCACGTATACTAATTTCAGTCGGTGGCTGTTATTGATTGGCAGATACACACTCACACGTACTACTCCCAGTTCAACGACTTCCCCCTCTCAATCATCAACATGGATGCTGATGTCGTCACAATTGAGAACTGTCGTTCCGATGAGTCAGTTTTCCATGAGGGAGTCAACTATGGTGTTAGGATTGGCCCCGATGTCTATGACATCCACTCTTCCGGTATACCATCAGCTGAACAGATTGCTGACAGTATCACCAAGAAGCTCGCGAGAAACATAGTGTTGTTTAACCGTGACTACAAATTCAAGACTCGTGAACACGCTGGGGTCAAACGTGCGCTTGAGAACATGGTTGCTGCTATTGAGCTCCTCCGCACCCAACTTGCCCATGCTATGAAAGAGAAGTCTGAGTAACTCCCGGCTCAAAGGGAGAGTTTCATGGGGTTGGGCTTTAATGACCCAATCTGCTACTTGATCTGCACCATCTATGCTCGTTGATGAGCAGTTCTGCTTTCCCATATTCTAGCTGCAATTCTCTATTATCCATTAGTGATTATCCACAATGATGGGAGAACAGTAGCAACCCCGAGCAATATCATATTAACGCAGTGGAATAAAATAATCTCATCTCTTGTGTAAACCTAATAAGAACCGATTTAGTATAGCAAAATAAATATCGAGCACGCTGACAAAATTTCAATTTAATCAGATCACAAATCGACCTCTTATGCCAGCTTGATGTAATCAGATTGATCTTCAAACCCCAGATTTCTTGCTTTCTCTTTTTCTTTTATTAGTGCATTTCTAATAACTTCTTTTTAGCTACCACTTAAAAGATAATAAGAAACTCTATATCTTCATATGACTTATCATATGGGCTTAAGCCCTTTTAAGCTTGCTATTCATTGGGCTTCCTCTACATGGGAGTGAACCCAACTAATAAATCACTCCCTCACGGTGATGTGAAGGAATTCATCATCCTTGGTATCAATCAGCAATGTTCAAGCTTCTCGCTTCTCCCTTAATAGAGTCTTCGTCATCATATTGGAACTATTATGGTCCGTATGAATTTTCTCAAGTTCCAACAGCTTCTCATCTGGAACATCTCTTATCCAATGATATCCAACATCAATGTGTTTCGATTTAAAATGAAAAGATGAATTCTTACCAAGATGAATCACACTTTGATTATCACAAAATAACGCATACCTCTTTTGCTTGACCCTAGTTCTTCTAAGAATTTCTTCAGCCATAGCATCTTTTTACTAGCTTTGGTCGCTGCAATAAATTGAACTCTTGTTGTAGAAAGTGCAACATATTTATGCAATCTTGACTTCCATGACACAGCCCCACCGACAAAAGAAATCAAGTAACCAAAAGTAGATTTACGAGTATCAGTATCTCCTGTCAAGTTAGAATCTGTGTATCAAATTAACTCAAGTTTCTCGATCCTGAAATTGAGTTTCAAACAAGAAGTTCTCTTAAGATACCTCACGATCCACTTTACTACATTCCAGTGCTATCTACTTGAATTTGACAAATAATGACTAACAACGTCAACTAACAACGCCAACTGCATGTGCTGAGTTTGGACGTGAACATACCATCGCATATATCAAGCTTCATACAGCTGAAGCATGTGGAACACTTTCCCTTTCTTTCTTCTCTTTATTAGTCATAGGACTTTGTTTTGCATTTGATTTAAAATAGGCAACAAGAGGAGTACCAACCACTTTAGCCTTGTCCATGTAATTTTTTTGAAGAATCTTCTCAATGTACTTCTCTTGTGACAAGAACAACTTCTTAGAATCTCTACCTCGGGTAATTCTAATGCCAAGAATTTGTTTCATTGTGCCCAAGTCTTTCATGGCAAAAGACTTGGTCGATTGTTTCTTCAATAGCTCAATTCGTGAAGCATTCCTAGCAACAATCAGCATATTGTCAACATAAAGTAGGAGAACAATAAAATCATCATCATAAAATTTTTGGACATACACACAGTTGTCCGACGAAGTCTTCATATAGCCATGTTCTATCATAACCGACATAAACCTTTTACATCAATATTTCAGTTTTTGCTTTAGGCCATAAAAAAACTCTTCTTTAGATTGCACACATAGTCCTGTTTCCTCTTCACTTTGAAATCCTCTGGTTATTCCATATATATCTCTTCCTCCAAGTCATCATGTAGAAAGGCTGTCTTGACATCCATCTGCTCAATCTTCAAATTTAGGTTAGTTGCCAAGCCTAATACCATACAAATAGAAGACATTTTCACCACTTGAGAAAATATATCATCAAAATTGATACTTTCTCTAACCAAATCCCTTAACAACTAATCTAGCTTCGTATCGTGATTGTGAAGTATGTTCATCTTCCTTCAACCTGTATACCCACTTGTTCTTTAAAGTTCTTTTGCCTTTAGGTAACTTCACCAGACCAAAAGTATGATTATAATAAAATGCATGCATTTTATCCTACATAGCATCAAGCCATTTGCTTTTGCACTCATCTTCTATTGTTGGTTCACCTGCATTCGTAAATTATACATACTCATCTTAAGAATATCTGGTGGAAGGTCGTCGGTCTCTAATAGATCTTCAGACTGGAATATCTGGTGGAATGGAGCTTCTGATTCAGGAACAATATCATCTGTTTCAACATGTTTAGGGACATGTTCATTATTTGGAACATTCGCTTCCTATCGTTTCTCATCAATCTGTGTAGGAATATGTTTGAGAAAAACTGGATCCAAGTCAACAAAATCATCACTAACTTGTGGCGCTAAAGTTATCTTTGATTTCTTAATATCTTGTATTGTTTGATCTTCCATAAACACATCTCTGCTTCTTATAATTTTCGTCTCAATTGGATCATAGAGATTGTAGCCAAACATATTTTGTCCATAGCCAATAAATATGTATTGTCGTGTTTTCACATCAACTTTAGACCTCTCATCTTCAGGGATATGCACAAATACTTTGTACCCAAAGACACGCAAATAATCATAAGAAACATCTTTTCTTGTTTAAACTCTATTAAGAACATCAAACTCTAGAGGAACACATGGAGTAAAATTTAATTCATGTGCAACTATATTTAAAGTCTCATCCCAAAAGGATCCAGGTAGCTTTGATTGTGAACGTAGACCTCTTACCCTTTCAACTAGTGTCATGTTCATTCTCTCAATTGAGCCATTTAACTGAGGTGTCTTGGAATGTGTCTTTTGATATTGAATACCCTGTTGTTTTGCAATATTCATCAAAAGATCTAACATACTCTCCCCCATTATTAGTTCTACTAATACATTTCAACTTCTTTCCAATCTGTCTCTTTATTGAACTCTGAAACTGCTTAAAAGCATCTAATACTTGATCTTTAGTTTTCAAGGTATAAGCCCATATTTTCCTTGAATAATCATCTATGAAAGTAACAAAATAAAGAGAGCCACCAAGTGATTTTGTCTTCATAGGACCACAAACATCAGAATGCACTAAATAAAGTATACCTGACTTTCTTGAAGAAGGAAAACTTTTGAATGCAATTCTATTTTGTTTTCCTGTTAAACAGTGAACACATTTCTTCATCGTTGAACTTTTCATACTTGCAAGAAGATTCTTTAGGCTCATATTAACAAACCCTTCTCACTTATGTGACTGAGCCTATTATGCCATAACTCGGCTTTTTCTTCGTTGTCTACTACATTAATTTTGTTATTGGACAACTTTGTTTGCATAATGTACAACGAAGAATATTTTTTACTTCTAGCAATAATTAAAGAACCTTTCGTGAGCTTCCATCGACCATCACTGAAAGTGCTGCAATACCCCCCATCATCTAGCTTGCCTATGGAAATTAAATTCAAACGAATGTTAGGTATATGCTTAACATTATTCAACACTAACCCCGTGCCATTGCTAGCCTCTAGGCACAAACCATCAATGCCTGCAATTTCAACCAGTCCATTGTTTCCCATCTTCACAAAACTAAAGTCACTCGACCTATATAATGTAAAGAAATCCCTACAAGATGTAGCATGAATAGATGCACCACTATCAATTACCCAAGTCTCATGACACAAGATTCATTGCATCACTATCAAAGATAATGAGAAAGTCTTCTTTAAATGCAGCAACACAATTTTTATCATTTT
Source organism: Eucalyptus marginata (assembly GCA_014182565.1). NCBI lineage: Eukaryota > Viridiplantae > Streptophyta > Magnoliopsida > Myrtales > Myrtaceae > Eucalyptus > Eucalyptus marginata. The sequence continues at coordinate 16,424,781 of CM024595.1, read as the reverse complement.
CATTATCACTTTTCTTTTCTTTACCTTTCTCTTTATGTTTCTTCTTTTTGAACTGACGGCAAAACCTTTGAATATGTCCCTTCTGATAGCAATAATGGCACTCAACATTAGCAAATATATTGTATTTGCCTCTACTTTTATCTTTGCTTTTGTCTCTATTTCTCGAACCTCGAGACTCACTTCTTCCCCTTTTTTCAACAACCAAGGCATCAAAATGTGAAGAGGATGATCCCTGTAATTGTACAAAGACAAAGACTTTCGAAATGTCTCCCACAAGTTCGACAAAGTACCAAGCAACCATAGCGCTTGTATCTCATCATCAAACTTAATTCCCATTGCAGCTAACTGATTGATAATTCCTTTAAAAGAATTTAAATGATCAGTCAATCGAGTACTATCTTAATATTTCAAAGCCATCATCTATTTTATCAAAATTTACTTATTATTCCTAGTTTTTCAGCACATAAATGTTCGAGCTTAGTCCACAAACTGCATGCATGTGTTTCCTCAATGATATGACAAAACATTATCATCCACCCACTGCCTAATATAATCACACATTTGACGATGAAATATAAATCATTCGGCATCAGTGTTATTCTCCAATTTCTCTTCAGCAAATATGAGCAGATAATAATCTTTCACATATAAAAAGTCTTCCATCTTTCATTTTCGAATATAATATTTCAAACCATTCAATGTAACCATTCTACTTGTATTCGTTTCCATTATTTAACACAACATAGAAAAATCAAGCAATAATCAAAGCTTTGATACCACTTTGATGGGAGAACGGTAACAACCTGAGTAATATGAGATTAATGCAGCGGAATTAAATAATCTCCCATCTTTTGTAAACCTAATAGGAACCGATTTAGTAGAGCAAAATAAATATTGAGCATGCTAACAAAATTTCAGTTCAATCGGACCACGAATCGACCTCCAATGCCGGTTTGATATAAATCAGATTAATTCTCAAACCCCAGATTATTTGTTTTCTCTTTTTCTCTTGTTACTGCGTTTTTGATAACTTCTTTGCAGTTACTACTTAAAAGATAGTGATAAAATTTATTTCTCCATATGATTTATCATATAAACTCAAGCCCTTTTGGGCTTACTATTTATGGGGCTTCCTCTACATGGGAGTGACCCAGCTAACACTTAATAGGTTTACAAACTTCAAGATTATAGACACAACTACCGGGCAATTTTGCGCTTGTATCAATCCACCATCCTTGTCTTTGAATGATGCTTTGGCAAACCTTTGTTTTGTTAATAAATGACACTACTTCAATACTTAGCAAAATCTGCAATTATTTGCCATTGATGATGACTTTATCTATCGATTATTGACTGGTGAAGGCTCTCGGCGATAATCTCCGCACTATTTGCTGCGGATGACTTTATTTGCGCTTTATTATTTTCTTCAAATTATCGATGGCAATGTTCATTGATGACATCCATTTTGGCCAAATTTTACTTTCTTCAACTGAGCTTGCTACTGGTCGATTATTACCGAAATTCGGTCATTGGTGTCAACAAACGCTAACAAATTTTTTTGAAGATTTATCGGTGCTGAAAAGAAATTTCTGTCTTTTGGCATGGAAAAGCAGAATTCTACATCAAGAAACTCTTATGCCACCAAGCCAAGTCAAACTAGGCACTCTTACTGGCTTTAAATTAAATCGTTGCGTCACATATATATACTTCAGATGACGACAATCCATCTTATAATAAGCCAAATTACTTTATGCATATGTCCTCGTTTCGATCTCCTACTTTAGCTTGAAAATCAAAAATTCTTATTGTTTTAGACTTCGTGAACATCGAAGCTATCGCTATTATGAATATTTAATTAAATAGTAGTACTAGAAATTAATCAAACGATATCGATAGTTTTTAACTCTTTGTAAAGCATGGTGGGCCCGATTCTATTTGTCTCCTCCGCAACAAATCCAACTCGAATCGTTTGTACATCGATTCGATGACTTAACTTGTAGGACCCTACAAAAGCAAAGACAAGCGATGGGTTGAAAAAGTCCTCTCTAGCTACAAAGTAGAACGTTGGAATATGAATTTTAATTTTTTTTTGGGTATGGCGATCGGGGTCTATAGATCCGGTCTTCACAACTAGTTCGCTTCTCCCGTGCAATTTTAAAGACGCAGTACCCAATCCGTCCGGTGTATATAGAATTTTAGTTTGACAAATGGTGAACTGTAAAACTATGTTAGATGATATCGTTGTCATAAATTTAAATTAAAGAGAAAATTAGGTTTTTGAGAAATGATACAATTCACGTGGGATCTCATGCATGGAGATTCTTCACACATGAAAAACAATTTGTCTCCTGCATTATGCATAGAATATTTGAAATAAGCTTCCGATTAGTCATATTTTGAACTCTCACACGTTAAAAACACGTTCAAATGTTGGGTTGAGAATTCCATCCTATATTATTGCGTATTAATTTACACTTTTGCAAGAAAGATTGTATTATTTCATAATAAAATGTAGAATACCGATATGATTTTCATTACATTTAAAAAGGTTAAAATCATCATATCAGTCACATCGGCATTCCAATAGCAAAAATAATCAAAATTAGTGGACTACTGTCACTGCCTTACCTTTGATTATACGGATACGACACTATGAGAAAGAATTCAATACCCCAAATCTCTACATTGAATGGGAGAAAACTTATGATTTTTACGTCGGTAGAAACATATTTTCAATCCAAAGAACCGCACCATGAATACATTTTCAGAGGCATGACATGAACAACATGAGTCATGTCGTTTTTTTTTTCCTTTGGAATATCAGGTAGGAGCATGGGAGAGAGGGGGTGTTAAACCCATGAATATTCTTTCAAAGGCTTGACACTGGCAAGTCATGTCGCTTTTCTGGGTTTTCGAGGAAGATATGTGTAACCCATCTCTTGAACACACGAGGCCACCCCTTTGAATCTCAAAAACATAGTACGATTTTCATATTATAAACTGACATTCACGATAACATCGTTTTTAGGAGAAAGAAAATTTATAATCTCTCAACGAGCGAGAGAATTGTGGTTTGGTACATAACGAAGTGGGTTACTATCAATTCTGAATTCTGCAAAAATGGCAAACATTCCGATTGTTATAAATTAACAATATTCAGGTGGCTATGGTTTTCCAAATTAAAGAAGTCCCTTTTCTTTTTAGCAGAAAAACAAGAGAAAAAGGGAAAATAATAGCGAAAGAGAAGGCCCATTGCTTTTTGGTGGAAGATACCAAACGACATCTGTGCAATCACCTAAGATTTGGGGGATCGTTAGGACCTAATCAAACGAACAAGACGAATGGCATTGTTTGGTCAGTTAGAGGAGGGCCTTTTGTCTATGTTATTGTCTCCTCTCGTAGCCTACCGCAACACCAAGATGCTTTCGGTTATTCCTCTTCCATATGTCGTTAGCATCGAACCTGGCGACCGTTTCCCCTAGTAAATTAAAAAAGCAATCTAATGGCCAAAAATAATAATTATAATTATAATAAAGGGTATTTTGTGCATGGAGGTGTAATTTCCAAGTGTATTCACGGTTAATTAATTGTCAGGAAAACTTTGTTTAGCACTTGGGCCCCACCTTTGCTTTTGTCCTCGGTCTCTCTTGTGATCATTGCCCAATGACTTCACTTCATTTTCTCCGCAAGTGTCGTGGACACCTGCAATTTTCTGATTTAATCCCTTAAAGAAAAGAAAAAAAAATTGAAAAGTTTCCAAAAAAAAAAAAAGATGCTTTAATGCCTAAACGAGTTGAGCAAACTATGATTGATTCAAAAAAAAAAAAAAAAAACTGTGTAAAATGACTAATACCGTGATTTTCAAACGTCCTACACTTTTTGCCAGTGAAATGAAAAAAAAAAAAAAAAAAACACAAACAAAAGGGAAAAAACGGAGAGAAGAAAGTATTAACTTTATCCCAATATAATAATACAAGCAGTTTTCAAAGGATTTTACAAAAAAAAATGCATTTTTTTTTTCCGATTTAGTTGTTGGGTAGTATCCCGATCAATTTTGCGTAATCAACTCATCCACTTAGTTGAGTTATTTTAAGGACACGCTCTCACTATTTCAACTTAATGTATTAAAAATTTTACTCTAAACTGCTCCCAACAATACTTAAATCTAAGTTCAAAAGGGAAAGCGTAAACTTTCTTATTGTCTAAGCTACACATATTGTTGGCAAATGCACAATTGTTACTTGATGGACAAGAATATATACCGTTAAGTTTTCCCGTCAAACTAAACTAGATAATTATTTAAACCAAAGATGGCAGAATGTAATATCTTCTAAAATATCGATGGTGTAGCATAAATTACTTCTAACATTAATAATTGATAGCTAGCCATTTGGAGTATGCTTAATTCACATTAATACATGAGAGAGTACACTTTTATATGATAATTATGTTGGAAGATATGATTTGCAAGATCAGGATGATTTGTAAATTGATATGTTTGTATCTATCTTAAGATTAGAAAGATCACAAAATATTCGGAAAATATAGACTTGCTTTTATTATTATTTCTTTTGTATTAAATACAACATTGTACAGAAAATACAATCAATGAAGTGAGGCATATTTTTCCTCTCCAATACTTTCTTCCCTACGACTCACAATTTTTTCTTCGGTTCTTTCTTCTTCGCTCGTCTAGTCTTGTGACATGGTATCAGAGCCTTCTTGAAGTTCCGAACCTTTCATTGCTTCCGCTTCGATTGCCTCGCGGAACTCCAATCTGCAAAGGGGTTGCCATAGGAATCGTTAATTTTTTCTTTAGGGAAGAAGTTTTTTCATCATGACTAAAACACAAGACCTCACCGCTGCTTCAAGCAATAAACCTGCAACAGCAACAGAGACTACGCCAGAAAGCTTGCAAACCCAGGACTCCTCTGTCGTGACTTCAACCTCAGAACAACAATTCAATCAGGCGCATCAACAAGCTCAGCACGTGCAATGGCAGCCATTCCAGGCTCAGTCCAATTTGGGGCAGCCATTTATGGGCCATCCATACCAGTGAATACCATATCCATAGTTCCATGGGCAAAACCCAAATGCATCACTGCTTGGAGACTACCAAAGCAACGTTGGTTCCGATGGAGGCCTACCAACCGGCGAAGGGGCAGGCGCAACCATCGGACTAGAGCAGACGGGCGACACACCTAGATCGGGCATGGGAGGAAATCCCTACCCGACTTTCCTCAATACATGTCATGTTGGTTATGTGAGTCAAGGAACCTGACCGAATCTTGGACCCGGAATTTTTCCCTATCAACTTTTTGCTGCTGGTGGCCGACCGGAACCAGGCGACTCGCTTCACACGACTAATGCCGACGGGCCGGAATTGAAGCTTATTAGCCAACAATTGACCGATGCCGACAATTACTCGAGCTGAGCGCGAGAATTCCGACAGGCACTGGTAACAAAGATAAAGATGGATTTCTCGATGGGTCAATTCCGATTCCAACCGACGAAAGGATGGCACGATTTTGGAAGAAATGCAACCAACCGGTTAGAACGTGGATGGGGAAATGCATAACAACCGAAGTCGCGGCCGGACTCCCTCCGACGGAGGATTCAAAACAAATGTGGGAGAATATCAAAGAGATGTACGGAAAACTTGATCAAGTCAAGATTTTTTCGTTAACACAACAAATCTCGGAGCTTAAACAAGGAAACATGTCCATTGCGGCCACCTACAACAAACTTTCGGCCTTATGGAATGAACTCGAGGTAGCCGAAGAAAAGTTTGACTGGCCTGAGCCGATTCTATAGCAATACAAACAGATGTGCGAAAGGGAAAATGCGACAAGATTTCTGCACATACTCAACGAGACTTTCCTCTCGTTCCGCTCCCAGATCTTGACTATTGAGCCCCTACTGAGCATCGGCCGCATCTATCAATTAGCCATGCAAGAAGAGAATCAACAGAGAACGGTAGATTACCACAGAGGCGGAGATGGAATGGCGTTGGCGGCGAAAACCCTAGTTCGCTCTTCGCCGAGGAGCGGAGGAGGCAGAGGGCAGAAAGGGGCGGAACTAGGGTTCCTCGAAGAGAACTCTAGCAATCTCGAATACATCGGGCGATCGGACGGCTCAAATCCATCCTTGGCAGCGACAAGATCAGACGGCTCATGTGGAGGTGGCTCAATCGGCCCAGATGGGCCGCGAGGTGTTTTTGCCCGATGGGCCGGGGCATTCATGGGTTGGAGATCTCGCGCGGGCCATTAACTGGTGGATCAAATGGCATGGGCGTGTATGGGCCGACCGGTGGATCAAATGGCTTGTATGGGTTGAATTTTGCCCAAATCTCACAACCTGCGAACAGAACTTTTTTGGGCTCAAGGAATTTTACTTCCAAAGGCAAAGGTAAAATGTACCGTAACTATTATAAACTTCCACATCACACAAAGTGAGAATTACTAGAAATTGCATGGGAAACACGGAGAAAAAGAAAAAGGGAAATTTTCCCAGATTTTTCAGGTATCGGGATAACCAACGAAGAAGACAATCGGTCATGATCAATATCGGAACTAATGGAGGCCATAAGGAAATTGGATGCCTCGATAAATCTGAAGTTTCACGGTACTTCTTATTGTCCGGTGAATTCAATTTCGAAGAATGCATGGATTATTGATTCAAGTGATAGTGACCACATTGTCTGTGATAAGAGCTTTTTTTCAAACATCATAAAATTATCTTTTCCCAAATCTGTCCAACTCCCAAATGGAAACATGATCCAAGTTGAAATGATTAGCACTGTGAATCTTAGTTCTCACATCACACTTCGAAATGTGCTTTACATTCCTAAATTCCATTTCAATCTCATGTCGGTATCTCGAGCTTGTGAAGAAAATTCCTGTTGTATCTTATTCAATTTTGATAAATGTTTCTTTCAGGCCCTTTCGACTAGGAAACTAATGGGCTTGGGTAGAGTCTTTCAAGGGCTATATTTCTGGATGAATTCTCAATTGTCTTCCATTGAATCCAATAAATCGTTGTGTAATACTACTATCAATGATAAGAATCTTCTTTATCATCAAAGATTGGGTCATACTGCTTTGTTTCCTTGTCCTCAGTGCCCTATCTATCCATTAACAAAACAGACACGTGCTCCTTTCCCAAATAGCACTTCTCGAGTTGATGAAATTTTCTCATTAATTCATGCTGACGTCTGGGGACCCTATCACACTTTGAATCATGATGGGTCCCGTTTTTCCTCACAATCGTAGATGATTTTTCATGTGCAACATGGATATTCCTCATGCAATCAAAGGCTCAGGTTCTTTCTCACCTAAGAACTTTCCTTGCTTTATCCAAAAATCAATTTGGGAAATCAATTCATCGTATACGTACTGACAATGGTAGAGAGTTCTTTAATGGGGAATGTGCTTCTTTTCTTTCCTTAAATGGAATTTTACATGAAAGCTCTTGCACATATACACCACAGCAAAATGGAATAGTTGAAAGAAAGCACCGTCACCTATTGGAAGTAGCACGTGCTCTTAAGTTTCAGGCCTCTATCCCTGAAACTTTTTGGGGAGATTGTGTGGTCACAGCAGCATACCTGATCAATCGTATGCCATCACACATTCTTAAAGGAAAAACTCATTTCGAAATATTGTATGGAAGAAAACCAGATCTAAGTCATCTCAGAGTTTTTGGGTGCCTATGCTGTGTGACCACGGTAGGGCACAGGGATAAGATGGGACCTTGTGCAAGACAGTGTATATTCATGGGGTATCCAAATCTGAAGAAGGGATATCGCATTTATGAACCATCCACAGAGGAATTTTTTGTGAGCAGAGATGTGTTATTTCATGAAGACATTTTTCCTTTCAGAGATGCACTTCATATGTCTCAAAATGAAAGGCTAGGTACTAATCATTTCTTATCGAGGGAAGAGCCATCTTCTGGAGAATCTTACATTATTATTCCTCCTCCAAGAAATTCAGAATCAATTGCTGCACCATTCCAAGAGATGGCGATGTCTACTAAGATTCCTATGGATCATTCAATTGACAAGTCCCCCAAAGAAAAGGATTCTCATCTGATAGCTCTTCCAGAATCAAGTACTAATGAAGATTCGGCCTTAATACAACATGAAGAACCTTGGCGATTTGGTCGAGTTAGTCATCCGCCTATTTGGACGAAGGACTATGTGTGTGCTTCATCAAGATCACCAGGTACTCAATATCCTATCTCATCTAATATTTCATTTGATAGGCTATCGTCAGAACATTTATGTTGCATGAACCATATCTCTGAGGGGCAAGAGCCATCTAGTTATAATGAAACAATGCATGATCCACGTTGGCAAAAGGCTATGGAGGCAGAATTATAGGCTCTAGTAGAAAATCATACTTGGGATATTGTGCCATTACCTACTCATAGAAAACCTATTGGGTGTAAATGGGTATATAAGATTAAGTATCGAGCAGATGGTTCTATAAAAAGATATAAGGCTCAACTCGTGGCCAAAGGTTTCACACAACAAGAAGGTTTTGATTATCACAAAACTTTCTCCCCATTAGCCAAAGATGTAACTGTTCGTTCCTTCTTGTCGGTTGCTACTTTTCGAGACTGGCCATTGCATCAAATGAATGTCCATAACCCCTTCTTACATGGTGATCTGGATGAAGAAATATACATGGATCTCCCACCAGGATTACGGAGACAGGGGGAGTCTAAGGTATGTCGTCTCCGCAAATCTCTGTGTGGACTGAAACAAGCTTCTCATCAATGGTATGTCAAATTTACTAGTGCTCTTACGGCCGCTGGATTCAAACAATCTAAATACGACTATGCCTTGTTTACTTGGAGGAAAGGTATGTCATCTATTTATTTGATGATTTATGTTGATGACATACTCATCATGGGCAATGATGATTCTAATGTCAAGAAACTGAAAGATTATCTGCATTCCACTTTCCATATCAAAGATTTAGGCCCACCTAAATATTTTCTTGGAATTGAGATAGCTCGTTCAGACCAGGGAATCTCACTCAGCCAGCGGAAATTCGTAATGGAGATTATATCAGAAGCAGGATTGTCAGGTTGCAAACCTGCTATTATTCCCATCGAGTAGAATGCCAAGTTGACTATGATGCTGAAGTATCTTCTTCTGATGATCCAGTATTGAAAGATCCATCGGGATATCAGAGACTCATAGGGAAACTTATTTATCTTACCATGACAAGGCCGGACATCTACTATGCAATACAGACCCTTAGCCAATTCATGCACGGCCCAAAACAATCTCACATGAATGCAGCTTTGAAAATTGTGAGATATTTGAAGACATGCCCAGGATTGGGAATACTTCTTTCTCGGAAATGCAACATGGAAATAACAGCCTATTGCGATGCGGATTATGCTACATGCCCTATGAGCAGAAGATCTATTACTAGGTTCTGTATCAAATTTGGGGAATCATTACCTTCATGGAAGACAAAGAAACAATCCATTGTGTCCTTATCTTCAGCCGAAGCCAAGTATCAATCTATGGCCAAAACTGTTTGTGAAATAGTTTGGTTAAGAGGTTTGCTTATGGATCTCGAGGCACAAATTAAGGGACCTACTACACTCTTCTGTGATAATGATTCAGTACTCAAGCTTGCAACAAATCCCATAGTTCATGAGAGGACAAAACACATAGAGGTCGATTGTCATTTCACTAGAGAGAAGATTCAAGAAGGAGTTATCCAGACAAGAGAGATCAGAACCACGGAGCAACCAGCGGACATGTTCACTAAACCTCTATGTCAGAGACAACGCGCATATTTTCTAAGCAAGTCAAGGGCGTCTTGGACATATATAAGCCACCAGTTTGAGGGGGAGTGTTGGAAGATATGATTTGCAAGATCAGGATAATTTGTAAATTGATATGTTTGTATCTATCTTAGGATTAGAAAGATCATAGAATATTCGGAAAATATAGACTTGCTTTTATTATTATTTCTTTTGTATTATATACAACATTGTACAGAAAATACAATCAATGAAGTGAGGCATATTTTTCCTCTCCAATACTTTCTTCCCTACGACTCACAATTCTTTCTTTGGTTCTTTCTTCTTCGCTTGCCTAGTCTTGTGACAAATTACACTCCTTTGTCATTTTCATCATAAACTTGGCCGTTCTAGTGCAAATTTGACTGTTGTGCGTGGTGTATTGGGTAGAGCTAAAAGAAAAGGTACTCCTCCTAAATGATATCATTCTTGCATCATCGAAAGTAGATTTGTCCCTTGTCTAGGTTGATTTGTTCATATATTACTTATTATCGACAGAAAAACCACTTCATTAACAAACAAAATGGGTTCATTCCTCACATATTTCAAATAATTCAATGAGCCGACTCCTAATGCGTGTTTGATCTTTAGTGTTCTATCCTCTTGATTGAATAACCAAAAAAAAAAAAAAAAAAAACTGAGGAATCAACCACTCCTTAGTCCTTCATGTACTTGGTCTATGAAAGTGAAAGTTAGTCCTAATGCCAAAAGGGCTAGGGGAAAAACCTAAAAATTTCTGGCCCCCACACAAGAATGTTCAACATAGACAAGACCATCGTTATGCTAACCTCTTGTACTTTGCGGAATTAGTTTGCTAACAAGAAACCCATTATTGCACTAAAAACAAATCAAGAGAATCTAACCCTTTTTAACCCTTATATGCCCACTCCGTTTCCAGAGAAGATCCTTTAAACGCCCACATCATAGTATACTTCAAAAAGAGAGAGAGAGAGAGAAGAGAGACGTGCACATTTCTCATTAACATGCAATTTTCAGTTGCTATGGTGAACATGACTCCGCAATTTTCAATTTCAACTACAGTTTTCTCCCTTTAACTTCTACTCGGCTGTTTCTTGAGGAAGTCCAGACGCCGAAAGGAACGAGTCCGCATGGAATTCTACGCCACCATGTGGCGCCCTCCCATTCGCGCCGGCCTCCCCCTCCCTCCCCTCCCCCCACCTTTGACACTTCCTTAATTAATCCTCTCTTTTCCCCTCCTTAATCCCTAATCAAAAGAGAGGAGGAGAGAAAAACAACCGCAAAGAGCGAACGCATCCGGACGTAAAGATTCGAACCATGGACCGGCTCATAGGCTTGGAGCCGTCCAACGTCGTGGCGGTCCGGATCGAGCCGGGCCGAGTCTTGCGGCCACCTCACTCTCCGCAACGTCATGTACACCATGCCCGTCGCCTTCCGGCTCCAGCCCCCGAACAAGCCCCGCTACACCGTCCGGCCGCAGTCCGGCATCAACCCCCTCTCCAGGACCCTCACTGCCGAGGTCACCTACCACCTCCCGCCCGGCTCGGCGCTCCCCCCTCGTTCCCGTGCTTTGCGAGGACTCGTTCCATCTCCACGGCGTCGTCGTCCCCGGCGCCGCCCTCAGGACCCGAGCTCCACCCTCGACTCCGTCCCCGGCGACGGTTCACCACCGGGAAGAAGCGAGTCTTCATCGAGAGCGGGGTGAAGGTGATGTTCGTGGGGTCGCCGGTCCTGGTGCGGCTCGTGAAGGAAGGTTCGTGGACGAGGTGAGGGAGGTGCTGGAGCGGAGCGACCCGTGGTGGTGGGCGGCCGACGCGGCGGACGAGCAGGCCCAGACGCTGCTCCACCTCGCCATCGCCCAGGCGAGGCCCGGGGCGGCTCCGGATAGACGCCTCTTGAGGCTGCCGTGGCGGCCGGGGTGGAGCTGATTTCGGAGCTGCTGCTGACGCGGCGGGCGAGGACGGAGCGGTCGGAGACCTCCACGTACGGCGCGGTCCCCTCGTCTCCGCAGGCGGCCACATGGAGGTCCTGCGGCTGCTGCTGTTGAAGGGCGCGGACCTGGACTCTCCTGCGAGGGACGGCAGCACGGCGCTCCACCTCGTGGTCGAGGAGCGGCGGAGGGACTGCGCGAGGCTGCTGCTTGCGAACGGCGCGAGGACCGACGTACGGAGCACCGGCGACGGCGTGCCTCGGCGACGAGCAGATGGTGAAGCTTCTCCTGCAGAAGGGAGCAAAAAGGACGTCCGGAGCCAGTACGGCAAGACGGCCTACAACGTGGCGGTGGAGCACGGCCACGCGCGGCTCTTTGACGCGCTCGAGCTTGGCGACAGGCCCTCCGCCGCAGCCCGGAAGGGCGACGTCCGGGCTATCAACCGGCTCCCGGAGAGCGGAGCCGCCGTGAACGGCCGGGACCAGCACGGCTGGACCGGCCTGCACCGGGCCGCGTTCAAGGGCCGGGCCGACGCCGGGAGGATGCTCCTCGACAAGGGCGCGGACGCGGACGCGAGGGACAAGGACGGATACGCGGCGCTGCACTGCACGGCGGAGTCGAGGCAGTTCGACGTGGTAGAGCTGCTGGTGAAGAAGGGGGCCGACGTGGAGGCGAGGGACGAACAAGGGCGTGACGGCGCCGGGTGGCGGGTCCCCGCGCACGCCGGGATCATGAGGATCCTCGTCCACGGCGGCGCGCTTAAGGACGGGGGCAGGCAGGTGGCGGGGGTTGCTTGGTTCGCGAAAGCAATGCAGCCGAGGGACGAAGAGATCAGAAACGGAAGGTTGAAGATGAGACGACCATGAAGAAGAAGCAGGCGAGAGAGAGACCAATGCGGAGCAGCTTCGATCGGTCGTCCATGGCGGCGATGGCCGTCTTGGGAGCCTGAACTGGCTCGAGCCTCGCGCGTCCATCGACTGTAAAATAGTTTTCCTCTTTATTCTTGGGTCGGATAACGATGTGAGGAGAGGATCCCTAGGATTTTGTAAAAATTGATGAATGTTCATCATCCTCGTTATGCATAGGGACCCGAAGAAAGCTTCATTTTGTATGCTCTCGATGTACATCAACCATTGTTTCGGAGATTTACCGAAAATCATACGTTTTAGTGGTCATTAAGGGCCCGTTTGATGACACTTTTATTCTGGAGAACAATTTCTTTCCATGAATGTTCTCGTTTTGATTAAGTTCTGGCATATGCCACGCAAGAGAATTCCGTGTTGGATGCCTTCTACATCATGCGGACCAAGTTCGTCTAAATTGTTGATAGCATGATTTCCACTAACGATTTTGATGTTGTTAATATATGTGATGTAGTCTAGTCTTTTCGAGATCGATGTACAGCATAGCAATGGCTAATGGGCCGTGCTAGCCCAAGCGTGGTAGGGCCAGACACAATTGAGCCCGTGCCGGGCCGGGCCGGATGGGGAAAAAGGGATCTTAGAAGAGGGAGAGATCTGTACTCTGTTTGGTTAGCATCGCGATAAATGTCTGTCAATAAATCCAGAAATGCTTCGCCCGTCCCTACTGAAGAAGGTCGCGCGACTTGACAAAGGGCCATGACAAATGCTCTTAGAGCAATAATAATAATAATAATGAACCGACTTCATTCCCAAAATGTTGGTCAATCACTATTTATCTTACCAAAGGTTACATACCCCACCTAAGCATGATTCTATTATTGTCCCAAGAATTTTCAATACTTTAGTCGTAGATCTTTGAAACAGCGTTGCTTATATCGATTGAGCTGGATCAAGATAACACAAAGCATGCGACAGGATGCTGTTATAGTTCGTCTTGGCATTGGCTATGGAGTTTCATGATATTCTTTGCTGTTAGGTGTGTACGACGGAATTTTGCTTTTTTGGTATTCGTCATGTGCAACATATATAGAAGATGGATGTGGAGCAATTACGGACTGTGTCAAAAGATGGATCCAAAAATCACACATTGCATTAAGTCATGACATGTATAAACAGAATCAGTGGAATCTCGATTAGACAAAAAACAGAAAAAGAAAGGGTGGGTGCAATGGTCGGGATGGGAAGGAACTTGAGTCTTCAAATGATCCAAACATCATAGCATAATTATCAAATTTTGGCTGCTGGAGGTGGAAATAGTTGTTCCTACGGACGAAGGCACTGGGATTCTCGATGCTGATGTGTATGGTCTATTCTCGATGACATCGTAATCCATGGATTGTATGAAGATTTTCACCCTCCATTTCCGATAGATAGAGTTAAATCCATGAAGAATTATGGTCAAGAGAAATGGACTATTTTCACTTAAGGATGCTCCTATGAGGTGAGCCATGATCATCTTTTTGCTCTTGCAATATGCTCCAATACCAATTAAAACAGTTAAAACAACGATTACGACAACCCTATGATCTCCTCTCCTCTCAGATTTCAAGATTTTAGCCCTCACATAGAGCTACATTGCACAAGCAAAAACAAGAGCGCGAGTTCAGAATTTCCGGCCGTCGTCAAAGTTACCTTTTGACCTGTTCATGTAGGCCTTTAATCTGCACAATTTTGAGGATATATTCTGAAGACATAGCAGGGTGTTTTTTTTCCTCCATCAATGGAGCCTTTTGGCTCTGTAGTCTGAGTAACTGACTTGCCTGTCCTTGCAAAGATGGCCAGACTGCCGGTTCTGCTTCCTTTGTGGGCGGAGGGGTTCCAGAGGCCGAGGATTATTCTCTACGCTTTTTCCGTCGTCTGCGACGACTCGCCTATCCCATGGCGAATGGACAACGAGGTGGGAATCGGCATGATTTTCAATGCGGTACCGCTTTTTCTACGGCGATGGAATGCCAGATAAGTCAATGTGCTGTTGGGTAATAGGATTTTTCTTTCTTCTTTTTTTATTTGGTCGGATCTTTAATAGGATTGTCGATTAAGCAATTCATCGAGAAACGTTTCCTCCAACAGCAGGCATGTGGCGACCTTCTTTACTTATTCCAAATCATTCGCTGCTGGGGTGAGAAGTACCACGACATGATTCGAGATTTCCGTCTTGCCCCGAGTCATGTCCTGCGACATACTCTTAATTGAGATGGCCATCTGAAATCCGTGTGGATTTGAACCTATCTCTGATTTGTTTGTGTGTTTAGAGGGAAATATAAAACTTACCGAGATTGGTCTGTATAAACTGATTCATCAAGCAATGCCTCCCGTTCATCAACACTACTGGATACCACTTGATAAAAAGGGAATTCAATGACGCTTTATTTTAAGGAAGGAGACCAAAATACTCCTGTTACTTGAAAAAGGAAACAATTAGAAAACTGATTGGATGGACCGAGGAGGGTTCCTTAAGAGAGAGAGAGAGAGAGAAGACAAAGGCACGGCATCCATCTAATCACCACTCCAGATACCAACTTGCCTTTCGATCACTTCTTTTTGTGCCAACCCACCGCCAAAAGCGCTCCTCAGCCACAAGTGCCAACGTGCCTTACCATCTCTCTCCTCTTTTCAATATCCACACGGCTCATATAAAACAAACCTCAGAGCAACGTGGTATTTGTCGAGCCGACCTACCGTCGGTTCCATCAATCCCCCGTGGCGCCATTTCCCTGGGTCCCGTTCCTCCTCTTCTTCTTCTTCTCTCTCTGTCCCTCGCCAATCGCGTCGATACCGTCCCAACACATTTTTCAATGCTTTGCTGGGGTACCGCGTCCCAGTACCACTTTCCTTGTTACGTTTCCTCCAAAAGCGGGCACGTGACCTTCTTTACTTTCCCAAGTCACTTCCATGGTGATCCTGCGGTAATAAGTACCGCAACATGATTCGAGGGAGATGCGGACGACCTTTGGTTTTGCAATGGTCACATATTTATAATTGGAGCAGCTATCTAAAATCTGAATGGATTTTGACTTCTCTCTAATTTGTTTGTGTGCTTAGAGGAAAATACTAAACTTATCGAGAATGGTCTATGAAAACTAATTCGTTGAGCAATATGTTTTATTCATCATCATTACGATATTCCACTTAATTAAATCGATTGTATAAAATGATCATAGCAAGATGACACCTCTCTAAGTTACTTTTTTAGCCAAGTGAAGCTCATATGGGAATCTTAGCCTAGTCTTGGGATCTATTGAAGAATCAACCCTACCCACGTACCAAGAATTTTCAACACTTCGGTCGTAGATCTCTGGAACAGCATTACCTATGTTGGTTGGGCTAGATCACGATATTGCGAAGCATGCGACAAGATGCAACTATAGTTCGTCTTAGCATTGACTAGGGCTAATTCCTTAAAAAACTCTAAACTTTAGGTTTAGTCCCAAATCTACCCCAAACTTTTTTTTATATCATAAAAAACCCCAAACTTTAGGTCCAATCATAAATCTACCCCAATTTTTTTTGTTAAAAAAATTCATCAATTTTTACTCTAGTCCTAAATCCACCCTCTTTGCCCTCCATCCAAAAATCGCAGCTAGTCATCCCTAATTTTTATATTCTAGAACGGTTTTATTTTGAAGATAATTTTCTACGCCGCCTTGCCAATGTGTATTTATTATCGATGTGGAAATGCCACGTTAAGTTGGGACTAGACCATAGGGTAGATTTAAGAATAGATTAAGAGTTGGTGATTTTTTTTAGACAAAACAAAATTCGAGGTAGATTTGGGACTGAACCAAAATTTTAGGGTTTTTTCCTAGACAAAAGAAAAATTCAGGGCAATTTTTGGACTGGATCTAAAGTTTGGAGATTTTTCTGGAACAAAGAAAAGTTTGGGATAAATTTGAGACCGAACCTAAAGTTTGGGATTAATAAGGATATTGGTCCATTGGCTATAGAGTTTCAATATCTTTGCTGTCAAGTGTTTATGACGACATTTTACTTTTTTGGTTTGCATCGAGTGCAACATGTATAGAAGATGTATGTGGAGTAATCACGGACTTTGTCAAAAGATGGATCCAAATCACACATTTCATTAAACACAATCAATGGGATCTCGATCAGGAAAATAAAAAAGAGACAAAGAAAGGGTGGTTGCAATGGTTGGAAGGAACTTGAGTCTAGAGATGATCCAAACATCATATCATATTTATCAAATTTTGGTTGCTGGAGGTGGAATTGTTGTTGTAGAAGGTGTAGTTGTTTCTGCAGATGGAGGCGCTATAATTCTCGGTGCTGGGATGTATGATCCATTCCCGATGACTTTCACATATTGTAAATCCAGGGATTTTACGAAGATTTTCATCTTCCAATTCCAATAGATATAGTCAGATCGATTGAACATTTGTGGTTTAAAAATGGACCGTCTTCATCAAAAAAACTCCTATGATGTAAGCCACAATGATCTTTTTGCTCTTGAAATATAGAACTTCGAAAACTTGAGCAACATGCTATGATACGAATTAAGTTGGTTAAAACAACAACTTAGAAAGGGTGAATGGTTGTTTTAAGAACATTGAAACTCTCGAGTGAAAGATGTGAGCATGTGCGTTTGTAGAAGGAGTCTAATTATGCGGATGTAGTAGTAATTTCTATCAAACCTATTATTAAAGAATTAAAGAAATAGAAGATATTTCAAGACAAATTCATAGTGGTATAGATTTCCACTTGATACAATTTACTCATCCAACTCTAATGGCCATGAACAAGACTCGAATCCATTGAGTAATGTCGAAATTTTACAGTTTATAGACGGTGCTCCCACTGCAAGAAGCTCATAAGGCGATTCCACAACCATGATCACCTCTTACAATCCTACAATCCCCTCTCTTCTCAGATTTCAAGAATTTAGCCTTCACATAAAATTACGATATGAAGAAAAACATTGCACGAGCGAAAGCTAGGGTGTATGTTAGGACATGGTGAGAATGCAACTTTGGAATTTCCGGCCATCTTCAAAGATACCTTTGATCCGTTTATCTACGCCTTTATTCTTGTAAGCGTTGGATGTAAGCTGTTTGTGGCTAAATTAGCATGTTTTTCAATGTGTTTGAAGGGGTACAGATTTTCCCGTTAATAGATTGCCGGATTAGTCAAATGTGTCGGGGTCCCTCGCCCATCGCGTTTCTCTTTAATGGACTGCCTAACTAAGCAATTCATCGAGTCCGACAGCTTGCACGTAATCTTCTTTACTTTTCCACACTTTATTATTTCGTACAGGGGCAGTCCAACAATAGTATTGCTTTCGTTTATGTGCACGCCCATACACAAGTAATGGTGATTGGATGAGGATGGAGACCGCGACATGATTTCTAGAAGAGAGAGAGGGAAGTTCCTTTTTAATTAAGGGTCCGTTCATTTTGCGGAAAATGGGCAATTTCCGGAAAATATTTTCCCATAAGTCATTTTCCAGGAAAATGACAATATTTTATGATGTTCAAAAAAATCGAAAATGTTTCGGAAAATATTTTCCGGTGTTCGGTAAAGAAAATGTTTTCTAAGACTTCACCACTTAGGCATGCATAACTTACCAACCTATAAATTCATCAAATATGAACTTACCTTTAAATCCAAACAAACTTACTTCATATCTTTGTTCCTTCATTGTCGCAAAACGCTCATCTACTCTAAAAAATGTTCATATGGATTTTGAAAAAAAGCAAAGCATGTACAGCCCTCATGAGAATCTTCCAATTGAGTGGCCTACTCTTCCCCTGCGTTTTTTGTGTTCTAATAAACAAAAGAAAAAAGAAACAAAGCATATAGAGCCCTTTGCTTGAGCAATGTACAACTACATGATAAAATAAATAAAGAAAAGGATAAGCAAGAGTGCGAGTGCGAGCTTGAGATCAACAAGTTCAAGGTTCGCCTAGCAACGGCCGACGACTAGCCAAGAAAGAAGAAGATGGGAAACAAAGAAAATAAAATAAAATAAAATAAATAGAAAAAAAAAAAGAAAAAAATAGAAAAGAAAAAAGAAATTAAAAATAATTCGAATCAAAAAAGAAAAAGAAAATTAGAAAAATAATCCGAACAAAAAAAGAAAAGAAGAAAAAGAAATGGGAGGAAGAAGTGAGGATTTATAGAAGTGTGAGATAAGATAGATCAAGTGAAGAAAATGTTTTCCACTTTTCAAAAGTGGAAAATATTTTCCCTTAATTTAGAAGACTTTTTTTTTTTTTTGGAAAACATTTTCCCCAAAGAATTCATTTTCTGTAAAACGAACGCTGGAAAATCCAGAAAATATTTTCCCAAAAAATATTTTCTGCGAAACAAATGGAGCCTAAATCATGCCATGTGATTAGTATTCTTAACGGAGAGGCTATTTGAAATTTGAATTTATTTGGATTTGTCTCGAACTTGCTTGTTTAGACGAGAATACTGGACTTATTAAAATCGATATGTAAAAAATTAGAAAGGGAATCTACTTTTGGAAGGGCCGATGTTAATTAAAAAAAAAAAAATTTTAAAATCATATTAAGGACTTAGGAGAGATGGTGTCAATTGCGATTTCTATTGTTGAATACGACACCAGACCTTTTTTGGACATTCACATCTAAGAATTAGAATACTTTCGCACATCATTTATTTAATATAATTTTTTATCCTCACGAGAAATTCGGATAAGGCTTTTGATGTGGTTGAAAGTCGAATCGAACACACGCTTCAGTATCATTTCATGAAATTTCCACAATTTTAAAACTTCAAATTTTGAAGTACTAAAATTTGGATTTCCGTTGGTAGTCATTTGATTTATTGAATCTTTCATTGAGGTTTACATACTAGTCTCATTCATTCAATGATGATTGGTTGTTTTAAGAAAATTAAAACCTTTTATTAGCGAAAGAAGTGAGAATATGCTTTTATATAAGGAGATTAGCTATACGAGTGTAGTAACTTCTATCTAACATATATTAGAAGAGCTAAAAGAGATAAAAGATATTGTAAGATAGACCACCACCCGTGGTGGCGCAGCTGGCTTTGGGCTCCCTCCCCCTCACAAAGGGGAGAAGTTCGAATCCCAGAAGCGTCGCGTTCGCGTGACTCAAACACGGCTGGGCCTGTGATGGTGGCTTAGTCCGCCCCGGGTTTACATCTAGGCTGCCGGCCGACGGCGGTTCCCAAGTCATCAAAAAAAAAAAAAAAAAATATCGTAAGACAAGATTTATAGTGGTTTGACCTTCCACTTGGCACACTTCCAGTAGAGATGGAAATAAGGTAGCAAATTGGATTGCAAAAGTCCAGCGGTGCGGATCCCTACCTCATAATTGGTTTTCTAACCCCTCTCATGCCCTCTGAGCTTTATTGTGTTCAAAGTCTCGTTTTATGTACTTGAACTCGTTGACAAAGTAATACAAATTATAGTGGTTTGACCTTCCACTTGGCACACTTCAAGTAGAGATGGAAATAAGGTAGCAAATTGGATTGCAAAAGTCCAGCGGTGCGGATACCTACCTCACAATTGGTTTTCTAACCCCTCTCATGCCCTTTGAGCTTTATTGTGTATTCACTTGGCACTCTTTACTCTCTCAACTCAGAAGACGATTCCACAAGCACAAGCACCTCTTACAACCCTACCATCCCTGCTCTTCCTAGATTTCAAGAATTTAGCCGTCACGTAGAATTGCAATCTGAAGACAAACACTGCACGAGTGAAAGCTTGAGTGCATGTTGCAACATATTGAGATTGCAAGTTCGGAATTTCCTGCCATCCTCGGAGTTCCCTTTGATCTGTTCATAGAGGCCTTTAACCTCCAAAGCGTTAGCTGGGAGCTGTTCCAGAGTCAAATGAGCCGTTGACCATCTTCTCTAGCAATCATCCCAGCAATCTGCACACAATTAGAGTATACTCACAAGGACAAAGCAGGGTTTTTCCATTAATTGAGCATTTTGCTTCGGTATGGTCCGCATGACTCGGAATTGTCTTCACAAAAATGGCAAAATTGCCAGATCTTCTCTTGGGCTCCTCTCTAGGGTGCCGGAGTTTGAAAATCTGATATATCACTTTAATTAATCAATTTTATAAAGCAATCTCAACAAGTCTCCAATGACTTTGGCCGTGTCTTAGGCAAATGGACAATGTGGTCAAGGCAGCATGCGTTTTTCTATGTGTTTGCAAAGCAAAGACCGGAAGAGAGAGAGAGAGAGAGAGAGAGAGAGAGAGAGGAATGTGGCGACGATAGGTATGACGGTGGCGACGATAAGCAGAGAGGGCCAATGCGGATGGTGGGGACGATAGGTATGACGAGAAGCAGGGAGCGACAGAGAGCAGAGGGACTAGGGTTAGCGAAGAAAGAGGGAAGGAAGTCCCCTTTTGATGGAGACATACGACATTTTTAATGGGGAGGCTATCTGAAATTTGAATAGATTTTGATCTATCTTTACCTTGTTTGTTTGAAGGAAAACAATAAACTTACTAAGGGTCATTCGTTTCGCGGAAAATGAGCCATTTCTGGAAAATATTTTCCCAAGTCATTTTTCAGGAAAATGACAATATTTTCTGGTGTTCGGCTAAAACTCGAATATTTTCGGAAAATATTTTCCAGTGTTCGGTAAGGAAAATATTTTCCGCTCCCCCATTGGCGAGCACAAGCGTCAAGCTCGAGGCTCGCGATCGACGAGCGCGAGTTTGAGATCGACGAGCTTGAGGTTCACTTTGGCCTAACGACTAGCCAAAAAAAGAAAAAGATGGGAAACAAAAAAAAAAAAAGGAAAGAAAAAGGAAATTAAAAATAATTCGAATTAAAAAAAAAGAAAAAGAAAATTAAAAAAATAATTCGAATGAAAAGAGAAAAGAAGAAAAAGAAAGGAGAGGAGGAAGTCGGGATTTGTAGAAGTATGAGATAAGAGATATCAAGTGAGGAAAATGTTTTCCACTTTTCAAAAGTGGAAAACATTTTCTCCTACTTTAGAAGACTTTTTTTCTTTAATGGAAAACATTTTCCTCAAGGAATTCATTTTCCGTGAAACGAACACCGGAAAATCTGAAAAACGTTTTCCGGAAATGATTTTCCGCAAAACGAACGAACCCAAGATAAGTTTGGGCCTCAAATGAATCAACATTTGCTCACATTTTTAGTTTTTGTTCATGTAACATGCAAGTTAGGTAATTCTATACTATAGAATGAGAACTTGGGTAAATTTCATTATTTCACCCAATAGCTAATATTTCGTAAAACTCGTTATCTCGACCCTAGTAAAAGTTTCTACATCCGTCGTGGCTATCCTATCCCGCAACAAGTTTTGGATGCAACACTTGTTTAAATGAAAACTAAGACATTCATTTTAGAATTATAATACCTGTAGTTTCTCCTTTTCGAAACATTCTTTGAAAAAATCATAAGACATTCATTTCAGAATCACATTACTTGTCACTTTTCTTTTTCTTCATCCAGTGTATATTTTTTACTAGCAAAATCGATTTGCAAGATAGGTGGGCTTTTATGTTGTGTGTTTGGTAATGATTCTGTTCTTGGGAGTAGATTCGATCGAAATGATTTTTTTTATTCTTTTCTAGGAACGATTCTCGAGTAAAAGAACGCGTTTGGTAACCTGTCCAAAATTTCTGATTCTAGAATAGAATTGCGTTTGGTATCGTGCTCATTGATTACTTCCAAATCAATTTCTTTTAATTTTTAAATAAATTTTTTACTTTTTTTCCTTTTTATTCTTTTCTTTTTTTCCTTTTTCTCCTATTCTTCTTCTTCTTCTTCTTCTTGTGGCCGATCACCGGTCCGGCGGCCGGCCAGACGAGGGCCGGTGACCTCACTGGAGCGTCACCGGCCCTCGTCGGCCGAGCCTCGTCGGCGAGTGGGCGAGGCTCGGCCTCGCTAGATCCGGTGAGTCTCACTTGGCCACCGGCGAGACTCGGCCTCGCCGGTGGCGGGCAACTCTCCGCCGAGCTCGCCCAGGACCTCGCCCGGCCTCGGCGAGCCTCCGGCGGATGGCGATTGGCGGCGGGCGGTGGTGGATGGCGGTCGCGAGATGGCGGAAGGGAAGAATAAGACTTGATTCTTTTTTTGATTCTCAGACCGAGAATCATATATTTTTTTTTTATTCTCAATTCTTGTCCAAAACTGATTCCGGGAACAAATTTGTTCTCAGAATTAGTTTTGGACAAAAATTTTACCAAACGCGATTCTAGGAACAAAAAATCATAATCGGCAGCCTTTTTTGGATGGTTACCAAACAGTGCCTTAGTGTTCTTTTCTGTGTAAATTGCGGAATGCATGTATACCTAATGTAAACAAGTAAAATTACCATGTACGCTTGTGAATTATATATCATTAAAGATAAGATCTAAGTGTTTTAATTTCCGTAACGATGTAATCATGCATTTAACTATGTAAATTGATGTGGCCATGGTCGAAAAAAAGAAAAAAGAAAAGTTAGCTAGAAGAGAAATATTACCCGTTAATAGAGAAAAGAAACAACAAAAGATTATTAAGGCATTTCATAACTTAAAATTTACTTAGTTGCTTGTTATTGAAAAAGAAAACATTTGAATGCCGTGCTTACATTGATCTATCTTTACCTTGTTTGTTTGAAGGAAAACAAGAATTGATTTACAGAGCAATACGTTTTGTTGATTAACATTATTATATATCCTTAACTAAATTAATTGTGTAAAATAATTGCAGCAAGTCTACAAAGACGTCTGCTTAAATTACGTTTTAGTTAAGTGAAGCTCATTTGGGATTCTTTGCCCACTCTCGGGATCTATTGAACAATCACCTTTACTCAAATTAGATGTGTCAAAATAGATTATAAACTCATTTCTTAATCCATATTTAACTAATTGAATTACTGTATGGGTTAGTTATATTCAATAAATATGTTTAGATTAGTGAAACTTAGGACAACACGTGTTAAATGGGTTTACAACTCATTAAGACTCAACCTACCTTTATGACCCTTTCTTCATTCTCTCTTATTGTCGCATAATTCCGCATCGCTCACTCCATGATCTTACCTCCGTTTTGAATATGAGATGGAAGTGTTTTAACTATACCGATCATGTTGGGTCATTAGATTTATATCGTATGGAAATAGATCACAGCGAGTATAATTAATTAATTTAGATCGAATAATTTTTTATCTGGCCTAAATTCAATCTAATCCACACATTTGACGTGTCGAACTCAAGTATTGCGGCCCACGGTGTGCCACCATATCGTGAAGGCATCTGCATCATTATATGAGATGGAAAGGGAATTACAAAACATTTTATTCTGAGGACGGAGATTAAAATGCTCTTTTTCGACGAATGGAGACGCGGCAAAATAGCCTTCGCGTGTTTTGTGGGGCAAAATGGGGGCGAAGCATCGTGGAGGGTTCTTCCTTAACAGCGCCCCTAACTGCTCAAATCAGGGATATATCTTTTTTTTTTTTGGTCAGAAAAGAGAACTTCATTTACTATAATGGAGGATTACAACCAGCTGCTAAAGCATCGGATATTAGGAGGTCTAACAAAATCGAAGGAGGCGAGATAGGCCAATTTTCGGTTAGGGCACTATTTCTGTGGGCCTTTGCAGCCCAGTCCGCTACAACATTTGCTTCCTGTTGTTGGCAGTGTTTAACCCTAACGCAAGAGGTGGGACCGATCAGGTACACTTTTTTTCGATGGATAAAAGAAGAAAAAGAAACAAGGTTGTTTTTTTTTTGCAAAGAACGCTTTCCAAACTGACTGAGAAATTATAAAGGGAGAGGTGGGACTGGACTATGAATTGGCTATAAGGTGGTGGGTGATGACGTAATCATTCAAAGACTCATGAATTAGCTATAAGGTGGTGGGTGATGACGTAATCATTCCAAGACTTATTCGAAAAGTCTTCAAATGATTACGTCGTCACGACGTAATCATTCGAAGACTTTTTTCGTAATCATTTGAAGACTTTTTTTGAAAAGTCTTCGAATGATTACATCATGACGACGTAATCATTCAAAAACTTTTCGAATAAGTCTTGGAATAATTACATCATCACCCACCACTAGCCAATTCATGAGTCCAGTCCCACCTCTGCCATCACCTCATAGCCAATTCATGAGTCCAGTCCCACCTCTCCCATCACCTCATAGCCAATTCATAGTCCCACCTCTCCCTTTATAATATCATCCTCCGCCTTGTGGTCTCTTCGTTCTCTTTCTTCTTCCTCTCTCTATCCCTTGCGCTCTCGCCACTGCATTAGACTGAGGTTCATCTTTCCTGATTCGGTCTCCACCGAGGTAGGATCCTTGCATCGCTCACATTTCTCCATTCTTAGGCTGCGCAACTGAACGAGTTACACTAGTTACATACTTGTCGTTGATGTTTTTTCGATGATCCAGAGAAAATGGCGTCCCACGTCGTTGGATATCCTCGCATCGGCCCCAACAGGGAGCTGAAGTTTTCCCTGGAATCGTTCTGGGATGGAAAGAGCACCACCAGGGATTTGCTGGACGTTGGGGATCATCTCAGCTCATCCATCTGGAAGCAAATGGCTGCCTTCGGCATCAAGTACATTCCCAGCAACACCTTCTCATACTATGATCAGGTGCTCGACGCCACCGCGATGCTCGGTGCTGTTCCTCCGAGATATGGTTGGAGCGGCGGCGAGATCGGGTTTGACGTTTACTTCTCGATGGCCAGAGGAACCGCCTCCGTCCCTGCTATGGAGATGACCAAGTGGTTCGACACCAACTAGTAAGGGCGACATATATTAGACAAGTTACCGAGTAGAAATTAATTTTGTATTGATGAATAAACTTAACCCATCCATCTCATTTTTTGGTCCAGCCACTACATCGTCCCTGAATTATGCCCTGGTGTCAACTTCTCTTACGCTTCTCGCAAGGCTGTCACCGAGTACAAGGAGGCCCAGAAGGTAAAACGCTGGTCTTATTATTGTTTTCTTCGTTCTCAACAGCCCATTCGATTGGGTTTATATTCAGCCCAAGCCCAGAAATGAAGTGCTTTTTTGTTCTAGTAACCCGATACGCGTGCGACCCAAACCGGATAACGAATCGGATCGGATCGCAACGGGCTATCGGGTTTAGGCCATTCAAGAAATGCTCCAAAAGTCCATTTCGTGTTCCCCTTTCCTCTCTCCTTCCGCCCTTCCCCGTCTCACAACTTTTACCGCCGCCGCCTCCGCCTCCGCCATCCCTTGGCTGCGACGTCGCCGGCAACGCCGCGACCCACCTCCGATCTCGATGGCAACCGCCGAAAGCCTCGGATCTGCCCGACCATCCCCTGACTCTCCCCTCTTCCGACTCCCATCCTCTGCAACGCTCGACCCGGGGCCAACAACGGTCGTCGACGCTCCCGCAGACCAGCTAAGGCCCCCGCTTGCCTCGCTACACCTCGATCGTGGCTGATCCGAGGCCAAGCCCAGCCCTAAATCTCGATCTCGATCGAGCCCCCCCGCCCTCGGCGCTCGTCCTCGTCGACAAATTCTGATTCTTTTTTTTTTTTTTGACAAGAAAATTCTGACTCTTTTGTCGGTTGTAATTTGTTGTTTAATTTTCGTCTTCCTGGTGCCGTTGCATAATCCTAGCATTATTTAAAGCTATATCTGTTTCCGAATTCATTTCCTCATTTCCAGCTTGGAGTAGACACTGTTCCGGTCCTTCTTGGCCCGGTCTCCTATCTGGTGCTATCCAAGCCTGCAAAGGGTGTGGAGACGACCTTTTCTCCTCTGTCCCTTCTCGGCAAAATACTTCCCATCTACAAGTAAGATATTATTAAACTCTTCTCTAGTAGTTTTCATATGCTCATGTATGGAATACGTTTCCTGACCAATGATCAACCATTCAGGGAAGTTGTGTCCGAACTTAAGGCAGCTGGCGCTTCATGGATTCAGTTTGATGAGCCCACCCTTGTGTTGGATCTTGACTCTCACCAACTGCAAGCATTCACTGAAGCATACTCGGAACTAGAATCATGTCTTTCTGGCCTGAAAGTTCTCGTCCAAACCTATTTTGCTGATGTTCCTGCTGAGGCATATGAAGTTCTTACCTCCTTGAAGGGCGTCACTGGATTTGGATTTGATTTGGTCAGTGGAACCAAGACCCTTGATTTAATCAAGGGTGGCTTCCCCACAGGCAGGTATCTCTTTGCAGGAGTTGTTGATGGGAGGAACATCTGGGCCAATGATCTTGCTGAAACACTCAGCACCCTCCATGCTCTCGAGAGCATCGTGGGAAAAGGTACTACTTTCTCCATATGTTTTTCAATATAGTGTGATCTGCATGTTATGTATCCTTAAGTTGATATCTGAAATTCCTTATTTATCTGTAGACAAAGTTGTGGTGTCCACCTCTTGCTCTCTTTTGCACACTGCTGTTGAACTCGTTAACGAGACTGAGTTGGATGAGGAAATCAAGTCGTGGCTTGCATTTGCTTCTCAGAAGGTCGTTGAAGTCAATGCTTTGGCCAAGGCTTTGGCTGGACAAAAGGATGAGGTACGGTCCGTTATCTTTTTGTTAAATTGTTAAAGATGATGCTGAAAAGCGGCATACTATGCCCACACTGTCATTGTTGGTATTAGGTAGTCTTGGCAGCGGTGGTAATCCACATTGTTAGCTTATTTTCTAGAATTATTTTCTTCTACTCTATTCCAAATAGACATCGGCCGAAACCAATGGAATTACCTTGTGGTGGGTCTCTTTAATTACTGGCTGTACAGAGTTACATACATATGGCAACGACAAAATATGAGTTAATGTAATCTAGGCCTCTTAACTGGCACCTCTAGGGTGTTTGTCAAGCATAATGTTCAATTTCCAAAGTATTGATTACTAATGCTGTGAGAGAGTATTTCAATGCTGACTGCCGATCGCTCTGTTTTCAGGCATTCTTCTCAGCTAATGCTGCTGCTCAGGCATCAAGAAAGTCCTCTCCAAGAGTCACAAACGAAGCTGTCCAAAAGGCTGTATGTTCCTCTACTAAGTTACCCTTCATTTTTTATGCGTTCCTAAAATAGCAATTAGAATTATATTACTGGTGTCTTGAACTCGTGATATCCTCGTCTCTCTCAGGCTGCTGCATTGAGGGGCTCTGATCATCGCCGTGCCACAACTGTGAGTGCTAGACTTGGTGCTCAGCAAACAAAGCTTAATTTGCCAGTCATCCCAACAACCATCATTGGCTCCTTCCCTCAGACTGAGGAACTCAGAAGAGTCCACTCCGAGTACAAGGACAAAAAGTGAGTAAACTAGATCTTTCTTTTCTAATTAAACAATGATGGATGTGACACGGGGCCATGACCCTCATTGGTCATCTGACTGCACTTCGTTATAGGATCTCCAAGGAAGAATATGTTAAGGCCATCAAGGAGGAAATTAACAAAGTTGTCAAGCTTCAAGAGGAGCTTGACATAGATGTCTTGGTTCATGGGGAGCCTGAGGTAAGACAGTCTTTGAATCTGGCATTGTAATTAAGACAGACTATGTTGGATAAATAGGTAGCATCTTATGAACTATGTTTTCTTTCTTTAACATCTTGATCTGGATGTATCCAATACAGAGGAATGGTATGGTTGAATACTTTGCGGAGCAGTTGTCGGGTTTTGCTTTCACCATTAATGGGTGGGTGCAATCTTGTGGATCTCATTGTGTGAAACCACCCATCATCTATGGTGATGTGAGCCGCCCCAAGCCAATGACTGTCTTCTGGTCCACCACAGCCCAGAGCATGACTGCTCGCCCGATGAAGGGAATGCTTACAGGCCCTGTCACCATTCTCAACCGTTCCTTTGTCCGAAATGACCAACCCAGGTATGGAAGAAAGTGACCTTCGTGTGTACATGGGATCAATGAAAGAACAAAATTTTTATCTCCTTTTGGGGCTAGAATAATAGATATTTATTTCACAGGTTCGAAACTTGCTATCAAATCGCCTTGGCCATCAAGGATGAAGTCGAGGATCTTGAGAAGGTAGGGATTAATATTATTCAAATTGATGAGGCAGCTTTGAGAGAGGGTCTGCCATTGAGAAAGTCTGAACAATCTTTATACTTGGATTGGGCTGTCCATTCTTTCAGAATCACTCACTGTGGCGTCAAGGATACTACCCAGGTTCCTTCATAGCTCCATTTCTTCTTCTTTTTTCTTTCTTCTCTCTCTCTCTCTCTTTTTTATGTGGGAAGATCCGTTTCCCACGTATACTGATTTCACTTGGTGGCTGTTATTGATTGGCAGATCCACACTCACTTCTGCTACTCCCACTTCAAGGACATCATCCTCTCAATCATGGACATGGATGCCGACGTCATCACAGGGGAGAACTCTGGCTCTGATGAGAAGCTCCTCTCAGTTTTCCGCAAGGGAGTCCAGTATGGTGCTGGGATTGGCCCCAGTGTCTATGATATCAACTCTCTCATGATACCTTCAGCTGAAGAGATTGCTGACAGAACCACCAAGATGCTCACAACAAATGTATTGTGGTTTAACCCTGACTTTGTACTCAAGACTCGTAAACACACTGGGGTCAAGCTTGCGCTCAAGATCTTTGTTGCTGCTGCCGAGCTCCTCTGCACCCGACTTGCCGAAGCTAAAAAAGAAAAGTTTGAGTAACTTACTCGTCAGTCGATTCTTCTCAAACATAAGGGTGTGTTCCCGTCATATTATTGATCCAGTAAGTGAGTTTCTTTATGGAATGTGAGGAGTCATAGTCCTGGTACTTCAAACCAGGGAACCATGAGTTGTGAGTGAGGTGGTGGTTCGCTCTCGCTCCTATTTAGGTTGTTCTTCCCTTTTTCAATATCCTCTTTAGCCTGTGCTTGAAAAAAAAATTCACCGCTTAACTTGATTATAAAATTTTCATTTTCGATGCTTGATCTTGAAGTGTTATACATGCATCACAAGCTTGATGTATTGAAGTTCACAATGCTTTCTCTGTTAGATTATGGAACTAACCCTGAAACTTGTGCTAAGGTAGATTCTAGGTTTCAGGGTATGCAGGACAAGTTCCGAATTCAAAAAAAATGAGTAACGTAAGAAATTTGGAACCGCTCACCTCTACTAGACTTTATGAGGACATTTACTACTGTCATTCCATTAATTAAAGTTAGCAAAATCGTGGATCGTCGAAGTAACATATTTATCTCAAATCAATGATATAATAATCCACGGTATCAAGTAATAATGGACATGTAAATGCCCTAATTTTTTTTTCCTTTTATAACTAATAAAATAAAAGAAAATGGACAAATTGACTCATCTTTAAAAAAAATCAAACTCGATATATAAGGTTGAACTTATTTTATGAGTAAACTAAATGATTATATTGAATATTTATCAATAATTCAAGGATCATACTGAATAAATTTAAAATTAAAACATGTTATGAGACAATTTAGAAATTATTAGTGTCATTCTCCCTTAAAGTCAGTAAGGATTCTCCTGGTCCGAAATTTTTTGCTGCAGCATTGTGGCATCACGCACGATCTTGAGGGTCGTTGGGACATAGTCTATGACGAGACAAAAAAGGAATGGTTTGGCCAAATTGAGAAGGCCAATCAATGTCTATGTTGTGGTCGACTCTCATCGGCTAGCACGATGGAAGTTGTCGGGGACACCGATCTGGTGACTATCTCCCGTAGTAACTAAGGGCAATGAAATGGCCAAAAGAATTTGTAAATAATAATAATAATAACAGCAATCTAGTGCATGAAGGAGTACATTTAAAGTGGGCCCCCTCATTATTTATCCTTGATCTCTCTTGCGATTGCAATCTAGCGCATGATCATGCGTTCGGGCGTGGGTCCCACTTCCTTCTTCGCCGACAACGTGCCATTAATCGGAGGGCAAATTGGGTAATTTACATGCACGTAATCTCTCCAAGCATAGTGCAGTCTACCCAACTTCCCTTTTTTTTCATTTATCTTTTTCTTTTCCTTGACCAGCGCATCTACCCACGATCCCCTAATTCAAAATACCGTACAAAGATTTTTTTTTCATTTTTTTTTTCTTTTCCTTAAATATTTACTTACTCTTCTATCATCTTGTCTTTGAAGATTGTTAAAGCAAGGCTATGGATAAAAAAAAGCAATACTTTTTCCAAGGGGTAAAGGACACCACATTAAGTAATGACGCATATAAACACAATCAATGGGATCTTGATAAGACAAAAATTGGGGAAAAAGAAAGGGTGAGTGCAATGGTTGAGAAGTAACTTGTGTCTTCACATGATCCAAGTATCATATCATATCTATTAAATTTGGGTGTTGGAGGTGGAAATGTTGTTGTAGAAGTAATTGTTGTTGCAAACGATGGCGTTGGAATTCTCGGCATTGGTATATATGGTCCATTCTTGATGACTTTCCATATATTGGAGTCCATGCATGGATTCTATGAAGATTTTCATCCTATATTTTCAATAGATATGGTTAGATCCATCGTGCATTTGTGGTCTTGAAATGGATTGTCTTCACTGAAGGATGCTCCTATATGTGAGCCATAATGATCTTTTTGGTCTTGAGATATCACACTTCTATAACTTTGAGTAACGTACTCTCATACCAATTGAAATGACTAAAACTGCAACTAACAAGGGGTGGTTGATTATTTTAAGAAAATTAAAACTTTGTAATGAAATATATGAGAATGTGCTTTTGTAGAAGGAGATTAATTATTCAGATGTAGTAACTTCTATTAGACATATTTTTAAAAAAATTAAAGAGATCGACAACATTACTAGACAAATTCCTAGTGGTTTAGCCTTCCACTTGGCACACTTTACTCGCTCAAATCTAATAGTCATGAGCAAGATTCAAATCCATTGAGCAATCGCGAGATTTTACGGTCTGTAGATGGTGCTCCCACTACAAGAAACCCGGAAGACGACTCTACAAGCACAAGCACCCATACAACCCTACAATCCCGTCTTCTCTTGCATAGAATTACAATATGAAGACAAACATCGCATAAGCGAAGGCTAAAATGTATGTTGCGACCCAGCGAGAATGCAAGTTCGGAATTTCCAGTCATCTTCAAAGTTACTTTGATCCGTTCATGTAGGCCTTTTGTTTGAGGTGAAATCAGCATGTTTTTCAACGTGTTGGAGGGGTGCACCTTTTGTCGTTAGTACATTGCCGGATTAGTCAAATGTGCTGGTGGCCAACAAAAAAAAAAAAAAAAAAAACTAAGCAATTCAATCATCTTGGTAAAATTGCTCCGAGCACGTAATCTCGTTTACTCTTCCAAATATATACATTATATATTTTCCCATCCTTTCTTGCATTTTCTTTATCATTTTACATAGGGCAGTCCGATGATCTTATTATTTAAGATAGCATCACTTATATTTATGCGCGCGCGCGCATCGAGCGAGAGAGAGAGCAATGGTGATATGATGATGATGGGAATCACGACACAATTTCGAGATGCAAACAAACTAGGGTGAGTGGGGAAAGAGAGAGAAGGTCCCTTTTGATCGAATCATGCCATATGACTAATATTCTTAATGGGGAAGCGATCATAAACAATGACATCATCGGACTGCCCTATTCTTAATGGCCAAGCGCAGGACACGTGGGGAGTAGCGAGTGTAGGAGACCTCAGCCTAACCAATATTTTCTACCAAATGAAATGGCAAGCGGACGTCCCTCTCGATCGTGATCTTGGTTTTCCCCTCTTTTAAAGTTCCTTTCCAGTTGGACAAGGACTTATCGTTTCATCGTTCTTCAAAGTTACTTTTAAGGTGGTTTATTCATCCTCTTACCCAGAACCCGAATGACCAGCCCAAAACTGCCTACCTTCTTCCACGCATTGATTACGTTTGAGCATCATTTATTATGTGGAATTACTTGTAATTTATATGCTTTGACAGCTGGAGAAATCTGTATTCTATTTGATTAGCGTCATGACAGGAGGTTCGTGAGTCCTCACTGAAGAAAATTGTGTGACTTGACAAATCCTTTTGCACGCCCTTTAATCAGCTGGACCCCCACCAATAGAGCCCTCAGAAACCTCACCAGGAAGCATAACGGTAGGCAAAATGAATTTCTTGGAGTGCTCGAGTATTTTCACGTACATCCAATTCATTCATGCTTAACTTTTTTGGAAGATAACTGCTTAACTCACTCTTTCAACAAGAGTTAAAGTAGGAATAGAATATGACCGACGAAAAAAAAAAAACTCGGGAGTTTCAAAATTTCTCCACCCCAGCCACCGACGGGTTTTTGAATTTCTGCTTTTCTTTTAAATATATAGGTGTTTTTTTTGGGGGGCTTGCGTGGTGTATTTGGAACACGTGAAATTTCTTTCTATACATGTCAACCTTTGACGTGGCTTATCGATAAGATGAACTTAGCAAGTGAAACTTAAACAATATCGTGTGGAGATTTATGTAAAGAACCCTAATCCAATTTAAATAAATTGGGTAAAATTCAATTCCCTTCTTGAAGAACCCTAACGGAACCCCAGTATTTTAAATCCGGCAGAATCACCTTATCGAATTCTCAGTGGGGAACAAAAGTAGGTGAACCAACTCACGATCATATCCACGCAAAGGCAAGAACGAAGGTCAATTCCTCTTGCCTCGGACGAAGAATTTTCCGGAGTTTGTTTTGTGGGCGGAGGGTGTTCATGTTTAGTGCGGTGTGCGAAGTCGGACCCTCGATCTGAAGAAGAGGATGAACATGGAGGAGAAAATATTTGGTCAAGCAGAGCAAAAAAAGAAAGTAGCGCGGCGAATAATGCAACCTATGTTTTTCCATTTTTTAACCTTTCCACTAATTCTGTCTACATTTCGCTTTAAGCAATATCCCTTTTGGGAAAAATTTCAAATGAGGACTTAGAATGTCCTTTTATTTATTTATTGTTAAAAGAGGGTTCAAATTGAATGTTATCCAAATAAGGTCCCATTTGGTTCAACATTCTCACTCGATTTTGAAAATAAAGTTCCCCTGGCAGGAAAAAATTTAGGTGTTTGATTCAGATTTGGAGGTGTCCTGGTCAAATGTTGACATTTGAAATGCTTTGAAAGCCCCAAAGCGGTGGGGACCTACTTTGGGCTTTCAAGATTTCTAAATGCAAGTCTACCTCTATTGTTCATCCGTTGACTTTTTTTTTTTCTTTTTTTTAAACCGATCATCTTCCCCATACCCCCAACCACCGTTAATCGGCGACGAAGTTTCATCGGATTTTATTTTTATTTTTTTAAAAAATAATAAAAACCCTTTGCAAATGTTGGGTTCACCTTCTTTTTTTTTTTTTGTCATTTTTATCTTTTGACAATCAATAGCCCAACTTTTATCAATACACTAAAATAATAATTAATTAACGAATATGATTAATACTACAATAATTAAAAAAATTATTCAAAGTTGAAAACGAACCTAAAAGAACCCTAGGCCAAAAGTTGAGCTTTGCATCTAATCTATAATCAAATTATTTTAATATAATTTTTAAATAAATTTACTAATATATATCTTTTACATTACTCTCAACATGAAAATGTAAAAGGTTATATAGTCATTGTTTATTTTTTTTGCAATTTTAAAAATACTAAAGCTAAAAAACTTAATTTTTGAGCTTTACATCTAATCTATAATCAAATTATTTTAATATAGATTTTAAATAAATTTACTAATATATATATCTTTTACATTACTCTCAACATGACAATGTAAAAAGTATAGTCATTGTTTTTTTTTTTTTTTTTGCAATTTTAAAAATACTAAAACTAAAAACTTAATTTTTTGAGCTTTGCATCTAATTTATAATCAAATTCTTTTAATATAATTTTTAAATAAATTTACTAATATATATTTTTTACATTACTCTCAACATGAAAATGTAAAATGTTATATAGTCATTGTTTCTTTTTTACAATTTTAAAAATACTAAAATTAAAATACTTAATTTGGTCACACTAAAGGGTTTTTCAAATATATGTTTACCAAACGATCTTTGATTTCCCTAAAGACTTTTCGCTTATAGTTTACCAAACAGTCTAGCATTTTGGAAAACACATTTACCTCAAAGGTATTTGCATTCTCCCAATGGCATTTCCCCAAAGTTGAACCAAACGGGCCCTAAACATCTAAAATGACGATAATAGTTTTAACAAGTCACCTCTTAAATACATGAGTTCATCGCTTTGAATTCTAGATACGTAGTGTGAATCTTCACTGGAGCGATGTGCATGACAAGATCATCCCTAAAAGAGAGAATTTATAATCTCATAAAGAGCAAGAGACTTAGAGTTTGGTACACAAAGGAGCATGTTGGATTCTGCAAAATGGCAAGTATTTTCATGCCTAATAAATTAATGATATTCGGGTGGCTATGGTTTTCTAAATTTAGAATTCCCTTTAATCGGGTGGACTGTCCATTGTCTCCCTACCACCAAATCACTTAGCAACCCCACCTAGAAAACCAGCGAGAGAAAACATAGGAATTTCAATTCAAAGCTAATCCACCGTATTGTTTTTGTGCACATAAGAATCATTTGGTAATATTTCTATACTAAGAAATAATTTCTTTTTAGAAATAGTTTTTTTTTATATTTCTTGAACAATTTCTAAATAAAATAATGTGTTTGGTAACTAGACAAAATTGATATTCTCAAAATAAATAAAAAATAAGAATGCGTTTGACACAATCCATAATTTTTTTTGTAATGTAGAATTTCTTTTAGTTTTTAATAATTTTTTTAGATTTTTCTTTTTTTTCCTCTTTTCTTCTTCTTGCTCCTCCTCTAGCCGATGGCGAGTGACCGACAGATGACAACGGGCGGCAAGGAGCAACGGACGATTGGGAGTGATGGGCGGTGAGGAAGAAGAAGAAAAGAAAATAAAGAAAATGACTTATTTCTAAAAATTGTTTCCTAAAATAAGAAACTATTTTTCTACTTCTTGTTTTTGTTCCAGATTTATTCTCTGGTCACTTTTTGTTTTTTGGTAACCGAGGATCCGCCAGAGCCTGCCATTGTTGACTTACACTAATTTGGGGTCTCACGGGCCTCCACGGTGGAGGCCCAACAGCGACTATACCTCGAGGGAAACTGGCCCAGCAGCCCACCGTCGAGCCCCCCACTTTAATCGCTAACAACGCAGGGTTTCGAACCATTGACCTCCTTCGTTGGAGGAGAAATCTTAACCAATCGCGCCGCCCACGGGTGGGTTATTCTCTGGTCATTTTTCTATTTTGAGGAATAGAAAAATTAGTTAATATTACTAAATAGATTTCTATTATTTTTCTGTTCCGAGAAACAAAAGAATGGAAACTTTGAGAAATAGAAACGTTAACAAATAGCCCATTAGCATCCACAGTCACCGCCCTTTTTTTCGATTTCTACTTTTCTTTTCATACATACGTATATAGTATACTATGATGGGGTGGCAAAGACAAAGGGAGCAACGCTTTCAGCACAACACGTTTCGCTGTTGAATCGACATATTACGATGGGGGAGCAACACTTTCAACAGTGCTTAAAGTGAAAAGACCCCCTCATTTTAGAGAGAAGTTTAGCTTTG
Organism: Eucalyptus marginata; assembly: GCA_014182565.1. Classification (NCBI taxonomy): domain Eukaryota; kingdom Viridiplantae; phylum Streptophyta; class Magnoliopsida; order Myrtales; family Myrtaceae; genus Eucalyptus; species Eucalyptus marginata. The sequence continues at coordinate 16,388,614 of CM024595.1, read as the reverse complement.
CTTGTCAGCACATAGTGTATCAAGTGGGGTCCTTCGGCAGCAACGCTTTCAGCACAATACTTTTCGCCGTGAATCAATATATCAAGATGGGGGAGCGAGACGAAGGTGACCCCACTCAATATATCATGCCTTCAGCAACAACGCTTTCAGCACAACACTGAGTGTTGAAAGTGTTGCTCCCCCATCATAATATATCGATTCAACAGTGAAAAGTGTTGTGCTAACTTATTAATGTTTAACTTATTGCCGATGGCTCTGTTTTTAGGCATTCTTCTCGGCTAATGCTGCTGCTCAGGCCTCAAGAAAGTCCTCTCCAAGAGTCACAAATGAAGCTGTCCAAAAGGCTGTATGTTCCTCTGCTTAGTTACCCTTCATCTTTTATGCATTCTAAAAATACCAATGAAAGTGATATTACTGGTGTCTTGAACTCTTGATATTCTCATCTCTCTTAGGCTGCTGCTTTGGAGGGCTATGATCATCGCCGTGCCACAACTGTGAGTGCTATACTTGATGCTTAGCAAAAGAAACTTAATTTGCCAGTCATCCCAACAACCACCATTGGCTCCTTCCCTCAGAGTGAGGAACTCAGAAGAGTGCACTGTGAGTATGAGGGCAAAAGGTGAGCAAACTAGATCTCTCTTTTCTAAGTAAACGTTGATAGATATGACATGGGGATTTTATCCATTTGGTTATGACCCTCATTGTTCCTCTGACTGCACTTCATTATAGGATGTCTTGGGAAGAATATGTTAAGTCCATCAAGGAGGAAATTAAGAAAGTTGTCAAGCTTCAACAGGAGCTTGACATAGACGTCTCGGTTCATGGGGAGCCTGAGGTAATACAGTGTTTTAATCTGGTATTGTAATTAGGACAGATTACGTAGAATTGATAGATAGATATCTGATGAGCTATGTTTCTTTCTTAAACATCTTGATCCTCGTGTGTCCAGTGCAGAGGAATGATATGGTTGAATACTTTGGGGAGCAGTTGTCTGGTTTGGCTTTCACCGTTAACGGGTGGGTGCAATCTTATGGATCTTGTTGTGTGAAACCACCCATCATCTATGGTGATGTGAGCCGCCCCAAGCCAATGACTGTCTTCTGGTCCACCATGGCCTAGAGCATGACTGCTCGCCCAATGAAGGGAATGCTTATAGGCCCTGTCACCATTCTGAGTTGGTCCTTTGTCTGCAATGACCAACCTAGGTACAGAAGAATGTGAACTTCACGTGTGCATGGGATTGATCAAAGAACATAATTTTTTTTTCTCCTTCCAGGACTCGAATAATAGATATCTATTTCACAGGCTCAAAACTTGCTATGAAATTGCCTTGGCCATCAAAGATGAAGTCGAGGATCTTGAGAAGGCAAGGATTAATGTTATTCAAATTGATGAGTCAGCTTTGCGAGAGGGTCTGCCACTGAGAAAGTCTGAATAATCTTTCTACTTGAATTGTGCTGTCCACTCTTTTAGGATCACCAACTGTGGTGTCAAGGATACTAACCGGGTTCCTTTATAAGCTCCATTCCTTCTTTTTTCTTTCTTTTCCTTTTCCTATGGCAGTCACGTGAGGCCCAAGTTTATCTAAATTGTTGATAGCAATGATTTCCAGTGATGAGATCTACATGATAAATGATTTTGATATTCTTAATATATGTACTATAGTCTAGTCTTTTAGAGATGGATGTAAAGCAAAGCGATGGCCAATGGGCCGTGCTGGCCCAAGTACTGCAGGGCCCGACACAATTGGGCCTGTTCCGGGCTGGGAATGCTAGGGACAAAGTGGTCTTGAGAGAGAGATCTGTGCTCGGTTTGATGCTAGCATTGTGACCGAAGAAATAAATGTCCGCTAATAAATCCAGAAATGGTGCGCCTGAACCTACTGAAGAAGATCGTGCGACCTGACAAAGGGCCATGACAAATGCTCTTGTAGCCATAATAATATTCATTGCCAAAATGTTGATCAAGCACAATTCAGCTTACCAAAGGTTGCATACTCCGCCTAAACATGATTCAATTATTGTCCCAAGAATTGAGACTCAAAGCTTCTGTTATCAATTGGGACTTTTGGTTGCTCAAGGTAAAAATGCTACTGCAGAAGTACTTGTTTCTGCAAACCGAGGCGCTGGGATTCTCGATGCTTGTACGTATGGGCTATTCTCGATGACAATCCACAAATCGTAATTCTCGGATTGTATCAACATTTCCATTCTCCATTCCCGGTAAATGGAGTTAAATCCAGCAAACATTTGTGGTTCAGAGGAATGGATTGTTTTCACCCAAGGATGCTCCAATGAGGTGAGCCATAATGATCTTTTTGCTCGTAAAATATAGCACTTCAAAAACTTGAGTGACATGCTTTGATACAAATTAAAATGGCTAAAACAAAAATTATTGCAACCCTACAATCCCCTCTCTTTCCAGATTTGAAGAATTTAGCCCTCCCACAGAATTATAGTCCGAAGACAAATATTGCACAGGTGAAAGCTTAGAGGATATGTTACGACGCAGCAAGAATGTAAGTTCAGAATTTCTGGCCATCCTCAAAGTTACCTTTTTGATCTGTTTATGCAGGCCTTTAATCTGCAATCTGCAAAATTTGAGTCTACTCTAAAAGACAAAGCCGGGTTTTCCCCATTAATAGAGAGCCTTTTGCTTCTGTAATCTGCATAATTCTCTAAATTTTCCTCAGTAAAATGACCGAACCGCCAGATTCTATCCTGGGCTACTTCGTGTGGTCCTAGAGCCTGAGGGTATTCTCCAGGGTTTTTCTGGCGCCTTCCAAACGAGAAAATATTGGCTGCAGCTGGGATTCCAGCATATCAACCTACTAGTTTATTCATCGGACGACACATGTTGTCGGGACCCCACCGTGTCTGAACCTGACACACACTCTCCCCCTCTGTCGCCTCTCTCTTCCTCTTTCTTTTTCTCCTTTATTTCTTCTTCTTCTTCCTCCCTCTGCTCACGGTGGAAAGCCTTTGCTCACGGTGGGGATTCCTGTCGCTGCCAAGCCCGCTCGCTCCACCGTCTGCCCTTCCTCCTCTCTCTGCTTCTTCTGCAAGATCAAGCTCAAGAGCTTCCCCCTCCAGACAACCCTCGTCCCCTACCTCCCGCCGACGCCGCTTACCCCCTCGACGGCGATGCCACCTTCTACTCAACAAGTCCAACCTCGACAGGCTCGTTGGGAAGTCCATCTTCTCTAGCAAAGTCTGCTTGAAGGTCTCCGTCTACAGGGGCCAAGGTGGGGCGACTTGCGGGGTGAGCTCCGGGAGGCTACTCGAGAAGGTCTCGGTGCCCCGGACCTCGCCGGGGTGAGTTCAAGGCCTACGAGCTCCACAGCAGATTGAAAGGGAACGCCGGAGGGAAGAAGAAGAAGAAATAAAAGAAAGAAGAAGAGAGGGAAGAGAGAGAGAGAGAGAGAGGCGACAGAAGTGAGACGAGTGTGGGTCAGAGATTCTGACGTGGTGGGACCCCGGGCAACACGTGTCGCATCATGAATGGACTCCTAAGTTGACACGCTGAAATCTCAGCTGCAGCCAATATTTTCTTCTTCCAGACGGCCCCTCGCCTTTCCCGAGGCGAAGACAGAGTGCTGGAATCAGCAATATGATTCTGGATGGTCTTTTAGACCTCTCCGTGTTGGTCACTGCCGGGATGATACGGCGTGACATGATTCGAGACGCGGACGGACTGTCTTTTCCCTCCGGTAGTGTTCTTAATTGGAGCTGTCGTAAATGTGAATGGATTTTTGACTTTTCTCTAATTCGTTTTATTCGGAGGTATATACTAAACTCATTTAGATGGGCCTGTCAAAATCAATCCAGCCAACGATGTGTTTTGTTCGTCAACATAAGAATATGCCACTTAATTAAATCGACTGTAGAAACAATGGTAGCGAGTAATTGCATGCAATTGTACTTCTTTGAAATTGTTTATTGCGTGGACAACACTCCATGCCAATCAACTCAATATTATTTTAATTGTACGCTTGGGATCAGATGAAATCCAGTGGGACGGGGTCCACTCGCTGATAAATTAAAACCCTAGCACATTCTTCCAGAAAACCAATAATCCTGGCGGCCCATAAAATAATAATTAAGCTTATTCTTTTTCTAGCAAATAAAATTCTTTTTTTTTTCCACCCTTCTGAGTAGCATTTGATTTGACCACGCTGTTCACGGAAGTTGGAAAATGCTTGTTTATAGTCAGCAACTCGAGAGTACTTGTGTCCAGCGGAAACAAAAGCATCTGTTAAAAAGCTTCCCGTTTTGCTAATGGCGGGACCCCCTGATGGCGCCCTTGAACAGAGCATTTGCAGGCGGTTCCTTTATTTATTTATTTATTTTGGGTCGAAAATCGTTCCTTCATCAATTACTCGAATCCGTGTCGCCAACGATAATTGTCATGGACGAGCATTGAATTTTTGAGGTGAAACCCTACGACGCACGGAACGGCATGCTAATTTGACCACATGTCCATTTGTTCAAGGAACAGCGGCTGACTTTCTCGACTGGTTGGGTTGGCATAGGTCTCCCCCGGCAAACCCTTCTCCGTAATTCATGCGATCCAATCAAGGACGCAACGAAGGGTACCTCACCAACCAGCCACCAATTTTCACACGCGAGATTTTGTGGTAAGTAGCGGAGCTGGAGTCCGGAGACCAAATCTTTTAAGCTCATACTTGCTTTTTCAGTTACATATTTTCACTTCTTGTCTTGAGTCAAAGTTCAGCTAACATGTGAGGAAATTGTTAGAATGTTTAGGTTTCTTTTATTTAGCGGTAAATGAATGATTTGGAAAAAAAAATTCCTATAAATAATCGTTTGAAATTATCAATTAATTATTATTTTTATTATCAATAATGATTTATGCTTAAATAATTTAGTAAACAATGAAATGTTTTTCATTCATTCATTTTTGTAAGTGATACGAGAGATTATTTTTTGAAAAATATTTTTGAATCATTAATTTTTCAATGAAATGAACCGAAAGAGTATTTGTTTCTCTGAAAAACTTCGTGATAAAGGCAAATTTACGTTGTCTGTAAATGCATTGACACATGACGGTATTCTCAATGGAGTGGCTATCTGAAATTGAATAGATCTGAAATTGAATAGATCTTTGACGGTATTCTAAATACTAATCGATTTATAAAAGTTGACTTACCAAGAAATACGCCTTTTTTTTCCATAAAAATATAATACATCCCTTTATAAATTAATAGGGTAAAACAATCTCAGCAAGTCTACCAAGACTCTCGCCTAAATTACTTTAACCTAAGTAAATGAAGCTCATCTGTAAACCTTGGCCCTGTCTCAGGATGATCTATTCAACGCCCACCTTTGCTCCAATATCAAAGGCCCGGAAAAAGTATATATATAATCCTAAATCTATTGTATTTGTATCAATTTATTATAAACTTTTCAATATGATCAATTTAGTTCTATACATTTTCATAGTGGTGCAAGTTCAGTCCATCTAGTGAATTTAGACCAAAAAATCACCGACATGGATAATAGCAATACTTTGTGGCATGGTCGATGCTCATGTGGACATTTTTTTTTAATTTTTTTCTTTTCCTTCTCCCAGGGCCGGTTGCCACAAGCCATGGCTAGTGAGGGCTAGCCTCGCTTGGGCAAGGGCACCATAGGCAAGGATTGGCCTTGCTAGATCTAGTGAGGGGGGCCCCCGCTTGCCATCGCCTGTGTCACTGACCATCGACGAAAAGAAAAGGGAAAGGAAAAAAAAGAAAACAAAGGAAATTTCTCAAAAAATGTCTACGTTAACACTAATTGTATCATGTGCATCCACGTCAGCAATTAGCACTTTCCAGCCTAAATTACTCGGATGGACTGAATTTGTACCAATGTAAAATTATTTAGGATTAATTTGGTCAAATTGAAATGTTTAAAATTGAATTGATACTAATATAATAAATTTATAATTTTTTAAAATATTTTTTCCCTTCGGAGCTGGACGAGACAATGAACCCTATTTGCTGTTGGTGGTTAAGCAAATATATGTACGGATATGGTGTTGAGCTTTTAAATTTGTTTGGACAATTACCTCTCGTGCCAATTACCGTCTTCGTGTAACGACACTCTTTTTGACGGTCCACGTGAAGATGGAATTGTTTAAATGATGCAGGCATATGGATGGAGGCGTCCCCAATCCGCGAGGCTTAGGTTTTGCACTTTGGAATATATTCCCTTTTATGTTGAATATTTCCTTAAACTAGGCAGAAAAGTTAGGCTCGCACTCAGCCGAAACGGGCCACGACCACCTAATGCCAAAGCCCTTATTTTCTACCGGTCATTTGTAGTGACTGGGCACGCAACTGTTTCTCTTCTTTCTCTTCTTTCTCCAAGTTTTATGGATTATTTGAGTGGAATTGAATTTGTCAAACTAAAATAATGAATGATACTAACGAATGATAGATTAATGTTTTTAGTGTAAATTCATTCTATTTTATTATTTATTTATTTGTGAATTTAGATCAAATTAATTTGATTAAAATAATCATTAAAATTATAATTTGTCATGTATATATAAAAATATACATTTAATATATAAAGAATCCCAAATGTCGAAATTCTCTATTATTTGAGAAACGATGTGTAAGCGTGTCGTGTCGTATTGTGTCACGTGTCACTTGTCAATGTTAATACTATCCAAACATGCAACATTGCACAAGCGAAAGAAAGAGCGCAAGTTCAGAATTTCCGGCCATCTTCAAAGTCACCTTTTGATCTATTCATGAAGGCCTTTAATCTGCACATATTTGAGGATACTCTGAAGACAAAGCAGGGTTTTTTCACTTCCATTAATAGAGCCTTTTGGTTCTGTAGTCTGCCTAGCTCTCCGAATTGCCTGTCCTCACAAATTTGGCCCAACTGCCGGTTCTGCTCTAGCCTCCTTGGCAGGGGTAAGCCGGAGGATTATTCTCTAGGGTTTTCTCGTCGTCTACGGTGCCTGGCCTGTTCCATGGCGAATGGGATTAACGTGGTGAGAATCGGCATGTTTTTCAATGTGGTACACACTTTTTCTACGATGATGGATTTTTTCTTCTTTTTTTTTTGGTCGGATCTTTAATAGGACTGTCGATTAAGCAACTCATGCAGGAACCTTTTGCTCCAACAGCGGCACAGTGATCTTCTTTACTTTTTCCAAATCGCTGCAATGGTGATCCCGTGACAATAAGTACCGCAACATGATTTGAGACGCGGATGACCACCATCTGAAATTCGCGTCTACTTTGACCTATTTCCGATTTGCTTGTGTGTTTAAAGGAAAATACTTAGCTTATCGAGATTGGTCTGTGAAAAATTGATTCATCGAGCTATGCGTTCCGTTCATCGGCATTATGGTATGCCACTCGATTAAATCAGTCAGTGTAGAAACAATCGCAGCGAACATGCAAAGACGCTCGCCCAAATTGCTTATTAGTCAGGTGAAGCTGAACAATCAACTCTACTTGCGTATGATCTCTGATTCATCGTTGTCATTAAGCGCGATTAAAAATGAATCCAACGACAGTTTATTTAAAGGGAATGAATACTACTGTTACTTGAAAAAGAAACAATTAAAATATTGGATGGAGCGAAGTTAAGCGTTACAAAAGTCGCATCGACCGAGGAGGAGTTCCTTGAAAAAAAATGGAGGAGGAGAAGACAGCATGCCATCGATGTTTTCTATTGTGTGTATGTATCATGATCGGGTGACGAGATCTAGATAACGGTGGGGGTGAGAAACACTTTTATATTTGATGTAAAGGTGCAGGTGTTTGAACATATGGTGGTGGGGTTAGAAACACTTTTATATTGTACGTCAAACGCTACACTAACACATCAAATATAAAAGTGTTTCTCACCCCATCTTAATCTATTGTTTGGGGTTGAAGGTCTCGTCCCCATTTCCGATAGATATAGTTAAATCCATGAACAATTGTGGTTAAGAGAAATGGATTATTTTCACTTAAGGATGCTCCTATGAGGTGAGCCATGATGTTCTTTTTGCTCTTGCAATATAACACTTTAAGAACTCGAGCGACATGCTCCAATACCAATTAAAATGGTTAAAACAACGATTATGACAACCGCGTGATTTCCTCTCTTCCTAGATTTCAAGATTTTAGCCCTCGCACAGGGTTACAGTCCGAAGATGAAACATTGAAACAAGCGAAAGCGAGAGCACAAGTTCGGAATTTCCGGCCATCATCAAAGTTACCTTTTGACCTGTTCATGTAGGCCTTTAATCCGCACAATTTTGAGGAATATTCTGAAGACAAAGCAGGTTTTTTTTTTTTTTTTTTTTTTATCTCCATCAATGGAGCCTTTTGGCTCTGTAGTCTGAATAACTCTTTGACTTGCCTGTCCTCGCAAAGATGGCCAGACTGCCGGTTCTGCTACCTTCGTGGGTGGAGGGGTTCCAGAGGCCGAGGATTATTCTCTAGGCTTTTTCCGTCGTCTGCGATGACATGCCTTTCCCATGGCGAGCGGACAACGTGGTGGGAATCGGCATGATTTTCAACGCGGTACCACTTTTTCCACGGTGATGGAATGCCAGATAAGTCAATGTGCTGTTGGGTAATAGGATTTTTCCTTTTTTTTTTTTTTATTTGGTCGGATCTTTAATAGGATTGTTGATTAAGCAATTCATCGAGGAACGTTTCCTCCAACAGCAGGCACGTGGTGACCTTCTTTACTTATTCCAAATCGCTTGCTGCTGGGCTGAGAAGTACCGCGACGTGATTTGAGATTTCCGTCTTGCCCCGAGTCATGTCCTGTGACATACTCCTAATTGAGATGGCCATCTGAAATTCGCGTGGATTTGGACCTATCTCCGATTGGTTTGTGTGTTTAGAGGAACATAGAAAACTTACCGAGATTGGTCTGTATAAACTGATTCATCAAGCAATGCCTCCCGCTCATCAACATTACTGGATACCACTTGATAAAAAAAGGGAATTCAATGACGGTTTATTTTAAGGAAGGAGACCAAAATACTCCTGTTACTTGAAAAAGTAAACAATTAGAAAACTGATTGGATGGACCGAGGAAGGGTTCCTTAAGAGAGAGAGAGAAAAGAAAAAGGCACGCCATCCATCTAATCAGCACTCCAGATGCCAACTTGCCTTTCGATCGCTTCTTTTTGTGCTTGCCGCCAAAAGCGCTCCTCGGCCATAGGTGCCAAAGTGCCTTGTTATCTTTAGGAGTGAGCATGGTCTGGGTTGGGCTGGTCCACCCACTGACCCTAGGACCAACTCGCACAGTGTTGGTCCTCAATTTTTAGGACCGAAGACTGACCCCATTGAGCTTGAGATCGAGGAAAGGACCGATCCAATGGGTTCGGTCTGGTTCTAGGGTCAACCCGAGACTGACTGATAATTTTTTATTTAATTTTTTGTACTCCTTAAAAAAGCAATTAAGGACCAAACTAACCCAATAGATTTGGTCCGGTATCAAGGTCAACCTAGAATTAACTAATAATTTTTTATTTCATTTTTTGTATTCCTTAGAAGGGTAACTGAGGACTGTACCGACCCAATGGGTTTGATGATGAGCAAGGTCAGTTAAGAAAGGCAAGCGGTGAGGGTCAAGTGGGGTGAGCGTTGAACAGAATGAGTATCGAATGTCGAGCGGGGAGCAACAAGCCAAGCGAGCATTGAGCGGCACGAGTGACCCAAAGCGAGCGAGGCGAGTGTCGAGTGGTGAGCGGAGAAGTTGTTTTTTTCGATTTTAGCAAATTGAAGACTAAGAGGACAAATAAGATAAAAGAGAACGAATACTAGAAGATGATGCCATATGGTGTCTTTTTGGATGCTGTAAGGACTCCTCACAAAATCATTTTCCTCCTTCGTAAATTATGACTATTGACATCGTAAAAGACATTAAAAACCTAAGTTATTAAAGAATAATGTAAAATTACTTGAACTCCTCACTAAAGAGTTGTTTAATATTGTTAACGCCGTTTATTTTAATGTTTTCTCTATATAAAAAAATTATAAATAATATTATATATATAGTCGGGGTTGATCCGGGTTAGACCGACCCGAACTCTTAAGACCGAAGACCGACCTGCACAGTGCTGATCTAGAAATTCTAGGATCAATGATCAACCCAGTCTCCCTAGAAACCGCACCAAGACTGGTAGAGTTGGGCTAGTCCAGGGTCGGTCCAGGGTTGACCCTAGACCGATGCTCACCCCTAGTCATCTCTCTCCTCTTTTCAATATCCACACAGCTCATATAAAACAAATCTTGAAGCAATGTGGTATTTGTCGAGCCAACCTACCATCGGTTCCATCAATACCCCATCGCCCCACGCCATTTCCTTAGGCCCATTCCTCCTCTTCTTCTTCTCTCTCTGTCCCTTGTCAATCACGTCGATACCGTCCCAGCATATTTTTCAATGCTTTGATGGGGTACCACGTCCCAGTACCACTTTCCTTGTTACGTTTCCTCCAAAAGCGGGCATGTGACCTTCTTTACTTTCCCAAATCAATGCCACGGTGATCCTGTGGTAATAAGTGTTGGGAAAATATGGCTTCGAGTTGGGTAAAACAATGAAATCGGATTTTTAGAGTAATCAAGTCGAACTTTGAGGCGTAATATCACTTTCTTTAAGGATTTATTTGCTCCATAAAGTTGCAAATGGTCGCCGACAAATATCCTCTAGAATACAACAAAGTCTCAAAATTGAGAATACTAAATAGCAATTCTAGTATTTCTCCAGGGTCTCTTTAGGAAACAATTGAAAAGATGATTATAGTTTTTTAGAAAGAATGCTTGAAAAGATAAAAATGATCACACACTCGGTTTTTCTATAAACTGACATGTATATATAAAATAATCTTAAAATATAGGTAACTCTTTGTGAAAAATTGCAAAATGAACAAACGTGTCTTTTCGAAAATTGCCTAGATGAACAAATGTGTCCATTCGGAAGAAGTTGAAAAAATGAACAAATACAACCATTCGGGAAAAGTTGCAAACCGAACGAGTATCATTTCAAAAGTTGTCTTGAAAAGACACAAACAAAAATTTGGAATAAAAAAATTATTATTATTTTTTAATAAATAAAATTTCGAATTTTTTTTTAATAATTTCTGAAAATTCTCAATAAACAAAAACAACATTTGAATTGATTAAAGTTAATAAGATAACCGAAAAAAAATAATAATAAATAACAAAGGGGTTAGTGATAATTAAACCATGGGCGCGCAAGCGTGCCAAATGCTAAGTGCGCCAAATAATCGTGAAATTATTTGCGGACCCGCACGCGGGTATGGTGGGATCTAGCCTACACCCAATCATTCCTTTAGGTACACAAAAGAAACCCTACACTTATTAATTGGCCCACTTCCTCCCACTTTTTCTATATGGGACAAGGAAACATACACTTAGTTTGTTTTACAAACAAACTTCCAACAATAAGTACCGCAACATGATTCGAGGGAGACGCAGACGACCTTTGGTTTTGTAATGGTCACATATTTATAATTGGAGCAGTTATCTGAAATCTGAATGGATTTTGACTTATGTCTAATTTGTTTGTGTGCTTGGAGGAAAACACTAAAGTTATCAAGAATAGTCTGTGAAAACTAATTCGTTGAGCAATACGTTTTATCCACTTAATTAAATTGATTGTGTAAAATGATCACAGCAAGATGACACCTGCCTAAATTACTTTTTTAGCCAAGTGAAGCTCATTTGGAAATTTTTCGAGAACAAAAAAAAGTTCGGGATAAATTTGAGACTAAACCTAAAATTTGGGATTTATAAGGAAATTGGCCCATTGGCTATAGAGTTTCATGATATTCTTTGCTGTCGAGTGTTTATGATGACATTTTACTTTTTTGGTTTGCATCGAGTGCAACATGTATAGAAGATGTATGTGGAGAAATCACGGACTTTGTCAAAAGATGGATCTAAATCACACATTTCATTAAACACAATCAATGGGATCTCAATCAGGAAAATAAAAAAGAGACAAAGAAAGGGTGGCTGCAATGGTTGGAAGGAACTTGAGTCTAGAGATGATCCAAACATCATATCATATTTATCAAATTTTGGTTGCTTTGGAGGTGGAATTGTTGTTGTAGAAGGTATAGTTGTTTTTGCGAGATGGAGGCGCTATAATTCTCGGCACTTTGGGATGTATGGTCCATTCTCGATGACTTTCCACATAGTGTAAATCCAGGGAATTTATGAAGATTTTCATCTTCCAATTCTAATAGATATAGTCAGATTGATCAAACATTTGTGGTTTAGAAATGGACTGTCGTCATTGAAAAAACTCCTATGATGTGAGCCACAATGATCTTTTGACTCTTGAAATATAGAACTTTGAAAACTTGAGCAACATGCTATGATATGAATTAAGTTGGCTAAAACAACAACTAAGAAAGGGTGATTGGTTGTTTTAAGAACATTGAAGCTCTTGAGTGAAAGATGTGAGCATGTGCTTTTGTAGAAGGAGATTAATTATGCGGATGTAGTAGTAATTTCTATCAAACCTATTATTAAAGAATTAAAGAAACAGAAGATATTTCAAGACAAATTCATAGTGGTATAGCTTTCCACTTGACACAATTTACTCTCTCAACTCTAATGGCCATGAACAAGACTCAATTAATTTCTAAGTCATTTCATATTTTGTCAATCGAGTCAATTCGATCAATTTTAGTAGGAAATCGCTAACATGAACGCCGGTAGTGCCACATAGGATGATTGATACTGACTTTGACAATTTTTCATATTTTCTTAAATTGAAAATTTTTTGTTCTTTTCTTTTCTTCTTCCTTCCCGTCGATAGACAACGGCTTTGTGAAAATGTTCTATCATTTGCGGAGTCCATACCATTTTGACTATTTTGTCGTATTTCTTCATTCAATTTCTGGAACGAGTGTCTTTTTAGTATCTTCTAATATAAATAATCAGTCAAATTTTTTATTAAAGCTATCTTTAATTGTTTGTACTTAGTAGCTTTAACTGGAAATTAAAAAGAGAATCTACTTTTGGAAGGGCGGATGTTAAATAAATAAAAAAATAAAATCATATTTTGGACTTAGGATAGATGGTGTCAATTGCGATTTCTGTTTTTAATATCAAACCAGACTTTTTTTGGACATTAGTCAAAGATTTTCACTCATCTAAGAATTAGAATACCTTCGCACATCATTTATTATATATAATTTTTTATCCTCAATGAGAAATTCGAACAAGGCTTTTGATGTCGTTGAAGTCAAACCAAACACACGCTTTAATATCACATCATAAAATTTCTACAATTATAAAACCCACAACTTTTGAAGTACTAGAGTTTATATTTTAAGATCATTTCCGTTGGTGGTTATTTGATTTATTGAATTTTCATTGAGGTTTAGATACCAGTCTTATTCATTCAACGGTGATTGGTTGTTTTAAGAAAATTAAAACTCTTCAGCGGAAGATATAAGAATGTGCTTTTGTATAAGAAGATTAATTATGCGAGTGTAGTAACTTCTATTTAACATATACTAAAGCAGTTAAAGAGATAAAAGATATTGTAAGATGGATTAGTCATTGTGTTTGGTGGGTGCCCCGCCCGTCAAACAGCCTCCGCGTAATCCTCTTTTCTTTTCCAAATATTATTATTCTAATATATACATATATATTTTTCCTTTCTTTTTTTCGCCCATCCACATTCGCTATTTTACAGAGGGGCAGTCCAACGACGTCATCGTTTATGAGTTAAGTTATTATTTGGGTTAGTTATATATAATAAATGAATTTAAATTAATAAAACTCAGGACAATATAGGTATTAAATGGGTTCACAACTTATTAAGACCTAACATATCTTTATAACTCTCCTCACTATCACTCGATCCCGCGCTTGCTCGCTCCACGATCTCACCTCAGTTCTGGGTACGACTTTACCTTGATTTGGTTAAATATGAAAGTATTTTAACTATAATGATCGTGTTAGGTCATTAGATTTATATTACATAAAAATAGGTCACAGCGAGTTAAATGAATAAATTTAGATCGGACCATTTTCTATCTGACCTAAATTCAATCCGACTCATATGTTCGACAAATCAAACTCAAATATCACAGATCATCATGTACCACTGTGTTGTGAAGGCTTCCGCATCATTATATTATGCGAGATTTAAAGGGAATTACAAAATGGTTTATTTTAAGGACGGAGATTAAAATACTATTGTTCGACGAATGGAGACACGGGCAAAATAGCCTTCTCATGTTTTGGGAGGGCAAAATGGGGGCGAAGCATCGAGGAGGGGTTTCCTTAACAGCGCACCCTTGTGCTTCAATCGAGGATAAATCGGAAGTGCGGTGCAGTGTGGTGTAACCCCACCACCTCTTTTCTATTTAACATATGTCTTCGTGGAAACGAGACCGTACTCCTAAGATAATTCCAAAACCAATTTGTCAAAATCACTTCCACGGAGGATTGGCGTTTCACTGTTTATATTGACCTAACCCGAGTCCACAAATGGTGTAAAAACTTTGGAGGCTACTGAAGTTTTTGTAAGTGACGTAACCCAATACGCATACCAAAACTTCAGTAGCCTCAAAATTTTTGGCAGTGACTTCACTAGCCTCAAAAGTTTTGGCATCATCCGAAAGGGTCCTCTACACCGTCTGTGGACTAACACTGGGTATATATAAACACCAATCCTCCGCAGTTCCTTTCCATCGCTTCGTTCTCTTTCTTCTTCCTGTCTCTATCCGTTGCACTCTTGCCACTGCATTAGACTACAATTCATCATTCCCGGTTTGGTCTCCACCAAGGTAGGATCCTTGCATCGCTCGCATCTCCATTCTTAGACTAGGTAACTGAACGAGTTACACTAGTTACTTAACTGTAGTTGATATTTGTTCGACAGTCCAGAGAAAATGGCGTCCCACGTTGTTGGATATCCTTGCATGGGCCCTACGAGGGAGCTGAAGTTTGCCCTAGAATCATTCTGGCATGGAAATAGCACTGCCAAGGATTTGCAGAAAGTTGGGGCTGATCTCAAGTCATCCATCTGGAAGCAGATGGCCAGTGCCGGCATCAAGTACGTTCCCAGCAACACCTTCTCATACTTCGATCAGGTTCTCGACACCACCGCGATGCTTGGTGCTATTCCTGCCCGATACGGTTGGAACGGTGGCGAGATTGGATTCGATGTTTACTTCTCGATGGCCAGAGGGACTGTCTCCGTCCCTGCTATGGAGATGGCCAAGTGGTTCGACACCAACTAGTAAGTCATGGATCTCGACCAGTAAGAAAATCTTTTTTTTTTTGGTTAATTTTTTCGACGTTAAACTAATTCATTCATCTCATATCGTCCAGCCACTACGTTGTGCATGAATTAGGTCCTGATGTCAGGTTCTCGTACGCTTCCCGCAAGGCCGTCACCGAGTACAGGGAGGCCCAGAAGGTAAACGCTCGGCCTTGTTATTTTCTTCATTCTCGCTGTCTCAGCTGTCTGTTCGATTGGGTTATATTAGGCCCGCCCCAGAAAATGAAGCGTTTAGGTCTTAGTGACCCGATCCGCAAGCAACCTGAACCGGATGATGAATCGGGTCGGATCGCGTTGGGCTATCGGTTTGGGGTTTGCAATTTAGGAAATTTTCCAAAGGTCCATGTTCATGTTTGCCCCCCTATGCGATTTTCTCTCTCCTCCCGCCCTTTTCCGTCTCAATACTTACCCAGACGCCACCTCACGACGCTGCCGCCTCTGCCGTCCCTTGGCTGCGACCTCGCCGGCAACCCCACGACCCCCCTCCGATCTCGATGGCAACCGCCGAAAGCCTCGGATCTGCCCGACCATCCCCCGACTCTCCCCTCTTCCGACTCCCATCCTCTGCAACGCTCCGCCCGGGGCCAACGACGGTCGTCGACGCTCCTGCAGACCAGCTAAGGCCCCCCCTGCCTCGCTAGACCTCGATCGCGGCTGATCCGAGGCCAAGCCCAGCCCTAAATCTCGATCGAGCTCCCCCGCCCTCGGCTCTCGTCCTCGTCTACAAATTCTGACTCTTTAGTTGGTTGTAGTTTGTTGTTTAATTTTCGTCTTCCTGGTGCCGTTGCATAATCTTTGCATTATCTAAAGCTATCTTTTTTCGAATTCGTTTGCTAATTTCCAGCTTGGAGTAGACACTGTTCCAGTCCTTGTTGGCCCGGTGTCCTATCTGCTGCTATCCAAGCCTGCAAAAGGTGTGGAGACGACCTTTTCTCCTCTGTCCCTTCTCCATAAAATACTTCCCATCTACAAGTAAGATATTATTAAACTCTTCTCTGGCAGTCTTCATTTGCCCAAGTTTTTGAATACTCCTCACCAATGATCAACCATTCAGGGAAGTTGTCTCCGAACTTAAGGAAGCTGGCGCTTCATGGATTCAGTTTGATGAGCCCACCCTTGTGTTGGATCTTGACTCTCACCAACTGCAAGCATTCACTGAAGCATACTCGGAACTAGAATCATGTCTATCTGGCGTGAATGTTCTCGTCGAAACCTATTTTGCTGATGTTCCTGCTGAGGCATATGAAGTTCTTACCTCCTTGAAGGGTGTCACTGGATTGGGATTTGATTTGGTCCGTGGAACCAAGACTCTTGATTTGATCAAGGGTGGATTCCCCACGGGCAAGTATCTCTTTGCTGGAGTCGTTGATGGGAGGAACATCTGGGCCAATGATCTTGCTGAAACACTCAGCACGCTCCTTGCCCTCGAGAGCATTGTGGGAAAAGGTACTACTTTCTGCATATGTTTTCTTTTCCAAATAGTGTGTTTTGATGATCTGTTTGTCATTTATCCTTAAGTTGATATCTGAAATTCCTCATTTATCTGCAGACAAACTTGTGGTCTCCACCTCCTGCTCTCTTTTGCACGTTCCTGTTGACCTAGTTAATGAGACCAAGTTGGATGATGAAATCAAGTCATGGCTTGCATTTGCCGCTCAGAAGGTCATAGAAGTCAATGCCTTGGCCAAGGCATTGGCTGGACAAAAGGATGAGGTACGGTTTGTAATCTGTTAGGTAGTCTTAACAGTGGTGTTAATCCATATCGTTAGCTTATTTTCTAGAATTAGTTGCTTCCGAATTGTCATCGGCAGAAACCGATGTGGTTAACTTATGGTGGGTATCTTTAATTACTGGCTGTACAGAGGTACATACATATTGCAACGACTGGGAAATACAATCACTAGGATGCAAAGTTCTTAATTTAAACTAGGCCTGTTAACTAGCACCTTTGGGGTGTTTGTCAAGCATGATTTTCAATTTCCAAATATCGATTACTAATATCGTGAGAGGGTATTTCAATGCTGACTGCGGATGGCTCTCTTTTCAGGCATTCTTCTCAGCTAATGCTGCTGCTCAGGCCTCAAGAAAGCCCTCTCCAAGAGTCACAAACGAAGCTGTCCAAAAGGCTGTATGTTCCTCTACTAAGTTACCCTTCATTTTTTATGCGTTCCTAAAATAGCAATTAGAATTATATTACTGGTGTCTTGAACTTGTGATATCCTCGTCTCTCTCAGGCTGCTGCATTGAGGGGCTCTGATCATCGCCGTGCCACAACTGTGAGCGCTAGACTTGGTGCTCAGCAAACGAAGCTTAATTTGCCAGTCATCCCAACAACCATCATTGGCTCCTTCCCTCAGACTGAGGAACTCAGAAGAGTGCACTCCGAGTACAAGGACAAAAAGTGAGTAAACTAGATTTTTCTTTTCTAATCAAACAATGATGGATGTGACACGGGGCCGTTATCCTTTTCGTTATGACCCTCATTGGTCCTCTGACTGCACTTCGTTATAGGATCTCCGAGGAAGAATATGTTAAGGCCATCAAGGAGGAAATTAACAAAGTTGTCAAGCTTCAGGAGGAGCTTGACATAGATGTCTTGGTTCATGGGGAGCCTGAGGTAAGACAGTCTTTGAATCTGGCATTGTAATTCAGACAGACTATGTTGGATAAATAGGTAGCATCTTATGAACTATGTTTTCTTTCTTTAACATCTTGATCTGGATGTATCCAATATAGAGGAATGGTATGGTTGAATACTTTGCGGACCAGTTGTTGGGTTTTGCTTTCACCGTCAGCGGGTGGGTGCAATCTTATGGATCTCATTGTGTGAAACCATCCATCATCTATGGTGATGTGAGCCGCCCCAAGCCAATGACTGTCTTCTGGTCCACCACAGCCCAGAGCATGACTGCTCGCCCGATGAAGGGAATGCTTACAGGCCCTATCACCATTCTCAACTATTCCTTTGTTCGAAATGACCAACCCAGGTATGGAAGAAAGTGACCTTCGTGTGTACATGGGATCAATGAAAGAATAAAATTTTTATTTCTCCTTTTGGGGCTAGAATAATAGATATTTATTTCACGGGTTCGAAACTTGCTATCAAATCGCCTTGGCCATCAGGACGAAGTCGATGATCTTGAGAAGGCAGGGATTAATATTATTCAAATTGATGAGGCAGCTTTGAGAGAGGGTCTGCCACTGAGAAAGTCTGAACAATCTTTATACTTGGATTGGGCTGTCCACTCTTTCAGAATCACTCACTGTGGCATCAAGGATACTACCCAGGTTCCTTCATAGCTCCATTTCTTTTTTTTCTTTTTTCTCTCTCTCTCTCTTTTATGTGGGAAGATCCGTTCCATGTATACTAATTTCACTTGGTGCCTGTTATTGATTGGCAGATCCACACTCACTTGTGCTACTCCCACTTCAACGACATCATCCTCTCAATCATCGACATGGATGCCGACGTCATCACAAGGAGAACTCTGGCTCGATGAGAAGCTCCTCTCAGTTTTCCGCAAGGGAGTCCAGTATGGTGCTGGGATTGGTCCCAGTGTCTATGATATCAACTCTCTCATGATACCTTCAGCTGAAGAGATTGCTGACAGAACCACCAAGATGCTCACAACAAATGTATTGTGGTTTAACCCCGACTTTGTACTCAAGACTCGTAAACACGCTGGGGTCAAGCTTGCACTCAAGATCTTTGTTGCTGCTGCCGAGCTCCTCTGCACCCGACTTGCCGAAGCTAAAAAAGAAAAGTTTGAGTAACTTACTCGTCAGTCAATTCTTCTTGAACATAAGGGTGTATTCCCGTCATATTATTGATCCAGTAAGTGACTTTCTTTATGGAATGTGAGGAGTCATTGTCCTGGTACTTTAAACCAGGGAACAATGACTCGTGAGGCTCTTGCTCCTATTTAGGTTGTTCTTCCCTTTTTCAATATCCTCTTTAGCTCGTGCTTGAAAAAAAAAATCACCGCTTAACGTGATTATAAAGTTTTCATTTTCAATGCTCAATCTTAAAGATTTCATTTTCGATGCTCGATCTTAAAGTGTTATACATGCATCACAAGCTTGATGTATTGAAGTTCACAATACTTTCTCTGTTAGATTATGGAACTAATCCTGAAATTTGTGGTAAGGTAGATTCTAGGTTTCAGGATATGCAGGACAAGTTCTGAATTCAAAAAAATGAGGAACATATTCCATCGGATAGGACATGCATGGATTCTACGAAGATTTTCATCCTATATTTTCAATAGATATAGTTAGATCCATTGTGCATTTGTGGTCTTGAAATGGATTGTCTTCACTGAAGGATGCTCCTATGATGTGAGCCATAATGATCTTTTTGCTCTTGAGATATCACACTTCTAAAACTTTGAGTAACATACTCTCATACCAATTGAAATGACTAAAACGACAACTAACAAGGGGTGGTTGATTATTTTAAGAAAATTAAAACTCTATAATGAAATATATGAGTATGACAAAAAAAACATGAAATTTATGAGAATGTGCTTTTGTAGAAGGAGATTAATTATTCAGATGTAGTAACTTCTATTAGATATATTTAAAAAAAAATTAAAGAGATCGACAACATTACAAGACAAATTCCCAGTAGTTTAGCCTTCCACTTTGCACACTTTACTCACTCAAATCTAATAGTCATGAACAAGATTCAAATCCATTGAGCAATCGTCGAGATTTTACAGTTTGTAGATGGTGCTCCCACTACAAGAAACCTAGAAGACGACTCCACAAGCACAAGCACAAGCACCCATACAACCCTACAATTCCATCTCCTCTTGCATAGAATTACAATATGAAGACAAACATCGCATAGCGAAGGCTAAAACGTATGTCGCGAACCAGCGAACGCAAGTTCGGAATTTCCAGCCATCTTCAAAGTTACTTTGATCCGTTCATGTAGGCCTTTTGTTTGAGGTGAAATCAGCTTGTTTTTCAACGTGTTGGAGGGTGAACCTTTTCTCGTTAGTACATTGCCGGATTAGTCAAATGTGCTGGTGGCCAAAAAGAAAAAACTAAGCAATTCAATCATCTTGGTAAAATTGCTCCGAGCACGTAATTTTGTCTACTCTTCCAAATATATACATTATATATTTTTCCCATCCTTTCTCGCCTTTTCTTTATCATTTTCAATTTCGAGATGCAAGCAGACTAGGGTGAGCGGAGAAAGAGAGAAGGTCCCTTTCGATCAAATCATGCCATATGACTAGTATTCTTAACGGGGAAGCGATCATAAACAGTGACATCATCGGACTGCCCTATTCTTAATGGCCAAGCGCGGGACACGCGGGGAGTAGCGACTGAAGGAGACCTCAGCCTAACCAATATTTTCTACCAAATGAAATGGCAAGCGGACGTCCCTCTCGATTGTGACCTTGGTTTTCCCCTCCTTTAAAGTTCCTTTCCAGTTGGACGAGGACTTATGGTTTTATCGTTCTTCAAAGTTACTTTTAAGGTGGTTTATTCATCCTCTCACCCAGAACCCGAATGACCAGCACGAAACCCCAGCCGGATTCGTCAATTTGTTGGTGAGTTCCCCCCGCCTCGCCTCGCTCATCAAGGGGAGTCTCCTCAAACGGTCTGAACGTGATCTTCTTTACTTTTCCAAATATTATTATTAAATATGTAATGTACTTACGGGGTTGAGCAATGGTTGTCGCTTTGTGATTTTGCGATGCAGACGGACTATCTAGAGTTATATGAATTTCGACTTACCTCTAATTCCTTTGTTAGGAGGAAAGTACTACAACTTATTAAGATTGGTTCGTACTAATTAATTTATTGAGCAATAGCTTATGTTCATTGAGGGAGGAGATTAAAATGCCATTGTTACTTGAGAATGTCCAGCTATTTTGTTTTGCGAATGGAGATACGGACAAAAATAGCATGTGTTAGTGGGGGAGCGGGACCCGAAGACCACCGCCCGCCCCAGAGAAACCGCGTCTAACCCTAAACCATGCAAAAGAAAAACCCTAAACCGGTTTGACAGCCGGAGAAATCTGTGTTCTATTTGATTAGCGTCATGACAGGAGATTCGTGGGTCCTCACTGAAGAAACTTGTGTGACTTGACAACTCCTCTTGCACGCCCTTTAATCAGCTGGACCCCCGCCACTAGAGCCCTCAGAAACCTCACCAGGAAGCGTAATGGAAGGCAAAATGAATTTCTCGGAGTGCTTGAGTACTTCCACGTGCATCCATTTATTCATGCTTAACTCTTTTGGAAGATGGGGAGTTTCA